>VXBW01015362.1:267642-368012 GCA_013400375.1 Thinocorus orbignyianus | reverse complement strand
CAGTATATTAGGGAGAATAATTAGAGTAACACAAGAGGTGGCCACATACAGAGACTGGATATCGAAGCAGTGGGGGATGCAGAGTAGGACGGAGTCTTCCTGTAACGGTGAGTCTTGGCTGAGCGTGACTCACAGCGGGGAGACTTCCTCCCTATTGTGACCATATCCATGGTGCTGGTGCTTTGGCCCCACATAAAGCAAAGTTTGCGTCTTCATAGGAATTCACTTTTGTTGCTCAGTGGCGATGGGCTTTTGCTTGTGTTCTCCGGAAAGTGTAGATTTGTACAAGAATAAAAAGCCTGTGCCCCAACAGCCTTGTTCTGCTACCGCGGGCCTGCTCGGCACGGGGAGGATGCTGGCTGCAAAAGGAGGCCTTTGGGGAGCTTCCCATGTGACTGACACCTGCTGTTACTGTCACACCTCCTCTGGCCCTTAAACGCGGACAAGGCGCTGGTGTGCAGACACCTGTGACACCACCACACCCCCTGGTAAGGGCAGACGAGCACGGGTCAGCCCCCCAGGCTCCAGAGTAACCTGTAGCTCCCTCTTGGGACGGGTGTGTTGGGCACAAGTGTGTGTTGTGGAAATCAGAGGTGAATCTGAGGAGCCTTACGTGAGATAAAACAGTAATTAAAAATAAATAAAAATAAGCCAGTATCAGGAAAATTATGGTGGCAGTTACAGTGGTCATCTTGTAGATTTAGTTTAGATGTAAATTCAAATTATTTTCTTTTCATTAAGGTAGGTGTTAGTGAGAGTTGTGTATGTTGTGTTTTCAGTGCAGGGAATCATACAAAGCAACCAGACACAGCCAGGCTTCTTATGACCTTCTTCTGGCAGAAGAAAGATGGGAGTTGCTGGGTATTGGTGTAGGAACAGAACTGAACCCTGTGTATTTGAGTGCTGCTGGGCTGTGTCCTGTTATTCAGCAGCACGTCTGGGTACTGTTCCTGCTGCCCTCTGTATTTTACCTCCTTTCCATCCCGAACTGTAGGTGACACCTGGTGGTTTTCATAGTGTTCACTAATGGATCTTGTCAGGAAACCACCACACCCTCTGCCAGGGGTTGGCTTCCCACATGCACTGCAGACACACACGTGTGCTGATGTGTGTTAAAAGTACACACGTGTGCAAGTGTCTGTGCCTGTCCTGAGGGGGTGTTAAAAACCAAAAAGCAAGGTATTTTAGCAGTTAATGCTCCTGTGCTTTGTTTTCAATAGGTAATGGAATAACCTTGATAGTAGATACCCAGCAACTGGACAAATGCAACAATAACCTGGCTGAAGAGAACGAAGCACTGGGAAAACCTAGGAATAAAACTTCAGAAACACTTAGTAAACACTCTTCAAATTCTTCATCAGGTCCTCTATCATCATCATCGTCTACACTGTCCAGCTCTAGCGATGTAGTAAGTACTGGGGGTTTCTGATTTTGATTCCATTTCTTTGGGTTTGTTTTTTTTTCCCCCACCCCCATTTGTACAGCCACAGAATAAACATTGGGAAGGCTCAGGATCCTGGTTAGTTATTTCATCCGGAATCCTGACTTGTGTAAGATGTCACCTCTCATGCAGTTTTGACACATGTAAGTTGCAGCGTGTTTTGACACCACAGGTGCAGAAAGTGCAGCCAGTAGCTACAGTTACACAGCCCTCTTTTCTCTGGGAAAACTGTATTTTTTAAAAAAAGACTGGGAGTCCTAGGGCATGGGCTTAAAAAGAAAGAAAGAAAGAAAGAAAGAAAATAAAAAAGCCGTATATAAAAAATTCATCGGGGAATTTGATTTAAAAAATAGAAGACAAATCCCAAAATCAGAATCGTGCATCAATGCATTTTTAAATCTGTTTATTCAGTAGAGAATTCTGGATTGAAAGAGTTTTGATGTCTATAGAATCAACATGTTTTAAGTTTTGTCCACTCTAGCTTTATTTTTAAGAGAAAACTCACTTTCAGAAAATCTCACTCTTAAGAAAAACTCACTAATACTTTAAATTTTCCCCAAAGGATTCTGATGGAACACCTTGCAAAACCTCTAAACAGTTGAGTTGTCGTCAGTCCACCACAAACAGAGTGGGGTCCCAAGAAGTGTCACTGGAATCCTCCCAGTCAAGTGGGAAGACACAAAATAGCCAAACAGCCAATGCATCCAGCAACACCAACAAATCCCAGGTTTGTGAAATGTTTGACAACAGCGACTGTACCCATTATCTGACTGTTTGACATGCCCTCCGTGGAAGGATAGCTGGTTCTGGAAAGGAAATGCTGCATTTTTCTCCTCTCCTTTCCCCCTCTAGAAAGCCTTGAGCACTAAAATCACCCGGTGCCCTGTTAGCAGAGATGAGTTTGCAGCAGTGGCTTTCCCAGCCTTAAAACACGCCAGATTGGATTGACTTTATTTCAAGAAATCCAGATTTGCCAGAAGCACGCAGCTGCTTTGCACCCATTCCCTTTGTGCAGAAAACACGAGGCCAGTCTGTACTGCAGAATGTGAGAACTGATGAGACTTGTCTAATCTTTAGTGAAAACCAGCAAAACTGTTATTTTTAAGAACTGACTGGCAGTTGTGTTAGTATCGGTGCCCGTTGAAGTGTCTCTCATTAAAGGAGCTGAGGATACCTTGCCCATACATGAAATTTCATCTCGTTCCTTCTCATCTATGGTGATGATTTCCCCCTAAAGGGATCTGTGTTTATGATGAGACCTACGTGAGCTTATGCATTTAGGAGATTTCTCACATTAAAGAATGCTGCTGTGACAGCTCAGTAATCTGGACATAGTATATGCCTCTGTATACAGTAGACTTTGGAGATACTGCAGTTTAAATTTTTATACTTTTTAAAAATTTTTTTAAATTTTTATACTTTTTCATTAAATTTTTATACTTTTCCTTTAATGTATGAAAATTTGTCTGGAATCTTCTGGAATGTTATTCCTGAAAAGTAATTCTGAAGACTTGCTGCCCCTTTGTTGCTGACAGTCTCTTTCTAGCTAGTCATGAGACTGTTTACAAACTAGGCTTTGGATATACCATGATTTGTGTGTTTGTGTTATCACATAGAGCTAACTCTGGTTCAGGAATGTGACTGTGCATGATCCAAGATACTCTACATCTGTACAAAGATGTGGTATAAAATTAGTCCTGGTCTTAGAAGAGTGTTGTCTTGATTTTGCACAGAAGATGAGATTTGAGCAATTTTCACCTATCGTCTTGGGTGATGGACTTAGTTTCTCTAAACCACGTATTTGATGGTTGCAGAAGGGGCAGGATGAACAGTTCTGTCCTTTTCCAAATGCAAAGCGCTGCGCTCCCCTGCCGTGACCTGTCTGGCTTTGGCCCTAGAGACAAGCATTCATCTGTAGCTGCTGAAGTGCCAGAGGGGTGTTTCTGTGCTGTGGCTGGGCGGTGGCCTGGCTGCTTCTGTCAGATCAGTATTTCCAAGGGTGGCACTGCCATGGGTTGGTGTCCTCGTTACCCAGGAGCAGGCTTGTGGAGCTGCCACTCTCTTTCCCTTTTAGCGCTGATTTGCTGTTCTCTCTTTCTCTTACAGCATGGATCTGCGCGGTTATTTCGCTCTTCTAACAAAGGCTTCCAAGGTCCAACAAACTCAAGCCACGGTACCTCAGTCACAAACAAACAGCACCAGGGCAGCAAATCCCACCATCAGTTTTTCCACGGCAAAAAGAGGAAACACAAGAGGGATGCGGCCCTCTCAGACCTCTGTAGATAGTCGCCTGGTTTATGACTGTTCTTCTGTGTGCAATGATCTCATGCTACGGGATAGTTTGATAGTGACTCCTTGGATCTCTTCCGGAGCTTCAGACTGTTCAGACATTGATTAGCAACTGCATTTTTTTTTCCCAGCTCGCCACGGAACGGATCATGAAGATTGATCACTGCAAAAAAAGAAAAAAAAANAAAAAATGAAAAAAAAAAAAAAAAAAAAAAAAAAAAAGGAGAAAAAAAAAGAAAAAAATTAAAAAAACAGAAAAAAATTGTTAAAAAAAGAGGAAAAAGGCTGCTCATTTGATAAGTCATATGCTACAACAGGGTCATTTAGGATATAAAAGCTTGAATGTAAAATAAATGTATTTCCCATCAGCTCATGCTGACCTGTAGAGGTAGTACTCAGTGTGTCTAGGGGGTGGTAACAAACAAATAAAACACAAAAAATAGGAAAAAAAAAAAGGCAAAAAATTGTATTTTGAGGGAAACCCAGCCTTTAAAGGTGAAAGTAATTTGTGCATGATTTTTTTATTATTTTTGCATATACTTACCATTTTATTGTGTATATATAGATGACCATATAGGAAAACTGACATTTGTAATAGTGCATTTGTTAATACTTTTTACATAACATTACTGTTTAAATTGTAAACATAAATTTTTCTCAGGATTAGTTTGGAAAATAATCTGAATTGTCATCTTAACATCCATATAAAGAGACATTACTAGTTCTATTGCTCAGAATTTCTTTTCTTGGCATTTAAAAGATTGAATAGAACATTTGATCTGCAAAAGCTGTTCCTCTGACAGAAAGGTTTCTGGTGGCAAATGAAGTTTTTCATTTGTATGAAGTGTACATGTGCTTTGTGTAGACACTGGGCTTGTCATCTCGGAGAAGTCACCTTCACCTTGTTTTCTAGAGTGCCATCGTTTCAGGCAGTGGGGTTTTATAGTTGCATCCTTCTCTTCCTCTCCTTGGTGGTCTCTCCCTGACCTTTTCTTTTTTTTTAAAAAGAAATTCAAAGCCACTTGGGGGGTTTTTTGTTTGGTTGGTGTTGGTGATTGTTTTCTTCTTTTTCTTTTTTTTTTTTTTCCCCTTCTTTTTTTTGGTTTAAAGAAAACAAACACCACCACTCAAGTTTGTTACAGAAGTTTGCATTCCTGAGCTGCTTTAATCCCATGTCTCTTTGTTTGTGCCTTCCCTCCCTCTTCCAGGTCTGGGTTTTTTTGTCTTTTATATTTTTGCTAACTCCTGTAGGAGATGATAACTGTTGAAGCTTTTAAGTAAATTTTACAATTAAAGTATTTTTTTCTCACTCCCCTCTTAGGCCTTTTTATATTTAAAATTAATGGTTGAAAAAACAAACAAACCACAAAACAACTTCAGATACTTAAATATATTTTATATTGCCTTAAAGACCCAAACCTTTCATATCTTGTAGTATTTCTTCATTGATCTGGTTATGGTTTGCCTGGCTGGGTGGTGTTACAGCTCTGGGCTGCAGTAACTGACGCTGTCAATGGGAGTGAACTGTAATGGCACTCACAGGCGTAGCTTGGAACAGACAGGCCTTGGGACACTTCAGTGGTGGCAAGTTAAGTGGCATTTACTTTCACATATTTCATTACAGAGGAGAGTCTGTCCTCAGCACACGGGGCTGTATCCAGTGCAGCGGTTCTGGAGACGATGCTTTTATAAGAAGTACTGTTAGCTTTTAGAAATTATTATTATTTTTTTAATATATATACATTTACAAAATCCTACAGACCAACCTGACCTTTAATGGGCACTAAGAAGTGCAATGGTTTTTCAAAGTAAAATAATGCTGAAATAAGACCAGAACTGATGTCGTCACTGAAATTAATAAACATTTTCAATGTGTTCAAGTGTTTTACTTCAAAAAAGAGAATACATATTTATTCCAAAAATACGGAAAGTCATGACATTTACTCAAACACTAAGCTTAAGCGATGTTAATTTGACAATGTTTTTTTTAAATTTTAGATTCATATTTTAATTTGATCAGCTAAATTTTATCAGCAAGATGTTGAGCTTTTGTTCGTAGAAACTAGTAAAATTTGTACCACATTATGCATAATCACAGTATTTATTTTGTTTTAGATTCTTGTGAATGTGTAGCCTTCTGTTCACCGCTTAGGGAACAATTATTTATAAATTATATTAATCCAGTATTGTTAGCTGCTATTAGCAAAACTGTTCCAAAAGTTAATACTTGCAAAGATCTGTATGGCATTTACCACACTGAAGTGTTTTTAAAAGAATCACCCTCATTGTTGAAAGCAAATGTACTCTTAGGGTGCAGATATTAGTGTTCCAATAAGCATGTGATAATTTTAAGGTGGTGGTAGCGGGAAGATAATCTTGATTCCATTGGGAATCTTAGGTTTGCCTCAATTTATGGTTTTCATAAATTTAATGGAAAATAGCTTTTCCTGGACTGC
Source organism: Thinocorus orbignyianus (assembly GCA_013400375.1). Taxonomy (NCBI): domain Eukaryota; kingdom Metazoa; phylum Chordata; class Aves; order Ciconiiformes; family Thinocoridae; genus Thinocorus; species Thinocorus orbignyianus. Next base: position 361,826 of record VXBW01015362.1, on the reverse strand, counting down.
TCAAGTTTCTTTTTGGTAAACAGTATCTTTCTAAAAGAAAAAAAAAAAAAAAAAAAAAAAAGGCAAAAAAAAAAAAAAAGCATGAAGGAAAACTTGAGGTATTTTACATTGCCTCAAATGACCAGCATTGTATTCATAAAATACTGTATATCTTGCAAATCTTTATTTAAACAGAACAGTTGAACTGTTCGTTTTTCAATCTGAAGTAAAATACTTTCAAGACCTTTTAGTTTGCCTGCTCATTTGTCTTGTACATTTCATCTCTGTATTTGACTCAAGTCTAATTCCTTTTTGAGTTTCAATACTTTTGTGAAGATTTTGTGAATATATGAAAAATAAATGTTTAATCTAACTACTGCAGTTTATCACCATTCTTGACGCTTACCCTCTCTTTTCCTTCACAGTCCTGTGGGAAGAGCAGACTACTCAAGGCTGGGTAAGGCGTGTGTAGTCTGTGGGTGCTCCCCAGCCGAGCGCTGGGACCCTCTGCCTGGAGCGTGGAAGCTTGGTTTGGTGCAGTGTCCTGGTCTGCCCTGGATCCTTCCAGGAGAGCGGAAGCAGAGTCTAAGTGGAAGAATATACACCTGTAAAGGGTTCTTACCATGTTAGTTCTCTCATTTTGTGCTGTACAAGGGATGCTCGTCCAATGATCCCTGGGCTTTGGGCTGGGTTTGGTGTTAGCAGCGGCAGGACGGGAGCCGCTCAGCTGCCGTGCTGAGGGTGGCATGCGAGGAGCATGCAAAAGTTCATCTGAGTTACCTTCAGCTAGAAAGCAGTGTTCAGTGTAGTTCCTGAAGCATGGCTGGTATTACTAAAGTATGTCCTTGACTTTGGTTGTCTTCCTTCCTGGCATAAATGGGTAGGGAGGTGTACTTGAGAGTTCATGTTCTTGCTGCTGCTATCTACCAACGACCACCTGAAATACCTAAATAAGCTGAAATGTTCATGTATCATTCTGTTTGACATTGGAGTGGCATGTTAAGGGATTTTTTTACTTCTTTTTGAAAGGCTAGCTCAAATGGTGTGTAGTTAAAAGCTGTATATTTATTAATTTTTTTTTTTAATTGTCAGTCTTCTACCTTGTGGCGGAAAAGAAGCCGAAATGTAAGTAAATCTTCCTGTTTGTGAGACATGACATGGTTGTGTTTGCTGGCCTGCCTGTTCTGCACAGCTTCCTCACAACTTACAGCTCAGGTTTTTAAATGTTTATAATAAAATTGTTCTCCTGTAACTTAATCTTTAGAAAATAATTAGTAGTTGAGTGGTGGGTGGCAACTATTTCTTTTACATACTTTTTCATTTTATATCTGGAGTCATGAGTGCATCCTGAATGTAACGTGTGAGAAACTGATTAGGAAAGAGTCTTATCCTGAAAGTGGATTGTAAATAAAAGCAGCCAGTCATTCATGAGAGATGTTAAAACTGAATTTCTGACTCCAGCTTTATTTCCTGAAGAGTAAAAGCTATAGGAGATTACAAAGTATGTAAATTCTCAAGAAGATACTAAATTTACTCATTTAGAGTCTGTAACAAAAAGTGCATTTAATGATTCCAGCTACTGTTAAAGTGCAAAAAGTAGTAACTATTTATTCTCCTGACTCCTGGAACTTGATTGAGTTGCTTAATGATGTAAAATAATTTTATAAAATCCACATTGGTTTGTCTTGAAAGCACAGAATTTGAGAGCTTTATTTTCTAGCTAGCTTGTAGTCGTTCCACAAGTTTTCCTTCAAAAATGTTTTGCAGTTGCAGTGACCTAAATGTGAACGTGTCCTGACTGTATCTCCGTCAGTCATTTACCAGCAGTTCTCACAGATCCCTGCTCATGGTTTCATCTATAAATTGCAAGCAGCTTGGCAGTTCTCGTGGTGCTTAATTACATTATGGTTGTAGATTTTCCCCTGCCACAGTCACTGGGCTCACTGTAGTAGGTTGCTCTGAGCCTAGTTAACTAACTGTCGAAGGTTGGTTGGTAGGATGTTCAAGGTGATCCTAGAGAAGTTGTCCAACACCAAGAATCCTTTGCAAGTTAATGAACAGTGTCCTGAATAACACAGGAATTAAAATTCAAACGGCCTTATTGGGTCTTTTTACAAGCCCAGAGTTTGTGTCAAGTATCTGCTTGAAAAGGAACTTGGAATAAAAGAGCCAGAAGGTGGCTGTTACTTGTGCATTGTGGCATGCTGGTGCTAGACCAAATTAATCTACATTTCCCATTACTCTAAAATTTAGATCAGTTAATTCTGAACAGCTTTTATTTTAATTCTTAGTATATCCAGTGATTTCTCCACCATGCCTGTGTTATCAATTCATGGACTCCCAAACATTTTACCAGAAGTGAGGTGCCTTTGGTGGACACCCTGACCATAGACAGGGGTGGGATAGGGTTCTGCAGGCTTTGCTCTTGGCAGTAGATGGCTTAAAAATTGCCTGTTTCCATTTGCTCCTTCCCATAGTAGTCCAACCAGTGGTGAACTTGGATATTTATGAAGCTTGGGGGGGGAAAGAAAGAATGTGAATCTTTAGTTTGCTGTAAATTAATTGGTAAAAGCTGATGGGATTCTGAAAGTCACTTATGTACAGAAAGAAATAAGGGAAGGCCAAGAAGAAATGATGGAGATCCTGCACATAACAGCCATGTGGAAGAAAGCCATCTTTCTGCCCTCCGAGGTGCGTGAACGCTGCGGTGCTGCGAGAGGCTCCGGTGAGTCAGTTTGTTCAGACATTTTTCTCTGGGATACTGAGTGACCCACGGGGTGCATCTGCTCCCCAGGGAAGGGTGCTGAAGGCTTCCAGATTCTGCAGCAGGTTGAAATAGCTGCAAAGGTGTCTATCATAGTGTTTATCTCGGTTCTGCTCTCTCCTGCTAGGACTCCTTCAGAAGATGGTTTTCGATATTTTAAACTTGCTGAATTGAGTCTCATAATCCTTCTTTTAACTCTGAGTCCACTCTTTGGTTTTGTGGCCCAGAGATTTGGTGGTGAATATGGCAATTATCAAATCCTGGCTTAACAGGCTGCAGTGAAGCAGAAAGGGGATGGAGACCAATAATGCTTTAAAAAGAATATTTCCTCCTGCTGCAACTGCTTTTAAAAGAAAAATAATAACCCAGAAACCTCATTAATTGACAGGTTGAAGTAGAAATATGTCCCCCTAGCACTCATACATCCATGTCTGAAGCTAGTTTTCTGTGCAAATAATTCAGCAATCTGATGTTCATATGCTAGGTTGATTTTTTTATATATATATTTTTTTTAAATCCTATTTTTAATTTAAGTCCTAATTTCCCATAGTACAGAACACCTGAGGAAGAAACCACTTGGCTGTATGCACGAGCTGCCTTGTTGAGAATGCATTTGTGTGGTGGTGAAGGAACTCAGAGGAGCCACGAGTGCAGATTTGGTGAGTGTTCTACTTGTTTAAAATGAAAAAAATAAAAAGCTCTTGTACAGGTATATAAAACTATTATTTTGCTTATGTATGAAGCAATGTTTGACTCTTGAGCTGAAAGATCGTTAAGCAATCAAATGCTTATGAATAGCCATTAGAGAAAGTAATCTGTGCTCTCAGCTGCATTTTCCCAGGTCTAAAGTTCATTTACTGTACTGGATGTGGTGACAGTGAAATCTAAAAATAAACCTGGTTCAGATGGCTTCTTTATGCTGCCAGGCAATGTAATACAACAGTATCTTTCTTCAACTTAAAGCTCCCATCTTAAAATACCCACCAAAAACTCAAAACCAAAACCAAACCAAACCCACCTTGCTGGTTTGAGTACAACAGATTTTTGCACCAACAGTATGAAGAAATATTTTTCTCACAACAATAACATGATGGAGTTTAGGTGAAGTATGCATTAATGGTTGCTGTTTGCAACCATTTCCCTCCCTCTGTGGCTTATTTCCAAACAAGACCGTCGTTCATTCTTACAGTGAGTAAGGGCCTGATTAAGGTTGGGTTGGGGTTTTTTCTCTCTTCACCATAGTGGATCTTGAAACAAACTCATTTGTGGTTGCCTGGTAGTCAGTAACTATGAAAAGACCATTCTCAGTCAGAAAAATCAATGGCTAACCCAACAGTGGGTAGAAATTTTTCATATGATCTTCCTTCAGTGCTAACTTGTTTGCTTTTTCTTCTCCAAATGTTTGACAGTGCAAGAGAGGAATAATTTATAAAATAACATAGGCTTTTCTATAAGATTTTTATTCATCCCAAAGTGTGTCTTACTAAATCTGTGTTACAATACCAATTTTTATCCATTAACATAACATAATAAATCTAATTCCTGAAAACTTCAAGTATCTCTGAGCCACAGTGTGTGCCCTCTAGTGAATCAGCTTTGTACAGTGTCTAAGCAACATATTCCAACTAGGAAAGGTAGTACAAAGGCTTCTATTTATAATGTTGTTTGTATGCAGACAGTAGCACCTTCAGGTAGTAGCAGCTTATCTGGCACTGCTGAGCTACTGCCTGCACTTCTGCATTCTAAATCCCACAGAACCCTGCTGCTCTAAGGGTATAGCTGAGAAAATGAGTTTTGTTACCTAAAACCGAAAACGCTGAAGCAGTATGAGTAGTGTCAGAAGCCTACTAGAGCAGGGTAAGGGTGGTACCAGCTGCTAGAAAGAAGAGCTGTTGCAGTGAGTTGCCCTGGCACCTCCAGCTGTGCAGAGCAGCAGCCTTCTCCACATCCTGCAAAATGGGCCAGAGACCACCATGGCCACCTCTCACTGCCCCAGACCTGCCTTCCTACACACAGAGCTTTATATAAATACATCTAACACCTAAGGACTTCTAAATTCTTCAGAACAAAGTCACATGATGGTCTGTCAAAACCAGAACAAACTTCTCGGAGAGTATGGGCAAATACATAAGCTGGGAATTTGGAAGCTGAAGCATTTACGTAAAAGGGAAGGAATCCAACAGCTACAGAGAACACTGCTCCAGTAATTTTACCGTGTGTGGGTGGTCTGATTTAAACAAACAAACAGAACAAAACAACCCCTAAATCTCAAATGGTGTTACTGTTCTGCATTTCTGTTGAATAAGACTGTAGATTAGTGCGGTGATGTCAGAAATAAAAGCAATAGAAAGCAGTAACAAGGCATGAAATAATGCTAGTTCTATAGTTAACGTGTTATCTACCTTTCTTTTCCTAGTTATCAATGCTTAGATGTAAAAATCTGTCCACAAAAAAACAGTTGCTGTGAATTCTAGTTACTGTATTTGTACCTTTGGGACAGTTTGAACGTTCTGGTGTTGCTTAGTTAAGGGAAAACTATAGATAGCAATTGTGATGAGCTGGTGCAATACTCAGAGAACATAAATTAGAACTGATGCTTACTTTTCTGATGTCACTATTAGAAAGTTATTTGTTTTCATTTCTAGTTTGTGTCCTCATCATATGTGCTCAATTTTTGTACACTTTTTCTACCTCTGTGCCTCATCTGGCCTGTATAGAAATCACAGCTGTCCTGCACTCTAGCTGGCTGCTGGCATCAGTTAAGACTTAATTTTCTGAGCTGGGTGGATCACTGTTAAAAACCAGAAAGCATCCATATCCATTTTTGATACAATTATGCTAGCTAGCTGTGTTTCTCTCTGTTTGATACTCTGTCCACACAGAAAAATGTTACCATTAACGATCCCAGTACAACTCACCATCATGTGGACATGTCAAAGGACAATCCTTATGCTGAAACTAATCAGTTCCTGGCTGATTTCAGTTAGTAATGTGTTGTATGGGAATTATGAAGATGTAGTGTGAACACAATTTTAACATTACTGAATAAAAATTTTTAGATTTTGCAAAGGAAAGAAACCTTTGCAGTTGCAAATTTGAGGTTACTCATTTTTCTTACTCTGAGATTCACCACTAAGAGCCTGGTTCTGTTGAACTTAAGAGTTTTCCTGCTGATTTTAGGGAGATCAAAATTATGCAGAAATCTTGCCCACTTCCAGACCACCCATTTGCACTTAGTGATTTGTCTTCAATCGAAACTTGTTTAGAAGACAACAGTTAAACACAGCTGACATGTCAGAAACCGTGCCAACCAACAGAGTAAACGGGCACAGGTTGTGGCTACCTGCAGTGGGGTGGGTAAAGAAGGCGGTGTTAGAGACCTTTCCTCCAGCTCCTGGTGAATGGGGAAGGACTTCCAGTACCACAGACTCCACTGGGGACTAGATCATGGTTGTCTTCACAAGCTTGATGTACCGACTGCCCACTGATCTGCGGAGGCGAGACAGACTCTTCAAACTTTCTTGTCCTATATTTAATAACGTATGATGTCTGGTGGTACCAGGGTGGGTTTTGATACTGGTCTTGTGAGCAATTAAATGACACCATCCGTCACTGCTGCAGCAGTACTTGGTGATTTCAGGATAGTAAGAAACTTAAATGTTAGTCCCTTTCACCTTTGGGATAGTGATTATATTGGTTTGTTGTAAAAGACCAGCTACTTGGAGGAAAACACAGTCCATTTCTCAGACTAAAGGAAAATAAAGGGAGGGCTATGTTCTTGCTTTCTATTGTCTCTTTTAAAATCACCATCATAATCTAAATAAACCAATCTTCAGGCTACTTCCTTAAGCTCACCACGTTAATATAAAAGGTATATCAAGTAATATACATCTTTTTTTTTTTTATTTTATTCCAATGGCTTCAATATAATAGGGCTATGTTGATTTAACTAGATTAAGTTTGTCCACACACTTTCAAAATTGCTTTGTAATGGACCTTTGGGTTTGGGGTTTTTTTGCTTTGTTTTGTTTTGNTGTTTTTTTTTTTTTTTTTTTTTTTTGTTTTTTTTTAGTGGTTTTTTTTTTTTTTTTTTAAGTAAATCCATTCCTTGTGAATTCTCCAGGAACTTTCTGTTTCAGATTTGTATTCAGATTTACATAAAAGTGTTTTTTCCCTTATAATATACATGATCCATTTGTTCCCTACTGATTTTTCCAAAGTATTCTTTTCTTTCCAATATGCCCTCCTGGCTACTAATACAAAGGTATTGAAAGTGCAAATTGAAAACAGTTAGCTAAATAGTTTCATTATTCACTGTGAAAATAAAACGATCTGTTCTTTTCAGTGTTCTTTAAATCAATAACATTTCCCCTTTTGTTATAAACTCCACCTGCAGTGTTACAGTATCCAATAGAGAAATGGCCCTAATTAATTTATTTTCTTCCCTTGTATAACTTGCCAATTAATGAAAAGAGCTGACCTCTCAATAAGATCATCATAACAGTTTTCTAGGAAGTCACAGACCAGATCTTCTGTCATGCAGCATTGTTGAAAGTAATTCAATTTCTAGAAGAAAAGGTTCCATTTTAATACAAGTCAACTTGTGTATACAGAAAACTTTTAAAACAGGGTCTCATCTATAGTCCTTGCTGCAGTCCGAACCACACCCACAAGTGCAGGTAGAAGGCTTAAGGGATTAGTCAGGCACTGATTTTACCAAGCACAATGCATGTTCCTGCTCTGGAGAAAGACCTTCAAACATGATCAGGGAAGGAGATAGAGATACTTTTTTTTCTGATTCGTAATGCAGGAAGTCAAACAAAATCATTCTATCTCAGGCTCTGGAGTTAGAATTCCTAAGTCCTTCAGTTCCTCTAGAAAAGAGTGTATTAGCTCCTCAGTCAGATGCTATTTTGGTCTGTTGGTACTTTTCCTTATTTCTTCTATCCTTTCACAGTGCTATGAGTTTGCATTGGGCTTGAAGTTTTCTTTGGAGAAATCACTGTTGTAGAATTAAGTCCCACTGACTTTCATGAAATCTGGAATGCTAGAAATGCTAGACTCTTGGACAGCTTTAGAAGAAATAACAAACAGGACAAGAGACCTGAAAAGCTTTTCATTTCCCAAAAGAAACATATACGGCATTTATTGCTTTATTTGCAAAAAAAGCAGCAAATGACTCCCAAAACTCCACTCAATTAGTGCGAGGACCTAGAAATGCAAAATGTGTAGCAGCAGTGGGACTCTCTTTAGCCTGGCTGATGCAGTAAGATACTTCTGCATTTAATGGCATAAACTTAATGGACTGCAGGAGTTGATTTTAATATTGTCCTGTAAATGTGGGTGATTGATAGCAATATAGCAGCTCAAAATAATTTCTCGTTACATCCTTCTTAAGCGTGTACTGCCTAGCACTTTGGGATTGTTCTGTTATATTTTTGAACTCCTCAATTTACAGGCAATAGCAAATAATTTCCTCAAGTTATTTGTCTCATTCTATAAATTGATCAATGGCCACAGAGAAAATAGAATCATAGAATCATAAAATGGTTCTGGTTAAAGATTGTTGAGTCGCACCCCCCCTGCCCTGGGCAGGGACACCTCCCACCAGACCAGGTTGCTCCAAGCCCCATCCAGCCTGGTCCTGAACACTTCCAGGGATGGGGTAGCCACAGCTTCTCTGGGCAACCTGTTCCAATGTCTCATCACCTTCACAGTAAAACATTTCTTCCTAATATCTCATCTGAATCTCCCCTCTTCCAATTTAAAACCCTTAGCCCTTGTCCCATCACTACTCTTCCTGACCAAGAGTCCCTCTCCAGCTCTCCTGGAGCTCCCTTCAGATCCTGGAAGGCTGCTCTAAGGTCTCCCTGGAGCCTCTCTTCTCCAGGCTGAACAGCCCCAGCTCTCTCCGCCCCTTTAAAACCATTGCCCCTTGTTGTATCACTCCACTCCCTGATAAAGAATTCCTCCCCATCTCTCCTGTAGGCCCCCTTTAGGTACTGAAGAGCTGCTGTAGAGTCTCGCCTTCTCTTCTCTAGGACGGACAACCCCAACTCTCTCAGCCTGTCCTCATCTTTGTGGCCCTTTGCTGGATAGATGCTAAATTTCCTCCAAAACAACAACAACGAAAAATGTTCAAATAAATACTTCCTACCATAGTGTTCATTAAAAACAACAATTTACTCCTGGCTTTCTGAATCAGAATTATGAAACTAGTGAAGAAAGACCAAAGTTAAGGTTGTCTTGGTCACTGTTTCTGGATATTTGAGGAACTGCAAAAAGGCAGCATGATGAAGCATGCTTTCCTAAATGCTATCTGGTGGGGTATTGCGGGATGTCAAAGGATATTCAAAATGACTGTATATATTTAAAAGTCTACCTGCTAATTTTAAAAGTACTACTTAACACATTGTGTTACTTAAGATTGTCTGATATCTAGCCCACAAAAGTCTACTGTATATTAATTTTCAAATTATTCCTAAGGATCTAAAAGAATATTTTCTTAGGTTATAACTATGTTTCTGATTTGCTTTCATCACATATTTATTTGGTCAGCAACCATTGTCTGAATCCTAGCTCTCTCATTTGTGGGAGACACTGAAAATCTGAATATTGAAACATTCTGCAAAGAAAATTATTTAGAAGTGACTTGCTGAGAACAAATGCTGTCATCCCCTTTACTACTGTGAATAGTACCAGTGTGCATATATTCAGATTCAACCCACAATGACTTATTAAGAGGAAAATGTAGTGTCGTGTCCCCGCTCCCCCACCACGAGAATTATATTTAAAAATTACTACGATTTTCTGTTTCTGCTTCTTCTAAAAATAGTGATCTTTCCCTATTTCATAATGATTCATGGCACTGGGTACTATGGCAATTCACATTGAAGCACACATCCACGTTCTACAAAACAGACTTCTGTAATGCTCTATAACTCAGTTTGTAGATGACATTGTAAGTAGATTTGGTATAAACACCCTATCTACAAATAATTTAAATAATACATTTCAAATTATTTTTTCCATTTTCTATGTTGGATTTTATCAGCTAATGTGTTGCATTTTAATTTAATTAAAATTCTAGAATTATTTATGATAGAATATAGGTATCCAATTCAATCTTTGGAAAGATTAGATTTGTGTGTTTAATACTCTGGTTTTATACATTCAGTATGTATGTATCATTGGAGAGCCGCTGTACTTTATTTCTAAGGAAGAACTTGAAAATAATAAGGCTTGCTTGTCCATGAGGAACGCTTGCACAGAAACAAGTAATACCCTAGGAGTTGCTTTACTCTAATTTGGACTTCGTTTAAGATGCATCTTGGATTAAGGGCAACATTTTCACAATATCAGACATTTGCAGTTATCACACACAAATAGGAGATTTATTTTAGAACAATCTTTAGGTGCAAAAGATAAACCACTAAAATGACCCAGGGCAGAACCTTATGTACACTTGGTTAGTGGCATTGAGCAGGACTCCCGCAATGTCAGGTACTCTCCAGTAAGGGGTGGTAGCATCTGCCTTGTGAAAATCAGCCCTGGCTGTACTTCAGCTGCACCACACCACACCGACAGACAGAAATCAGCAGGGGAAGTCTATACGTAGCATATACACTCAAGTGTATATGTCTATAAGTCTATAAGTCTATACGTAGCAAATTCACTCAATATTAATTTCCACATGTTACTTTTTTCCTTTACCATTATGCTAGAAATGTGTTATAGTAATTACCGATAGTGTAAGAACACTCCACACAACATGTACATACAACACTTACTTAGAGTGTTTTGGAACTGCTGCCATTAAAAAAATAAAAAAAGGAATGTCAGTCGCATTAAATCATGCAGGAATTTTAGATCTTACTCTGGGAGAGCAAATATTTGTGGGTATACAGAAATGATGTTAAGCAATCTGTGTACTCGGAAGGTCCACGAAATTTTGATGAAGTGGTAAATGGAGTCCATCTGTTCTGAAACGACTCCATTTATGATCTCACCAGAACAATGTATTTTCCATTTCCTGCAGTTTTAAAATCTTGTTATCTAATCCAGCTCTCAGTGAAGCAAGGAATTCTTTTTAACAATTGTTTTACTGGAAGATCCTTTCTCTCCTCTCCCCTAAAAAATAGTCTGAATATCCTATGTACTGCTTCCATCTGAATGCTCCAGTAATTTCCTAGTGCTTTTCAGATACACAATGTCCTACACAGGAACAGGAAGACCTAGGTAGTAAGATAAGTAACTTGTTCAAGACTGTGCATAGAAGTGTCAGGGCAAAAGGGCAGGGAGCAGAGTCCAGCTCGCTTGCTGCCCAGTCCTGTGCCTCAGATAAGTAACCACTTCTTCTCTGGCTGTATTCCTCAGATATTTGTCCCATATTGCTGAAACGGGATTTAAATTCCTCTCCAAGATTCCCAGTCCTAACAGCCTGAAGGGATCCTAATGGCTGGGCAGTCTCAGCAAATGCATTTGCTATTTGCCCACCAACACTCAAGCAGGAGCTTTAGAGGGTCAAATAAAGCCGTGGTGCTTATGGTGTGTGCATTGAACTTCTGCTCCCTCAAAGAGGGTCAGTTCAAACACGTAACTGGGGTCAACAAGAGAACAGAAAATACCAGCTGGGTAGCAGTACACAAATGAAAATTGCTGCGTTTAGATACTAATGTATTATTGCAGTACGGGTACAACAGTGGATGACTAACGCGTGGTTGTAGCCGCAGGTAGGCACCTGCCTGCCGTGCGCTGCGTGTGGTCACCTGTGACTAAGACTTCCCCAGATAAACTTAATCCAAAAATCCACAGAAATCAGTGCTTTTTTTCCATTACCCACAATGAGCTTCGGATCGGACTTAGGTGTGGTAGGGCCAGGCTTGCTTGGAATTAGTGGCCAGATGTTTGAGGCTTGATACGCTGAGGAATCATTGCCAGGCTGGTAAAAGTCTTCCCAAAACGCACTGAGGGGACAAAAGCAGTAAGTAAATGGAGGAATGGGAGACTGGTGCTGTGGGATGGCCTCAGATGGCCCATGAGGGACAGGTCTCTTGTCCCTGTGTGTCGTGGGGAGGCTCGGAGCCTTGCCAAAACACCCACAAAGCAGACAGGGTTTTTTTATATTCTTTGAAAAGCTGGCTGTAAATCTTTGTATTTTAGAGCCACAGACAGAAGTCGGTTTCCACACCTTTACAGCGCGGATGCCGATGGCGCTTCACTCACCCTGTGTGAACGCGGTGGGGCGGCAGGGGACACGCACGGAGGACCCTCAAGCTGTGAGGGGACGGAGAGTCGGGGGGGGTGCAGCCCGGAGCCCCTCCGACCTGAAGCGGCGGTGGTGGCCACGGNGCCGCGCGCGTCCCGCCCTCAGAGACACCTCAGGGCGGTGGCGGAGGAGGAGGAGGAACGCCCGGCCCCAGCCCTCAGCCGCTGTCCCGCCGCCGCCTGCTTCTCTTCCGCCGGCCGCAGGTGAGAGATGGCGAGGGGAAGGTGAGGGCTGTGCGGGGGTGCCAAGCGCGCCTTCGCTGAGTGGGGCCGCGGAGCACGAAAGCCTCGAAACCTGACTGACTTTCTTCTATCAGCGTTCTTTACTCCTCGGTATTACGCCACTTGATACACTTAAGGGCACAGGGGACCCGTTTTCAGGCCCGTAAAACCTTTCTCCAAACTTTATTTGGCTTGATAATAAAAGGCAGACTTGGGGAAGTTACCCAGGCCCCGGTGATTTACACCCCGTTCTTGCATGCTGGGTGGATGGAGAAGTAATTGGCTGGGTTTGGGGTTTTTGGTGTTTTTTTTTTTTTTTCCCCCTCCACTTTTTGCATAGTAATGCACTCAAAAGCCACCTCTTCTGGAGTGCTCTGGACCGTTTTTGTGCTTGTGCTTTTTTTGGCGTAATAGGGCTTTAAATTGCTGAAAGAGGTGCTTAAATATCCAGGGAGAGCTTTAAGTACGTGCAGGTTGGTTCGTGTTTCTTACGCTGCCAGATAGGTAAGTAATTTGTAATCTCGTTAGGACGTGTTATGGCATTTCTATAACAAGTGAGTGCTCTGTGTTAATGAAGGGATTAAAACACTTGAATACGTACAGTACGGTGTTTGATGACTATTGCTAGGATCTTTCCTTTGTGGGTGCTGCTGAAGTGTATCGTACGTACCGTCACCAACGGGCCAGGACCTTACTGAAGTCTGCTGGACCTAAGACTTCTTTTATGACCCATAAAGATGTGGTCATCAGAAGCACCGAAGTCTGGTAAAGACACTTTGAAAGCGATTTTGGACGCTCGAAGTAAACAGGCACCATAATGTTTGAAGCTGGTTCAGCACAGAAGTTCTGGTTCTGCTTTTCTCCTGTCAGGGGTGTTCTATTTTATTTATGTTGCTGTCTGCCTGACACGCTTGGTCATGGCCCAAGGCCACGCTGTGTTAGGTGCTGTGCAAATATAAAGTTGGGGAAAACCCATGCAAATGTGTCTAAAAACCATGGGTTTGATTCTGAGGTGGCTGTGATTTATTATAGGAAATAAAGTGTCTTGTGCTGGACACTGTGATTTGAAAACAACTTCGTAGTGGGGAATAGCATGTAACTGTATCAGTGTTACTGACCCTACTGCTTGACGCTAAGAGTCATGATGTGTGGGGTTTTGTTGTTTTGTTTTGTTTTAAAACAATGGTGCTAGAAAATTTAAGAGGAACTCTCCTTAAAAAGCAAACAAACCAGGAGATATAAACTCGTATATGTCTAAAAAGGAAAAATAGCATAAAGAAACTCTATAACTGTGGTATATTTTGAGGATAAATTAGAATAATGTGGTGGTGTTATTTATTATTATTTTTTAATGTTGTTCTTAAGCAAGTAGACTTCCAAGGGAGAAAGAGGAAGTTTCTAGGAGAGTTTAATGATTTTGTCTAGGTCAGAAATAAGTAAATAGGGAGTGTGGTGGTATGGATGTGCATTGGGAGGTTTGGTTTGCTTGTCATGGTATCCTGACCATTCAAATGTTGAAGGTCCTGATCTGGAAGTTTTTATACAATCCCCAACAGGTGGAAGATGAATGTGTTTCGGGTCCGTGTTAAGGCTCCTGATACAGTCAGTGTACTCAGGGCATGTTTGCGTATATTCTGAACTGAGAACTTGTGAAGAAAATCTTCATTGCAGTGTTGGACATTAATACCAGTATTTGATGAAGTCACTGATGCATTGACAGTTTCCCTCATCCACAAATACAGAATGGAAAATGAGGAGTATGTGGAATATCACTCTGAAAACAGTAAGCCAATACTGATTTCTAATGGCCCTTATAGTATGTTATTTATATTTCCAGAACCCATTACTAACTGCAATTAGGGTCATCGGGAGTTCTTGTAACACAGCCATTAAAGTTCTTAATTTTTTTCTTAATGAAGCTAATGTCAACACCATTAAGACTAGGCAAGGAGGATACTTCATTCCCTAATGTGTGTGGATATTTATGTTCTCATCCTTTGTGCTAAGTGAAAGAGCAGGTGCTGGTTGGGAGCTAATTAGTTTAGATGTTAGCCTGGAGACAGATGATCATTGTCTTCTGCTAATGTGGGTGTTTGTAATTGCCAGTTGCTTTTAGATTAAAAAAAGAAAAGGACAATATTCCCTGTGGAATTACAGAAAAAAATAATCTCTAAATTGAATTCTTAGTTTTATTCTTGGGTTACATCTTTGACTTGGATTTAACATCACAGAATTTATCAAAATGACTGGTTTTGACTTTAATTTATTATGAAAGCTGTAAAGCACAGGCTGCAGTGCTTCACCCAGTGTTTGCTCTCTCAGTCTCATGGTTTGTGTTGAAGCTTTTTAGCTTTCTGGGAAAGGATCCAGTCTGGATTTGTTTGGTGTTAATAAAATGTGATAGTCAAACTGTACTAAGCATCTGCAGGGCTTCTGTAGTGCAAGTGTCATTTGGGACTTTTTCTATACAGATATTTGTAATTTATTTATTTATTTATTTTAGAAATCAAATATTGTTTTGTTATCGTAAGAAATAAACCTGGGAATGGGTCTGCTTTGACTGGCCGAAGTGTGAGGATCTGTGTTTGCTGGCAGTGAGTGAGCGCTGGCTGCTGCCTGTGCTGCTCCATTGTTTCTGCTGTTCTTTTGGGATGGATTTGGTGGTCTGTGTGAGAAGCATCTGTGTTCACCAGCAGCTCCAAAGATTTAGGCATGCTATTAAGGTGAAGCTACAGACCTTTCTTAAACCTGAAAAGTTTTTCACATAAAAACTGGAACCTGGCTGAGGCAAAGATGGCTCTTTTCTTCTATCGAGCCGGTCATGTTCAAGTTCTTAAATGCAGTCTCTGAAAAGCACCATTTGCAGAGCTAACTGATTCTTTCAAAGCCTGAATACTGCATAAATAGGGAGATAATCTAATACAACATCTGCAAAGTTTCAAGGTGATTATTTGCTAAGCTGACAGGATGTTACAGTGTGAAATAGTTTGTAACCACCATGCAGTTGGATTATCTCATATTAAAATACAGAAGTGCAACTTTTTTCTTAGATCATTATGGTATACTTCACGGGTAGTCAATGTCTTGTCTTTGCTGAAAAACATATTTTATATTCTACAATTTGAAAACAATGAAGATGTTAATCTGGGATTTCCTCATACCCTTATTTAAAAAAAACCACAATGCTTTCACATGGAAAGAATGCTGTCTTTAAAAGAAGTAGAAGTTTTATAATATTTTTATCTCATAATAAATATCATTATAATTGTTATCTCTAGAGACTTGCAAATGACTTTAACTGTTACAGTTGTTTGTCTTTTGCTTCTTATACCATCTTGTCTCCCTTAGTCGCCTCCGACAGAATCCTGGCTTTGGGTCACCAAGCAGCAGGGTCATTCATGTGCAGGTAGAAGAGCAAGTGATGCATTTGATCTTTCTTTAGGAGTGTCTTTCTTTGCTTAATAAGTATAACTTACAATACTGTAAATATGCTGTAATAATATTTCCTGCCCATCATGTACAGGTTGCTAGTGCTGAGTGCTATCTCTTAAGAGTTAGTAAAATTAAGGTGTAAAATGTGAAATGATTTTTTCTAGGTTACTCGAAGACGAATGTCAAAATTTGAGTGGACTATGGGGCTGCTGTTCCTTTTATAACAGAGGCATTGCTTCACCTCAGCTTGGAGTTATGACATGAGTTTGTGTCAAAATGTATCTTTCAAACTTGTTTTGTGTAGCTTGTTTTCAGTAGCATTTTTATAAAGCCACCTCTTCTGTGGCAAACAGGCTGCTGTTTTGATTTTTACAGCACAGGCCCTGCAGTTCAGAGGCTTCAGGTCTGTTGGTGCTTTAAAGACAAAACAAAGTCGAATCTGGCTCTCGTGTGACATGGGGCTGCACATACCGCTTTTCTTAAAAGCTTTCTTCACATTTAATGGCCAAAATGTTCCTCTCCTTTACAGTTGTTCTGCAATCCTCATTTCAGTGTTAAAAGTAGCTTCTGGTCTGCAATTAGAGAGAAGGAACAAACAGAGTGTATTTAACTTCTGTTTCTGGGTATAAAACTGAGTGAATAAGTAACGCGTTCTAGTTAAAAACAGAAATAACAAAGATTAGCAGAGCTGTAACTAACAGTGTAAGTCAAAGCAAGGTGACAAGTTTCCTTGAATAGGGCTGGCTGTTCCTGGCAATTCTGCCTGAAGTATCCCAGTGCTATGTGTATGGGCCCTCTGGTAAACAAAATAATTTTCCGACTCATTCTCCTGTGTCCTGCATCACAGTTTGCTTAAGAGTAGTAATAGAGCTTTGTACCATCCTCTGATCTGTGCAATGTGGAAACAAATGCTGTTGTACATGTGAGTTGTCAGTCAGCCCATAACAAAAGGAATGGCCTTTTCTGGTATGTTCAGCAAGTATTGCAATAAATTCTTTCTTTAATAATGCTGCCGTGAAAATGGCTGGTTATAAAGCCACAAGCATACTCTTGTAATGTAATCAGTATAACAGAGTTTTAAAAGGACTTTGATTAAATTGTAGGATCTTAAGAGTGCATGCTTTATTTCAAGGAAGGAGACAATATTGTAAGTATTTTATAGGTAGACAAATGTAGAAATAGTCTACGTGTGACTGTATAACTTTGGTTTTAATTTGTTACTTTTCACTCTATGAAGTTATGACTAATAGTAGTGAGTTGAATAAAATATTTCACTAAGACGCTCTTAATTTGTCATGTAACCTGGGTTTTATTCATTGTTTATTTAATGTTCAATCTCCAACATTTTCTGTTGTATTTATTTATACAAAAATTTAATACATTCATACTAGAGGGTTCTTTTAAAGCACTAGTTGATGATCAAACCACCTAGCAGTGACTAATTTTTACTGAGATAGTATTTTCCAACCAAGTAACCAAAATAGTGAGGAAACAAGGGTGCCAAAAGAATGACAAAGTAGAAGGGCTGGGTATTCAGTACAGCTGGGAAGGAGCCATCAGAGGTGGATTCAAGCTCACTGAGGTTTATTCAAAGTCAGCTGAAATTGATGGAAATGGGCAATAAAACTCTCATCATTTTAATGCCAGATATTCTTAGCACCTGGCTCATGTCTACCTGAGTCCATCTGTTATGATATTTCAGGCAGGACCTGCTTGCTGGAACAAGCTCAAACTTCTTAGTCAGGCTGTGGGGAAGAAAACCAGATCAGGTCAAGTTGAGAGAAGATTAACTGTGTACTGGGGCTTTTCTGTGTGTCTACATCTTTTTCTGTTATTGCTACTGAGCTTATGTGGCACTAAATCAAAAAAAATAAATTCCAGTGGCAGAACAGAATTTTGGTTTCAATTTCCTCATTTGAGAGGAAGCTGGGGTACAGCTATCAAAACTTTCTCACTTCCTGACACTTTCTGCCTGATCTTCTGCTCATCCTCAGCTGGTGGCTTCAGCCTGCTGCTGTGAAAACAAACATTTATGTATTTGTGAGATATGTATTGGAATAAACTAAAATAAATGACAGGATGTGTAACAAATGGATGTACTTATTACATATATTGAACATATGTAGTTATTACATGTATTCAGCATATTCATCAGTGATGTGGATGAAGGGACCAAGTGTATCCTCAGCAAGTTTGCTGACGATACCAAGCTAGGAGGGCTGGCAGACACTACAGAAGGCTGCACTGCCATCCATCGTGACCTGGATAGGCTGGAGAGCTGGGCGGAGAAGAACCTGAGGTTCAAGAAGAGCAAGTGTAGGGTCCTGCATCTGGGGAGGAAGAATGCTAGACAGCAGTATAGGTTAAGGGCAGACCTGCTGGAAAGAAAGACCTTCTAAGGAGGATCTGGGGGTCCTGGTAGAGGCCAACTATCCACGAGCCAGCAATGTGCCCTTGTGGCCAAGAGGGCCAATGGAATCCTGGGCTTCATAAGGAAGAGTGTGGCCAGCAGGTCGAGGGAGGTCATTCTCCCCCTCTACTCTGCACTGGTGAGGCCACAACTGCAATACTGCACCCAGTT
Source organism: Thinocorus orbignyianus (assembly GCA_013400375.1). Taxonomy (NCBI): domain Eukaryota; kingdom Metazoa; phylum Chordata; class Aves; order Ciconiiformes; family Thinocoridae; genus Thinocorus; species Thinocorus orbignyianus. Next base: position 343,581 of record VXBW01015362.1, on the reverse strand, counting down.
CTGGGCTCCCCAGTTCAAGGGAACTACTGGAGAGAGCCCAACATAGGGCAGCAAAGATGCTGGAGGGACTGGAACATCTCCCTGATGAGGAAAGGCTGAGAGAGCTGGGTCTCTTGAGCCTGGAGAAGAGAAGGCTGGGGGGAGACTGTAGCAATTAATGCTGACAAGTATCTGAAGGGTGGGTTGAAGGAGAATGGAGCTGGACTCTTTGCTGTGGTTCCTAGTGACAGGACGACGGGCAATGGGCACAAACTGGAACATGGGAAGTTCCATTCAAATATGAGGAAAAATTTTGGGGTGAGGGTGTCAGAGCCCTGGCAGAGGCTGCCCAGGGAGGGTGTGGAGTCCCCTTCTCTGGAGACCTTCAAGCCCCTCCTGGATGCAGTCCTGAGTGATGTTCTCTGGGCAGCCCTGCTTTAGCAGGAGAGTTGGATGGATGATCTCTAGAGGTCCCTTCCAACTCTGACAATTCCCTGATTCCTAGTACATTGTAATCGGGAACTGGGTTTTGAGGTGAAAATACCTTAAGAATTCTTATAATGGATAAAGCCAATGAATAAATTCTGATCCTTTAAATGTGCAAGTTCTTACTGTCCTACTTATTCTCTGTCTAGTACATAGACTAGTATGTAGGCCCTACGCAGTTTATTAGAAGACAGGAGAAAAGCATAGGCAAAGAATACTTCTGTGGAGTTGTGACTTGAGATTAATGGCCCAGTTGATTTCAGTGCCTGTCAGAAGGGTGGGTAGGCGTTGCGGGGTGTGTGAGCCTTTTCCCTCGTGTTGTGTCAGAGGAATGTCTGCAGTTCTGCTCACAAAGGAGAGGAAAAAAAGCAGACACATCCTGTAGGCTAAAGCAGTGATCCCAAGGTGCACTCTGTCCCCTTGCACTTGGCAATGGTCAGCGCTAGGCTGGTGGGTAAGTGTGCACCCTTGATTTAACTCTCCAGAGCGCTCCACAGCTGGAGCTCTGGTGGATCCTGACTCGATGTGAGAAGAGCCCAGAAGGTCTCTCTTTCTTCCACTGGGAACCCCCTGACAGTGGACTTGTAACCCCCAAAATCTTTTTTTCTTCCTCTAGAATTGACATAATCTACCAGTCGCTTTGCAATCTTGTGAGATGATTGGGGTTTTGGGGCTTGATTTTGTGCTGTTGTGTAGTATCTGTGTAGTCCATTAATTTAACCTTTTCTTATTTTTTTTTTTAATTCCAGCAAAAGCTTGTGTATGTATGGGAGGGCACAGCTTCTTTGGGGACTGTCCTGAGAACTTAAAGTTCCTTTCTCCTCATTAGTTATGTAAAAATGACTAACAGTGGCTATGTAAAATTTTAATTTTTTTCTGGAAATATTTTCATGACTTTGAATGTAAAGGCAGGAATAAATGCGGTGAAAGGTGTGATTTTTTTTTTCCTTTTTTTTTTTTTTTTTTTTGGTGTGGCCAAGCTGGCTCAACAGGCAGCTGCCACTAAAAGCGGACAGCGCTGCTTGCTTCCTGCCCCTGTGTTCCCACCCCTCCCTGAGGTCAGTATTGGTGCCCATCTGACCTGCTGGTGCACTGATTCATGGAACTGAAAGGGCAAAAAGCTATTTTTTTTAAATAGGATAAGCATTTTTTAAAGTCTGATGGTTTTTTTTCTTTTTTTCTTTTTTTTTTTTTCCCCCTCTGAAGGAACAGAACAGCCACTCTAGAGGAAGTGGCAAGAACATACCGTCAGACTTCTTGAGAGACAAGCAGGGATGGTTCCCTCCTCTTCAGCAGTGGTTGCACTTAAAACTGTGCTCCTTGTTACACAAGCAGTAAGTTATACTTCTGCAGACATGCTGGAAAAGTGACCTGGACTGTGTTTTGATATGAGGTGTTGCCAACTGAATTGTTAGCCCAAATGCAGTACTTGTTACGAAAGGGCTCTGCATTATTTGTGTGGCAGGAAATGAATGTGAAAATATTTCACTGTAGTACTTCTTAAAAATCACCTATAGTTTTTTGCAAGTTCCTGAGGAGTATCCTGTTTTGGATTTCATAGTTCTACTTTTCGTTTTTAGTCTGCTGATTGTAATACAAGAACAGTTACAAGCCCCCCGCTCCCTTTTTCCTCAGGACGCTGCACTTCTAAAATAAGGCAGAAAATGCATTGCAGCACTATAGCAGGAGCTGTGTTGACATATATTGTGATTCGGTTAAGAAAGTGCACCGCTTGTTGCAGGTAACACAATACAAAATTCACCACTGTTGGAAGGCAGTCAAAGCTAGGAGTTGCTCTGAGAAAGTGAGAATGTAGTTTGGTAACTGTGTAAACACCATGTTTAGCTTTCAAAGAAATAGGGGGAGAAAAACTCCGGTATAGTTACTTTGTAAAAATGGTTTGATGCAGTTCTTGCAGTGCCACATTAGGCAAAATTCCAGACAGGCAGTTTTATTTTCCCCAGTGAACTGACATGTTGATTACTTGCATGTTCAGAGCTCACTTGCAGAGTTGTAGAATGTGATTTAGTGACACAGGCTGTCAGCGTGAGCAGAACCGCATGTGGGTGTTAATTGCTTCTGGTCAGGTACAGACCAATAAATTAACAAGGTTGCTAGATAAAGGAGATTAAGTTGCAATTCATGAATATAATATTGGAAGAACAAAACGGGAAATTTTATTTTTCAAGATTCTAGGTGAATTTAGGCAGGAATTAAGAGTTTTCTTTTCTTATGTTGACTGTGTTCCATAACTGTTTATTGAGTGTGTTTACACAGGGATTTTGGATGTAGTTATAGTAAAACTGGCTTGCTAAAGTAGTGTTAAGCACTTGTTTTCCATGTTGAATTAATTTTTGTCCTATGTTTGTCCTGTTGTATTTAGAAATGCATTATTTTGAACTACCTTGAAATATGGATTCTTAATCAGTGATGATTAGGCTTTTCTTTGAGTTGTCTCTGCTGCTAATAAAAATATGTATGTGTAAAGATACATATGCTTGTATAAATAAAACAATCTATGTTGTTACTTCTAGAGGCTGCAGAACCTAAAAGATACTCTGCTTGTTTCTTTCTATCTTTCTGGATGGCTCCTCATCAAGTTCTGTGTACCAGTATCCCAGGCATCTCTCTTTGGGCTTGTGTGTTTACAAATGGAAAACTGATGTTTTAAGAAGCACTTGCCAAAAAAACCCCACAATGACCAAACTTACTACTGGCTGGTAAATCTGAGGAGTGTTGGCTGTAGAAAGTGTGGGAAATCTGGGAATTGGAAAGCTGGGAATCAGTTAATTTGCTTCTTCATTTAAACCAAGACAAGGAAGGAGGCAGCACTTCTCTGGTGCAGTGTGTTCACTGTCGTTTTCGGCACGCTGAATAAAATAGGTTTAGTTGAAAAGAGGGTGAGGTGTTGCAGTTCTTATATGCTATATAAACATTTCCCCTAGAAACAGGGCCTTTTAAGAGGGAGGAAGGGGAAGGATTTCTTTAGCTGTCCTCACAAACATGGGATAACTGTAGACTGAGGGCAGAACAGACCTAGTTATATTATGTGACAATACTGTAGTGGACCAGAGATAAACTTGCTCTGATCCAGACTCAGGCTAGATTAGGGATAACGTTGAGATGCTGACCCTGGAGATACCAAAAGCAGGAAGGCAGTGTATTTCTTCTGGAAACCTGGTGTGCTTTAAAGCACTTCTGTATGCAGCTACCTAACACATTGGAAATCAAATTATGGTCAGGCCCTCTGTGGGGAACAACTCCATCCATCTTTTCAGTGTCGTGGTTGAATTTTAATAAATTCTCTTGTGTGCTAGTGTTTGTGCCTTCTCTGCAAGACACTAGCTAGCTATATTTGTGTCCACCTCATGTGTGAGTGCTTTAAGAACCTGGAGGTTCTAGGTGCTGTCTCTCTGGGCTCACTCAATGAGCCTGGAACCTGGGAACAACTACCCTGGACTTCAAAATCACTGTTGACTCTGCATCTGTTTGAAGTAAACTTCTCCGGAGTCCTATCTGCTAGGAACACTGAACTCTGGGAGGCATGAGATAGCCAACGGTCACAAAGACACATAGCTGCCTGTGGGGAGAACGATTAAAGCAGTTTTCCAGGTGATACTGGAGATTGCTGGTTAGTGCAAAACAAACTGTACTGCATGCTGTTCCCCGAATCTCCCTGCTTTGGAGTGTTCTTTGGGATTTGGTTGATGCTCTCTAGGGTTCCGATGTCCCTGTTCCTGTACTGGACGCTCCCCACACAGGCTTTTCTTTGCTTCATGAGAAGGATCCAAGCAGATTTCCATTCTCTTGCTGTTCCCTCTGCTGCTGTGTGACCCTCTGGTCAGTTGCAAAGCCTTAGGTGGTCTGTTGCATGGTTACCGCACAATTTGAGTTCAGACCTGAAAAACTGGTTTTTTTAGGCATTAACCACCTGTTCTGCTAGGGAACAGCCCAGGTAATTGTGGATGATCTTTAATGATGTCTTGTTCAGCAGTGAAGGCTGAGTGCCACTCCTCCCTCTGTGCAGGGCCATACAACCAGCCCTTCTTCAACAAAAATACCCTTCTTCTGTGTTCCCTTCTTCAGAAAAAAAAAATAAAAATTTAAAGAGTGTCCATCTGAACTTCAGAATATGTATGTAGGTTCCAGTGATCAGTGATTACAGAGCAGAGCTGCTTATGATGGCATTGTTTCCTCAGCCGCTCCAGCAGTGCGTGCAGTCAGGCTGTGAGTATATCATCTAACACAGAAATATTTTTGTATCAGGGGAGCAGCTCAGTTGTTACAGCAATGCTAGTTTTTAGACAATAATTGGGAGGGTAACAGGTCTACATTCTAACCAAAGAGGAGGACTGCACAAAATGTTGCTAAAGAACAAGCTAAAATGCCTTAGTTGTTACCTGTGTATGATATTATCCTGCAGAATGTAGATGTGAGACAGGTTATTCTACTTTCCTTTACAGGAGGCTATGAGTTTGTACATTGGCAATTACTATGGGAGATGTTACATGCTATTAATCCTCACATTTTAAGTGATCAACTAATAATTTATTTGTGTAACTAGGTAGTTAGTTTTATATAGCATGATAACCTTTTACAAAAAAATCTTTAAAATCTGGATAATTTGATGATTTGGGCAGACCTTTTGTAAAACACAAACTGCCTCCTATACTTTTTGATTGGAATAATACCTGTGTCAAAATGACCCCAAGATGTAGTTTTGTGTAGTTCTAAGCTGCTTGGGATGTTTGCTTGTATTCCCATTATTGTTAATTCTTTTTTTGTGCTGATATATAACTAACAGGACTGAAAGGTAGGCAAAAGTGATTTTTAACCACTTGTCCTTTTGCTGTTCAAAAATACCCAAAGCCTTTTTTAACAAGGAGGAGCACCCTCCTTACAATAGTGCCAAACAAAGATTTTCATGATGAGTTTTGTTTGTTTGTTTGTTTGTTTGTTTAAAAAGCCGTTCAAAACTGCAAGGCTCATTTTTCACTTTCCTTATGAATTTTGATCTATTTTTGATCTAAATTGAGTTTTTCTTTGCAGTCAAGTGATAAAAGCTTTGTTTAAAATGCAATTTTGTGATTTAGTGTCTACTAAATATGTCTGCTACCATTAATATTCTGATAAATCACTAACCTCGTGAGCCAGTGGGCTGAATCATTCTCATAACTTCCTTTCTGTCTTAATGGAGAGATCACAAACTTTTAAGCACTCTCCTTGGGCCTGTGACTTACACTTCTACATATATTTCCCTATAATGAAATATTAATTTCAGATTTCAGACACATTAAATGAAAGAATATGGCTAAGATTATATGATATACTTCTGGAATATGCCATACGATTTTGTATTGATGCAGTTACTTTGGTTTTCTACATTACTATAGCTTGCTTGTGCAAGAGATTAATTTCTGAACAACTTGAGGTGCAACCTTTTTAAAGTAGGAGTGCTGACACACAAACATCTGCTTTTATCAAAGAGCTTTCTGGCTTTTATTTTATTTGACTACTGCCCGAATGAAAATATACCTCTTCTTATTTGGGTTTTCTTGATCTGGATTTACCATGCAGTCAGAGTTCCTTGATGTGTCATGCACTGAATTGTCCCTGTTCCTTAGACTGACCTCCTCTGGATCGTTTCTGTAGGGTCATAAAAGGAGGGCAGACTGAGAAAGTCACTCAAGTGCTTAGAGGAAGAGCAGTCATCAGGCCAAGTGCTGCTCCCTGTCTGCAAACAGGAAGGGTCAGACGTGTCTGTGTCAGCTCTGGGAGGTCACACAGAACCATGATCAGAGTTCCTCAGGATTGGGAAGGGCTCTGCTCCAGTACCACAATCTGCCTTTAGAGTATAAATCGCAGGAAGAAACATCAGAATGACACACGTCTGTAATGGTACTTAACTCAGCGTTTTTTCCTCGCGGTTATAACTTGTATGTATTGCTTTTCATTTAAATAATAGGTTTCTAAACACATTTTTGTGTTAGCTTCCAGGCTTTATCTTAGCCAAGGGAGGGTACTTTTGGGGAAACTTATCATCAACACTTAAAAGAATTAATATATGTGCCTGAATATATATATATATCATCAAGCGGTAACTGCTTACAGTCATTATAGGGAGCTGAGCAGAATTTTTAACAAAAATACATACCAGACGTTTTCACTTGCATTTTGTCCTTTCCGCATTTCTGACTTGTAGTGTCTGTATGCCTGGGTTTAACATGGTGATAGAGCAGTAGAAGTCTGGGTGTAAACCAGTGTTTTGTGATTTAAATAAATGTTACAGCATTTTTATGTCTGTGTGTGATACTTAGAGTAGCTAAAAATGTAGATGTGCCTGTTTTATGCATGGTTTAGGTCACTGAAGGGTTGCATGTGGCTTATGTTTTTCCTTACCCTGAAGCATTTGGCTGCTAGCTCCTGGATGAAGTGGGCTCGCTCAGTGTTAGATATGAACACAGGATTTGTCATACAGTGCATTATATTGTACTTTAGTGGTTTCTGCTTCATTTGTTATATTTTTGCGTTTGAGAGAGTTTCTCTTTCAAGCATCGTTGTATTTCATAGTGAAACTTTGTGAGTCAGGTAAATGACTTAATTTAAAACCAAGAGAATAGACTGAGGGAGTTGTTAGTGTAAAAGTGGCTTTTGGATGTGGAAATATTTGGGGAGTGTGTTACTTCAGAAACACTCTATACACACATACATCCCTGGCATTTTTTTTTTCCTTTCTCATTGGGAACTTATATGTTTTTCTAGACTGATAATCAAATGCAGAAATACTTGGGTTTGAGATACTCCTAGGGAAGGTGTGTAAGATATGTATTGTGAACTGCAGTATGGTCACAAAATGGTTGATATTTTTCCAGTTGTTGTGCTTAACTCCCTTTTAAAAGTATGAGCTAAGCTTTTAAAATAGTTCTTTGTATCTTGAAACTCCTTTGAATCCTTCCCCCTTTCCTGCACTTGAACACAGGTACTTTTAGTGTATATCTTACCATGCAACAGTTCTAAGTTGGAAGTAAAGAACACTCCCCTCTCCCCCCTTTCTCTACCCCTCTATGAAATTACTGATTTTTTTTTTAGACAGCAATCTTGAAGTGTGATTTAGTGATGGAAGCATAAACCTGGCAGTCAAACCATGTGAAGAGTGTTCACAGGGTGATGCTAGAAAGTCAGACTTGTTTCTGGCTTTTTCTTTCTGTAGAGTGTTGATAGAAATAAGAGTGCATGAGGTTTTATTTACTCATCTCAGAGGCCCCCAGACAAAAGTGGAAAGTGTTCTGGACATTAACAGTAATTTGGCTGCTGGAAGTTGCCCAAAGTACTGTCAGTATGTCTTGCTCTTACTGAGAAATAAAGTAGCCGTTCTCTTTTTTGTTTAATAAGCGTAAGTCAGCTTGGATCCTGCTCGGCAGCCAGTTGTGAAAGTCATCACTTCTAATAGCGCCGTGCCCCAGGGACCACCGCAGGGCATTGAGTGGCTCAGTACTGACTCAGAGCCTAGCCCGTTGACACTGCTCATCTACATAAATGATGCAATTATGACTCTCCTCCCTAGTCTGGGAAAGCATCTTGGATCTCCTTGTTCACAGCTCTGGTTTTCAGAGATGGAGTGAGCCAGTCTGACTGGGGTGAGTCTTCCCTGCTTGCATATATTTGTTGGTCCCTGTTCTTTCAATTCTTGAATATTTCCGGGAGATTATGGACTGGGTATAACTAAGCTGTTAATAGCTTTTGTTAGGGGCTAAAATAGACAATTACAGACCACCCTGACTACTTGCTTAGCAAAGGCATTGAGAGGTCTGTTTTCCCCCAAGAAGTTGATCTTTTCTGTTACTGGCTCTTGCCCAGCATCTCTCTGGGCTGTTCCTCAGCCCAGGAGGAGCACGGTTCCTTCCAGCAATGGCTGGAGCAGTATTTTCAGGTTGAGGAGCACCTTCCTGCCCTCTGCAGCTGGCCCCTCTCAGCTCTGCTGGCTGTGCTGCCCACAAACCTGCACTGCTCACTGTTGCTGAGCCCATCTGCCTCTTAGATAAAATGAAACAAAAACTAGAAGACAAAAAGGGTTATTTTGGGGTTGATCTGACTACCTGTGGGCCTAGAAACAGCAACATGCACATAACAAAAGAATGGTGTGGTGACAAGAGATGAGTGAGTGGTGGGAAGGCAGAGGGGAAGAGGAGGAGAAAGTCGTTGAACAAATCCCATTGGAGAAGCCCCTGTTGCTGAGCTGTAATCAAGACCCATGGGTTTAGTTGTTTAAAATGAGCAGCAAAAGTTTCCTCTTCAGATTTCTGTTCATTAAACTAATTTAAACTCTGTGTGTAGGGAGGGGAGGGTGGTGATTTGTGAATAAGCATGCATTTGCTGTAGCGGATCTGATTCCATCCCTGGCAGCGATACCTCTGGTTGCACCTGAAGACCCTTCCCCTGTGACATTAGGCTTTGTTTGCTTGAGCAGCGAGTTGTACTTGAGAAATAAGGAAGTGATGGTCATGATGTATGTGTCAGCTTGAACCGTACGTAACAAAAGTAGTGGTCGTGTTGCAACCATGTTAAAGGAATGAAAGGAACTTTCATCCGCTGCTCTGTCTTGCCATTGCTCAGAGATACTGATTTCATTTGCTACTGACAAAAATAAAATGGCGTTAAATTAAAGATTTCCCCCCTCTTCTGTAACCAGATTTACAGCACTGATCTGTTGTGTTGTTTTTGTAACTGCCATATCTGTCAGTGAAAGCTGAAGGACTGACATTCTGCTGTCCTTAACATTGTGTATTCTTATTTACTTATATATTTAAGAAATAAATATAATAGTGTTATGCAATAACATAATAATTATTTTATGGGATATTTAAACCCCAGCATTGTGCTTTCTGCCACAGCTAAACGGACATTCTCCTCCAGCAATTATATCAGTTTCTGGGAGTATGAGATTAAAGTCTGACAAAAGATGTAGGTGTCAACGAAGATGTTTTTTTAGTGCATTGTTGTAATCCAAATTGTTCATGTTTTAGCAGCTTGGGACTACTGTATTCCTAAAATGTCTGTAAGCATTCATTTATTTTGCCAGCACCTTTTGTGGGTGGATGATGGTATTTGGTCAGTTCCTTTGGGAGAGAAAAAAAGGCTACCACACACTCGGAGCCAGCCAGCAGGAAATCTGTGGGAGAGCCTAAAGCTAGGAAGCGGATTTGCGTTCTTTACTTTAACCACAGTGGTCATCCTTCTCATACAGGGGCTAAAGGCTTCAGAAGGTTTTGAAAATTTGTATGTGCGCAGGATGGGAAGACAGGATCACAAGCGAGAGAACTACCTCTGGGAATTATTATGCTTTAACCAGAGGATGTGGTTGATGAAATACCGTTCTTGGGTTTTTGGCAATGTTTGGATTTCAAGTCTGGTCTTAGACTGTGCTGAACAACTTCAGTGAAAGTTAAAAGCAATCAGAATTTTGACAAGTGGGCACATGGCTGTGTTGCTAATTGTGAAGGAGTGATTTATGCTTCCATAGGAGCTCCCTGATCCACCAGATAAGATTTGGCCAGTGAACTGCTGAGCCAGTGTTCTCTCCTCCAGATCTCCCGAGGTGCTTCATAGCATGAGCTTTGGTTGAGCACTTTTCCTATGTGTGACTGTGTTTCTACATAGAATGTGAAGTCTTTGAATAATGAATTATCTTCTAGGAAACTACCAGCAGGTGAGGTCTTAGGGCCGTGGCTTAAGTCCATTATTATTTTGAATTTTGTTGGTGTGTACTGTTCATAAATTCTTATTCTTTCCTCCCCCAACATAAAACCAGAATTTTGTAAAATTTACTTGTATAGTTTAATTACATTTAATTACATTTTCATTATAGTATATTGCTTTTTCTCAGTTTTGAATAGTTACCACTTCGATTGTAGCTTCTGAATTTCTTGATTTCTTTTTTTTTTTTTAATCTAGTTATGCCATTTGATCTGTTTATGGGTGAATAACTGAAATGCGACATTATTAGTTTGTGACATTTTCTGTCCCTTTGTGGTTGATCCTATAGAGTTTAAACTCTATAGTGGTTTTCAGGCTAGTTTTGGTGTAATTCCCTGTCACTGTCAACCCTGTCAAGGTACACGTGTGAACTAGACAGCAACATGAATGCTGAAAGACAGAGAGCTTCAGATAAACCCGTGCTGGGTTTTGCCAAATAGGTTCCACTGAAGCTGGAGACCTGCAGCTGCAAGAGCAGAAACCATGTATTCTTTGCAAGAACTTTGTAATAATGTTGTTTCTGTCGTTACATTTGCTTATTAAAAAAAAATAAAAAAAAAATAATAAAAAAAGAAGGTTGAAATTATAGATGTGAAATACTTTAATTATGAACTACTGTTTCCGGAGTTCTTAATTAACGTTCTGTACCGGGTTTCATTACTGAAACTGAAAATCACTCCGGAAGTGTGGTAACTACATAACCTTTAGACCTGTCAGAGCAAGAAAGATTGTACCAGAAACTCTTGGAGACGTTAAGACTGGCTCTGCATGTGTGTGTTCTTACTTCAAACTTCCCACGTTCAGGATATAGTTCCTGCATTAATTGAGTATTACTCCCCAGACACCAGAAACCAGTCTTTGTGTAGAAATCCAGTTTTCTAGGTGTATCCAGACGGGGATGTCATTTCGTGTGAGTTTCTAAGACAGTGGTAGCCAAGTTTAGATGCAACAAGAAGTAAAATGAGGAAGGGAACTGAAGGCTGTTCAGTGAGCTGTAACACGTACAGTCAGCATGCCCCTTCCTGTTATAGTTTAGGAATTTTAAACCCAGATACATTGCAAACCACAAGAAAAGTGAAGAATCTAATGTTGAAGATAGTGTGGAAGAGGAAGTAGTGCCAGTTTTATCTAATATTGTTTGCTTTGTTCTGACTTTTTGTTGGGTTTGGTTTTGTTTTGTTCTTGAGCATTTATGTTGTTTCTACAATAAACTGTCTTGGATGTTTTTTAATAAAGTAAACTTTCAGCTAAGTATCAGTTCAATTTCTGTTTCCTTAGAGTATCATTTAGAATAACATGATAGTGGTTTTCAGAAGATCTGTGTTAGCCAGGCAGTAAAGTAGAAAGAAGCATCTTAATATTTGTAATAGGTTTAGTTTGATTTATACATGATTGTTTATTTTAAAAAAGATAATATGAAACATATTTTAAACATTTCTGAAACACAGCTCTTAAATACAGACTATGTGCAGCTGAGGGGGAAATAACTTTACATTGTTATACAATGGTGTCTGAAGGATCTGTTAAAACACAGTTGAAGTACAGCATGGTATTTTAATAATGCAAATCACATTTTTGTTTTAAAGTAACTTTATTCAATTAAAACTCTTCTAATGAAATTGGTTTTTACAGAATTGATATAAAATACTTCCAAACCTGTACCAGATACTCATTATGCCACTATTTTACCCCAAAAGACTTTGAATGAATATCAGTATTTTAGTTCAGAATATTTATTAGGGAGGTCATTCAAAAGCGATACGAGAGATTCCTTGGAAGGTATTTCAGTTCTCAGTGTAAATGTGATTAATTTCAACTGTATTAAGATATTTCTACCACTGTGGATATTCAGGATGAGCATTTAAACTAGGGCTCCAGCCCTAATTTAATCCTGGTGTTGCTGTTATGTCTACTGGCAGGGTGAACTCTTGAGACTCGGGCAACTTTATACTTTGAAGTTAATAAATAAACGAAGTAGATAACCAGAAACCCTTGGTGCGCTGCAGGGTTTCTTTACAGAGGTTTGTGGAAGCGTCCACTGAACCAGTCAGAAAGTCCAAGTAAGGATAGCGTTAACACTTCTGAAAATAACAGTCAAAGCTGTTATTGTTAATACTTTTTACTCATCTTTAAAAAATGAAGCAACTGGTCAGAATACAAAGTATATCTCATAACTGGATCAAGAGAAAAAAAGTGAAGGAGACTGCTTTTTTGGAAAAAGAAAAAGAAGTCAGACGAAACTGGTGTTTTGTTAACTTCTATATAATTTCCATAACCACAGTGAAATCTGGATTTCCACAGTTTATTTAATGTGCTGGTGAATGGTCACTGAACAGATGTCTTGAATAAAACTGGGAAGAATCAAACAATTTTGGAAGTCTTTGGTCTAAACAAGCGTTACATTTGGTGAGGTATGATAAATGTGGGATTTCATAATACAAAAATAATCTATCCTTCCGTTCTGGAGTTTCTATTATGTGAAATTTGTTTTTCTTGAAACTAATGAAGTTTCCTTAGAATTGACCAAGAGCTATTGTCGTGTCCTTTTCTTCCTTGTGCTTTAATACTCCAAACGTAAAGCAAAGGAAAAATCTTGAAAAAAATAATACTTTAATTTTTCACATTTTTACTTTTGCTTCAGATTAACAGAGGTATTACAAAGGGGCAAAAGGAAGACCTTTTTTATAATTTTTTTTTAGTACTGTAGGTGGCTTTTTTTTCACCTTGTAACAATTTTAGCTTGATAAAGTTTAGATACTTTTTAAAGAAAACAGGCTAAAGCAGGTCTGTGGCAGATGCAGCATTGATCCCCCAGCTCAATACTAGGCAAATACCAATTTGGTAGGTGTGAAAAGCGACTGGTGTTGGAGCAGCAAGGTGCGGTGCTCATAATGTAACTGGCTGAATGTTCTTCAGTCAAAATGAAAACGGCCTGCAAGCTGTTGCTGGGGAAATGGGAGCCTGTGGTTACTGTTGAATGCAGAGAGGTTTGTCTCTCTTGCAGATCAAAAAATGGCTCAAAGTACTTCGTCTGCTTATCACTTTGCTTCCGGAAACTTGCTGCTGGCCTCTGTGCTTCTGAGGAGCTTCAGTTACAAATTTAGAGAGAATCTCTTTTTTTTTTTTCTTTTTTTTTTTTTTTCTTTTTCTTTCTTTCCTCCTTTTGATGTGAAGTACTTTTCTCTCACCTTTGTTTATAATGTCTGTGTATGATAGGAAGAATACTGTTCTCAGAACCTGGTCCTGACAACCCTTCTAGGGGAGCAGAAGTTTGATCCCTCTGCAACTAAAGTAAATCTAGCATATAACTGTTTATCATGGGCTCTGGGAAAAGTTAGGGGTTTAGGCACATCTTTAAAAAATAAAATAACTAAAAAAAAATCAGTGGAACTTTGTGAATTTGGCATAGTCCTTAAATTAATTCTTTAAAAGCTAAATAGGTACATGGCAAGTCTGAATTGCTACAATTAAATACCTTCGCGAACTCTAAAGCAATTGTAGGTCCCTTGGCTCTTTAGCTCCTCTTCTAAAATCTCTGAAGAGTGTTGTTTCTGGGATGATTTTTAAAAACTGTAGTACTATAAAAACGGGTGTTATGAAATTTCTGAGACACATTAACTCTTTGAGCATCCTCCTCTTTTTCCCAACTAAGTACCAGTAAACTGCTGCCTGGTATCACTCTCCAGACAGCACTGGTCCATTTCAAAGGAACATGAGGGATCTCTCTGCTAATTACCAGAGACTCAGCCTTAGTACTGGATACATAGTAACGTGAAAGTAAAGCAGCAGCTTATTTGGGCATTCCAGATTGAACAAGTGACAGAAGTTCAACAAAGTCTGGGTTGGGTCTGTTCCCCCACCCCCGCCTTCTGATTTTACACAGGCACAGACACAGCAGATTTGTATCTGCCTTTTCAGATGAACTCTGCGTACTGTTTTTTCCTCTCATCTATCTCCAAGACTGCCAGAAGGCTTTGTTTAGGATCTTGATTTTTTTTTTTTTTTTTTTAAGAATCATCTCCAGTTTCCACCTAACTTTTATAAATACTAATGCCTGTTGGGCCTGGCTAGGCGGAGCTAAGTCCAGGCCAAAAAGTAATGGGACTTGATCTCAACTGTCCCAGGGCCTGGGTACGAACTGGGCATTTAACACACTGTAATAGAGTAAGTGCCTATTTTGAGTGGTGATTAAAGTAGTTTGTATATCCTAGCAGAGATTTGACAGAAGATTACTATAGGTTCTTTTGAATTCTTTTTGCAATAAAATGCTTAGCATCCACTCTGATTTTGTGCCAGATTATTTGGCAGTTTAGCTTGCCTTTCAGTTCCCAAAGTGGGTCTGTAGTGACGGAGCTTCAGAGTGAACAACAAAGTAGGTGTTGATATGTTCCCTTCCCAGCACAGCTATTTAACTTGTATCAGGTTTCCCACTGACATCTTAATATCAATTTCCTGCTCTGGGCCTCTTTTAGTCTGGGTCATTGTTTCAACACTGCTGTATAACCATTTACTCTCCTTGATTCCCGTCCCTGGTGAGCATGTACTGGCTTTCAGCAAGGAATCGTGAGCAACCATGCCTCCTACTGGTGCCTGCAGCTTTGCTGAGGCACTGAACTTCAGCATCTCGTCACATCTAAACAATCTTTCCCATAATGCATGTAAAGATAAGGAAGAAAGAGAGAAAGTCAAGAGCTTGTATGATATGGATTCCCCTACTAGAGAGCTGGTACACTAAGTTCAGGGCTGATAACCTGACCGTGTTTTCTGATCATCTGCATACCCAGAGATACAATTTTCTGTTCATGACATTCTAGGAATGTGCCTTTCTGTCCTTTTCCTGCTCCAGAACAAGCAAACCTCGTGGGCTGAATCCCTTCATTTCCACCCTGCCAATAGATAAGTCTTTATCTAGAGCTGCAGGGGTGCAGGGAGGGAATGTTTGGGGATTTCTTAGCTGGTTTTTCTGTTATAATGTCATACTCTGATCTGTGATCCAAAATCCTAAGCAATATTTTATGCTGTTTTGAATTATGCATTATTTATTAAAACTTTTCTTCTTGGAGTGTTTTTTTAATTGCAGATATTTGTTCTTGCGTGTAGTAACACTTCTGAAAAAATTAGGGCTTTCATCATCATGAATACTGTAGAAGTTAGTAAAACATTCTATCTTTAGAAGAATATCCTGTG
Source organism: Thinocorus orbignyianus (assembly GCA_013400375.1). Lineage (NCBI taxonomy): Eukaryota > Metazoa > Chordata > Aves > Ciconiiformes > Thinocoridae > Thinocorus > Thinocorus orbignyianus. Next base: position 328,176 of record VXBW01015362.1, on the reverse strand, counting down.
CTGTCACACAGACATTGCTTGAAATGCATTGGGATCAATTAGCTTAAAGATGGTACCTCTTATTGGTGTTCAACCTTCTTTTCAGCCATTTCTATCTATCTGTCATTAAGTATTTCAATCAAGTTACATTCATGCCGCACCTTGCCACAGTAGAGTCAAGTACTTCTCCTTCTATTGATTGTCTGGGAAAAATGTTCAGAATGTGTGGGACAGAGACTGAGTAGTTTTTTCTTCCTTGAACTACTAGGGGAAGCAATAGAATCATTGTTAACGCTTACAATGATAGTTGAAGTAAAGATTCCCTGTCTTGTTGCAGGTTGGTGTCTGTGATAATGTCAAAAGGTTTAGTGTGAAGGACCCTTCCTGAGTACGCTGCACTCGCTCTGCTGCTGGACTTTCAAAATGATCAAACAGACCATAGTAGAGCAGAGAAATACAACTTGTGCCGATGAATCCTGTGGCCTTTAATGGTAAGCAAACAGTAAGCATGGGTTTTTTATCTGTAGTCTCAGTAAGATGTAGAACCATAAAACCCCAGAGTAATCTGTTATGCACAGCTCAGCATTACAGTCCAGGTAAAAAGTGCTTTCTCAATGGCTGCACTCAGTCCTGGGGAATGCTTAGATACTGATCAGTGATAACCTTCACTAGGGTCATGGCCGTGTACTTCGCTATTTTGGAAAGTTCTTCTGTGGACTTCATGTTGCGCGGAGGCAATAATTGCACAGCTTTTTAGAGAAGTGACTTTTGCCATATCCTGATGTTTTGCTGTGACTATCGTATTATTTCAGACTTTTGGTATTAATTAATTCTGTTTTAATACTAGTTAACTGGTCTTAGTATCAGCAAATCCAAAGGGTAAAGCTGCTTAAGGAGAGTTTAATTTAAAAATGTCTGCTTCGTTTTGGCTGTTGCCAGCTGAGATACCCGTGTTTCCCATGGTGAGTCAGTGCTTTGCATGGTGCAAGTTTCCAGTAGCCTGTTGGAGTTGGGAACAGCTGGGCTGACTGTCAAGCAAAACTTTGAAAACAGTAAGATGAAGCAAGAAGAATGACAGTGATTAGGCCTATGTTCAGACATTTCATTATCTTAATAGACAGTCAAAACTTAGCGTGGAAAAAACCCAATCCTGTGAGGTGTGTGGAAAGGTCTCACTGCTACTGCACACCTCAGCTCTTTCCGTGATCCAAGAGAGCTTGCTCAGGCACTCATGAATCCTTAGCTTATGTGGCATTTCATCTGGGTTATTGAAAAATATGCAGAATCCTAGAATTGTTTGGGTTGGAAGGGGCCTTCAAATTCACCGAGTCCAACCATCAACCTAACTCTGATAAAAAACTGTCACTAAACCATGTCACTGACCACTGTGTCAATCCATCTTTTGAATCCCTCCAGGGTTTGGTGCCTCAACTCCTTCCCTGGGCAGCCCATTCCAAGGCTGAATAACCTTTTCCGTGTACAAATTTTTCCTAATACCCAACCTGAACCTCCCCTGGCATAACTTGAGGCCATTTCCTCTGCCTGTTCCTTGGGTGCCTTGTTCCCCTGCCTCTCTACACCCTACTTTCAGGGTGTTGTAGAGAGCGAGGAGGTCTCCCCTCAGCCTCCTCCAGGCTGAACAACCACAGCTCCCTCAGCTTCTCCTCATAAGACTTATTCTCCAGACCCCTCACCAGCTTTGTCGCCCTTCTCTGGACCCACTCTAATACCTCAATGTCTTTTTTGTGGTAAGGAGCCCAAAATTTGTATTCAACTCCTAACAATTTTGAAGTGTGGACTGAAAAGACAAGATTTCAGAGGTTTGCATCTCATTATCATTGTTTTCTTTTGGAATGAGTCCACAGAGGACCCTTCCTAAACGCAGTGTTACATTTTGAGAAACTTTTTTAAAAAAATAGTGTGTGTTTGACTGCTGTTGTGTCCTGAGTGTAGGGCATGACTGCAGAAACAATGCCTGCGCTGGAAGTGTAGCTGTGTCTTGGTGGTGGTGTTTTTAATATTTAACCTCCAAGGGAGGAAACTTCTTCATTGCAAGTGTTAGTTTTAGTTTTTTTGGCTGTGAAGTACGGATGTGGTGGTGTAACAAATGTTGCATGGTTGACATGTGAAGAAGTTTGGGGAACATGAAAACTCTCCTGTAATAAAAATTATCTAGAAATAACAGTTTAAAAACATGTACTTGATAGGACTTACTTTTGAAGTACTAGTAGTTAAGTGAAAGGGGCATTGGATTTAATGTGCTTCCTCTCCTTCCCTTGTATCATAAATAGTAGGAAGGCTTTTCTTTCTGAAACTTAAAGGGTATTTAATGTCTTAACAAAAATATTTGTACTGCAGTATACTGCTCCAGGTACTCATGCAGAGTTGTGGTTTTTTCCATTGTCCATCTCTTGCCGTTGGACTGAGGTTTATTTCCCAAGTGAGATCATCAGTGGGTCTGATCGCTTTGGGAGAAATACTGATCTGAAGAATGGTACAGATGATATTGTTGAATAAGCAGAAATTCAGATAGAAACAACTATTTTGGCCTTTGGTGGCAGACACAAGTGATGTTGTTCTTACGTTATAGGTTGTGATGTTGTTAGGTTGTTATATGGTTATAGAGGTTGTTATATGGTTGTGAAGTTTGGCAAAATCACTTTAAAAAAAAATCCTTGGTTCTGTAATAAAAATCTGTACTGATAACATTACAGTAGGAATATAGCACTGATGTATGATTTGAGCAGCCTCAAAGGTCCGTTACCTACATGTCAGTGTTAGTTCCTCTGAAAAATTAAAGCCTGCAGGGGGAAAAAAAAAAAGCTGGAGAAACCAAAGGTGGTGTATTAGTTGAGTTTCAGCTGGCTGCCCTGATGTATTTCTACTCACCTCAGTAGTGTGGAAGTGTTGTAGCTAGGAGAGAGAAGTTTTTAACTTTGAGCCTCCTTCTCCATTTTACTGGTTTTAGCTGGACTGAACCTAAACAGCAAGTGATTTCTTATCTTGCTCAGGACAAGTTTTATCTTCTTCCCGCCCATAGCGTGACCCTTATCCCTTGCCATATGATGATTGCACCTGTTCTGTGCAAATACACTATTTACCCTAGAGGTGGGAAAGATGCATTTCTATGTTGAACTGTAACACTCCCCCTAAATAACTAAGTGAGACAGGGAAAAAAAAAAGAGTAATATATGATGCCCATTACACTCCTGTTCACAGGGATTTTTTTTTTAATTAGTTTTGTGGTTTCTTGTTTGATTTTTTTTTTCCTTTTTGAACGTCTGTTGGCATATCTAGCCGTAGTGAGAAGGGCCAGGTTATGTCCTTCTTATTCTGACGCCAGAAGCAATCTGTGCTTCTTGATTGCTTTAGTAAAGTAGAAAAGTTGAGACATATTTGAAATATTGCTATACAGATGAGAAGGATTTAATTTTACATGTAATTAAGTAACTATATACAGCTTAGGAAGTTTTGCAATCTGAGAACTTTTGTTTGCTGTATGCTTACAGCTGTGTGCTCCAAATTACAATGTCTGAAAACAACTCTTCACAGTTTAAAGGTATCTTTCTTGAAGTGATCTTTTTTTCTTATCTCTAATGTCAATATAGGCTGAGTATTACATAGTAGAATACCTTTTATAAAGTACAATACCCCCAAAAAATCTTGTGGAAGTATCAGGGATTTTAATTTCTGTAAAAATTGGGGATGTTCTAGTAGAAATTGTTGAGGCATACACACACACTCTAACCATATCTCAGTTGAAAACTCTATTTTCCCCCATAGTGTTTAAGTTAAATATTCTGTGTTTCAGGGTTTCTTTCCTGCAGTTTATATAGCTAAATAGTGCAGGTTTTATTACCATAAATAATTGCATAAGCATTCTGCTTTTGGTATAATTAAACTGAAATTACATAACGAGGAGCTATCCTGACTTCTGAGGTTGCTGTGTTCAAAGACACGAATTTTGAATAGGTCACTGAAAACTTAGTGTTAGTGGAATATTGACTTTTGTAGTGGTAAGTTCAATTTTAAATCAGCTAAAGTCAGAAAATCTATCTGGAAGATGTAACAGGGAGTCTGAGAATCATGAAATAATCACACAACTTGGGCTTTGAAAGATGCAAACTACAGCTCAATTCCCTTCTGGTGTGATACATCTTTTTTTACACCCTGGAGTTTCCTGCTTATGAAAACCAGTCTTATAAAACGACCTTTTTTTCTCTTCTTTTCTTTTTTCCCTGCTGAGCCAGACCCGGCAGTTAATTGTAAGGTTTAATGGATTTGACGGTTGAACCATCATGTGTTTGCACGATAAACTACTTTAGAACAGTGGTAAACCCTTCCATGGTATGGTTATATAAATTCTTCTTCTTTTTTGCTATCTTAATTTGTGAGCTAGTCTTAAAATACAAATCTTCAGTTTCCTGAGCCGTCTCCTGTTGTCATTTCTCTATCATACTTGGATCAGTAGCGTAGAGGTTTCTTTCTGTGATTGTAATCTCTTTCCTCAAAGCACACCCTGTAATAACAGTGGTATTTAAAAATGAGCAACAAACCCCCCAACTCTAGAAATGATATCGTGGTATTCTTTTTCTTAGGCTGTGGTCTCATGGGAAGTGATGAGTCAGTTTAACGACTCACTGCTGCCCTTGCTCCCTTACATTTGGGCTGCCTTTCCTTTCCAAACACCGGGCCAGCTCCGGAGCTCATCTGTACCTGTTCTAGCTGTCACACTGCACCACCCTAACACACAAGTGGCCTGCCAAAAATACCTTTCTGTTTTTGTATTTGGTGAATAGGCTCAGAAGGGAGCTGGGTGCCTGGGCAGGCAGGCCATGCAGCTGGCACAGGACAGGGTGTCCCAGTGGGTGACACCTTCTCCTTTGGGTCATCTGAGCCAGCTGTTTGGCTCAGGAGTTTCTGAAACCACCGCCTCTGTTATTTCTCATCTTCCACTTCTACTAGTGACTGAAAAACTCCTTACAAATTACAGTACTTGTTACTCCTATTTTAAAGGCTATTGTGGAACATGTTCCAAGAAGGAGCAATCTACTAAAACAATAATGTGAATCTTAAAAGTTTAATTTCATGCTTTCCTTGCAGTCTGTTTGCCACTATCATTGCTGTGACTCTTAGTGTTCAAAGGCAGGCTCTGGATGATGTAGTGTCCTATGTTACCCTGATTGTTCTGACACGTGGTGGGGTTTCTTTTGCCTCCTGTTTTTTTGCTAATGACAAAATTCTTTTTTGTATTGATTTTAGTTTTTAATGTAAATACAGTTTTGGGTGATGATGTGTTGAAGTGAGTATGCTCACTTTTTGTAAGAAAATAGAAGGTAAACGTAAGTAGGATTTTTCTATATTGCAGAAGTTCTTCCGAAGTTAACTATAATTAAGGAAGGTGAAATTGCACAAGAAAACCTTCAAAATATATATATTAAAAAGTTTGTAAAGAAGCTCTGTGCAAATAGTATTTATTACTACTAGCAGATAGATGATTAAAAACACATCTCCATGTAATGTTCTTGTATGAGTAGAAAAAGCTAAGGTGACTGGAGGCTGGCATTTGAAAGCACAGTGTAAAAGAAAGAAGTGTTGTCTTTAACATGAATGGCATTTCCTGTGGTGTACGTCTGCTGGGTTGCTAACGTTCATTTGTCCATTTCCTAGACTGAATTATTTGTAGAGTCCACTAGACTGGCAATTATTTTTGCCTGAGATTCATAACTCATCTACTAATCTCCTTCAATTATTCTGCTGGATGTTTATAGATTCCTGATTCCCTTTTAATATCTGCTAATGGATAATTACAGTGAGCAATCATTTTTGTCATGGAGATTGCTAAAGTAATTTCAGAAGTACTGTTGTCGTTTTTGTGAAACAAAAGCTGGAATGGAAATCAAATCTGTAACCTCTGTCTTTAGTGCTATAGTAGTTAAAGATGGAAAAACTGGTTCTGCTGCTTTTGTGCAGCAGGTACTGAGAGGAATAAGGCAGTGTGTGTCACTTGGCTTGGCACTTGCTATTAAGATATGTTTTAATGTTTCATAGGTGAAAACTGCTTTTTAGTAAATAACGTTAGGTGAGCAAGACATTTGGAAGTCCTTGGCAAATGAACAGCCAAATGACAAACTAGTTTTAAAACTGTCCGGGAGGTTACTGTGGATGTGTTTGGGAATACATCAATAGTTTTGAAATAGGGAACAAAACTCAGGTCCCATGTAGAAAGCCATTAACTTGGTCAGTAACTGCTATGAATAATTACCCCAAGAGAGGGAAGAAAGGACACAGCCCCTGTCCATCCAGTTGTGTGAGTGAGAGGGTACAGGCTTACCAGGCCCACTCCCCAGCATGCGATAGAACTGGCACCTGAAAACTCTTCATGCTCTGTAAATATTGAGAACAAGAGAACTGTCCTTTAAACTGTTTTGTTGTTATCAGTAAGATTTTTAAATAAGGTAGCATATAATTCTTTCTGTTGCTCCACCTTGCATTGCCTATGGAAGAATGCTCTTTGTGCCACAGTTTTCTGTGAGTGAGTGGCTTTCTGCTCTGCTCTCTCAATGTCTTCAGTCTTCTCCTGTTTCTCCCTCCTCTGTCTGCCCTAGCAGACAATTGCTGAGGGGGAAGGTGCTAAAGTTACCCCAGGTAACCTCTTGGGCTGATGTGTGTGACCTGCAGTACTTTGCAGTGTCCCTGAAACAACTGCACCTGCATGTCGTGGGGAAAAACTGATGGGCTACTGACTTGAGCTCTAAATGGGAGGTGGATGACCAAGAGATAATTTGGGCAGTTGTGCATAGGAAAGGCTCTTTTGAGTCCAAACAGGCAGTGGGGACTAGGGATTTTCTGGAGGTGAGGCAGTTGTCCAGACAGCGGGAAAGGTCGCTGGAACTGAAATAGCTGCTGGATAGTTCATCACTAACTTCTGCTGGTCAAAAGAGCTGAGGCCCAGGGGCAAGACCCTTTTGTTACTGCCAGACAAAGGCTCAAGCCAAACTTTTAATCTCGATATATTTTGAGAGGCATCTTGAGAAACCTGGAGCTTCATGGCATTTGCCTGTTAAGAATTGTTTCAGAGAAATAAAACCTTTGCAGCCAGAAGCTTCAAGAGGCTTACGAAGTGCAAGAACCTGATTTGGTTCTATTTGGAATTGACAGAAAAATCAACTTGATTTTTCCTGGCTGTTCAGTACTTGCTTCATCTCTGCTGCTTGGGGTATGCACAGGTAGGGCTGAGTGGATCGCTGGGAGACAAAAGGTCATGTCCATCTCACAAACATTGACATTATTTTAGAGATGATCACCTGACCAGAGAATGAAATTTGACATGTGAACAAAATTATTTGCGTGACAGTTGGCTGTTAGAATGGAAAATATAGTGCTGATGCACCTTGGAAAGTAGTAATAGCCTATCTAGGAAATAAGACGGGAGGAACAACAGTCTGTTTAGTAACTAGCTATATTATGAAAATGTATTATGAAAATATGCCTGCAAGGCAAATATGTGTGTGGAAGGCTGTTACCTAGTGTGGCATTGCATATTTTTTATGACAAAGCTGGAAGTAGGAAATAAGGGAAGTCCTTGCTGCTTTGGAGGCACAAGGACTTGTGTTCTTGCCCCATCAGCTGATTTGCCTCATCTGCCCTGAGCTTTCTGTTTGCTTTGGTGAAGTGTTGCTCTGTGTGATGAATCTTCCCAGGTTAGCTTTCCTTGTGGAGGGACTTGCTTTCTTTTATAACTGCTTATCTCAAGCAAACTGCAAGAGAAACTTTCCTGGCTTTCGTAATATGACTTGTTAGTGTAGCCCATGATATGGTGTTTCAGTTAGTTTTCTTTAAAACACTTGGTCTTTATAGGCTCTGTCATACAGCCATGTCTGTTCTGCCACTGTTGACTCCAGGCCAATTCTTAAATAAACGTTATTGACAGAAAGCACTGTGGACAGTTTTAACTAGCTCAGGAGAACAAAAGTGTTTCAGTGTGAGCCTAGTACCCTCATAAGATGTTTGTTTTCTTTTTTCTTTTTCTTTTCTTTTTTTTTTTTTTTGGTAACTAGTTCCTATAGATTTGTCAGTAGGAGACCAGGGAGTTTAGCAATGCTTGAAACTTCCTATGTAGGGGAAGGAAAGCAAAAAAGCAGTCAGAAATACCCAGATTTGTGGAAGACAGAATTTTTGCTTGTATGGGAAAGGTTGCTGTGCGTGTGCGCCGGGTCTTGCCCAGTGCTTCCCTAGATTCAGTTTCTGTTACTGAATCTGGACACAACTTTGTTCCCAGTGGCCTGAAACAGAGTTGATTTGGAAGGTTGTAGCTGTTCTGATTCATGTTCTGGAATGAATCCTGTTGTCCAGTATTTTATGCCTATCACATGTCCAGTGTTTGTTCTTATATATTCATTGGGCAAATTTCTTTATCTGACAAATGTTTTTCACATTAATTGGCCTGCAGATGGCTGTGGAACTCACCCAGATCTGACTGAATTGTATTGGTTTGGTTGGTAGATGCTCCTGTAGGTTCTCAGTGCAGTTTCCAACCCATACTGGTGGGGTTGTTTCTGATATATATAGTAATCTGATTGACAAATTGTTCCTTCTCCTTTTTAATTCTTCACAACACAGCGAAGACTTCTAAAGAAATGAGGCTTTTTCTCAATAAACTGATGATCAGAGCTCCATGGTATTATGGCAGCAGCCCAGATCCAGTTCCTGTTTGGCTCGGGGTGTTTGCCACTGGTGCTTTTGGGAGTGCTCTTTGGTTTTTGTGGCCTGTTGCTGTTTCAGGGATACACCTCTTGTGGTGTCAGAACAGCAAATCTCCAGGGAACAATGACCCAAAAAAGCAAAAGTGATGCTGTGGTGCACAGTGCCCACGTGATCCTTGAATATATAAAGAGGAGCGTGTGAAATCAATGGTTTTACTAGTGTGTGATGCTCTCCGTGGGGCACAATCTTTTTCTCAAGTCTGCTGCATTTTCAGAAGGTTGTCAGAAAAAATGCAGGGAAGGGGGAAGAGTACAAAACCTGGGGACTTTCAGCTAAGTCTTACAGCTTCTTAAACAAAAGATTTTCTTGTATGTTAGTGGAAAGAGGTAATGCCAGTAATGTTTTGGGTTTTTTTGAATTAAAGAAAGTGTGTGTGTGGGGAAGCTGTTTAAGTGTTTATAGTGGGTTTGGAACTCAAGTACAGCTCCTGTACTAATGTGTATGTGTGTTTCTGTTTCCAATTATAAGATGATGATTAGCAGGTCATTGCATTTGTCACATGTAAAAATGTGTTTATTCAACTAATGCTTGATTGCATGATTCTCAAATAGCTACTTTTGTGTGTTGCAAGTCATTTGCAATTTAAAAACTATTTAACTTGTATTGAAAGAGCATAAGTTGCTCCGTGGCCCTTCTTTTAAAAAGGGGGGTGGTAGCGTCAGTCAGACATGGGATGCAAATTGAAACTAGTTCAGAGTTGAATTACTCATCTCAAAGTAGCATTTCTGTAGTGTACTATAGATTCTCAGTAAACTAATGAAGTGCTGTTTGCGGGTTTCCTTGCCTAGTAGAATTTTGAGAAGAAAATGCTCTGAGCTAGGAGCCGTTTTAACTATATACATAATTCTACAAAGGTCAGCACAGGAAGAAAAAAAATTGACAAGGGAGCAATCTCTTTATTTAAATGGATTAAGCTAACGAAGAGCTTTTCAACTTGCTGTTCTGTAAAACTCTTAAATAATATTCAGAGATACTTCTAAGCAGATGTTTGACATTGTTTTCGTCTTTTGATCACTAGATAACGGAACCACAACCACACAGTATCGTTCTGTAGAATAGAGGTTGTCCCTGCTGTTGTTTTTTCATTAATGTGGTCAGAATAATAAATTGAAAAAAACAAGCTGTGAAGTTATTTTTCTTGGATTTCAATATTAAGCAGCCCAGGACAGGATTACTTGTCTCTCATAACTGCAAATGTATTACTACTTAAACAATTATTTTTTAGAAAATGGATTTGGTTTTGCTGACTGGAAAAATAAAGCTGCCTCTCAAAATACCTATTTTCATAAAAATTACCCTCAAAATCGGGTATCTGAAAGCATATTAAAGAACTTTGTCATTGTTTTTATTCTGAAAATATGCTTTTAGAGGGATCTGGGCTGGCAAGCCTGTAGTCTCTTATGAGTAGTGGATGACATCAGGCAGTGTGTTCCTGCACCTCCATCCTCATTCCTTCAGGCTGTTCAGCGGATTGTCTGCCTTTCTGGTGGCTTGCAGTTGTCACCTTCCTGCTGCCTGCAGCGAGTTGTCTTTGTCACTGAAAGACAAATTCAGATTAAAATACTTGTCCTTGTGCGTACCTTCTCATAGTTTCCTTTTCAGAAAAAAACTGGAATTAATTCTGCTGTCACCTGTATGACTTGAAAAATGCATTAGGGCATGATTTCAATGCTTCTTCTTGGCATCCCCTTTACTTTAAGCATCAGTGATTACTATAATCCCTCCAGACACCTTTGCAAGAGCATTAGTAGGAGCATGCAGATAGCATGAGTAACAAAATAGTTTTTTCAGGTGAAAAATGTGAGATGTTTTACGAAGAAAAGTTCAGTAATAACCAGTAAAGGTGAGATATTAGGTGTGCCACTAACTATACACAGGAAAGATGTATTGAAAGGTGCCTTCCATTTTATTTCAGTTTTTAATATGTATGTGAGTTGATTGTGGGTGTTACTGAATAAATGTCACGCACTGTGCTCATTTCTCTTTTTGTGATCAATCCAAGTTTGTGATATGCTCTGAGCAAGAAGTTGCAGTTACTGGTTTTGCTGCAAAAGTTCACTTTTTTTTGGTCGGGTCTCAGTAGTGGGATATCTGCTTTTGCCTGCCTGGTCACTAATAATTAGGTAGTATGCTAGTGTTTGGCTCCATTTACATAGGCTAAATCATTTAGCATGGTTTCTGAAACTTCTTCGTTAACACTCCTGGTTGTAGTGTAAGTGCTGTCTAAACATGTGCCAGATAAGCATTGTGCCTTTTGAGAGTAACTTGCTAGGAGCTGGCTTTTCTGCAAGTCTTTTAGCGGGTTCTTTCTCCCCTGAGCGATGGCCTTGGGCACCATGGTGACAGCAGTCAAGTGGCAAAGAAGCTGTTGTCCTGCTATCAACTTTTAATAAGAATTCTTCTGAAATCCTGTTTTTCATGCTATCCCCCAGCCCCGTCCCCCTGCTTTTTTTTTTGTTTTATGTCTCTTGGCATTGAGTGAACTATATTCATGAATCTATTTGAAAAACATTGGCCATTAGTAATGACCAATACAATTCATTCCTTAATGGTCATTGTTGACAGAACGCACCTGTTGCCTTGGAAACACTATTAATTAGAGTTGAATGAAAGATACAGAACTAGGTATTAAGTACCTTGGTTTTTAAAAAAATGTTTAATGGATTTTGGCTTGGACGATGTTTTTTTCTCATTTTCTGTGTCTTCTATTTCAAGTGTGAAAGGAATAAAAAAGGATTTCCTAGAATTTAAGATGCATCTTTAAAAAAGAATGCAAACAATGTGTATTTTGATTAAAGATTTTTATATGTATACATTCACAAAGGCACGTGCATCACTCCAGAAGAGTTGTTAGTATTCAGTTACACAACATGCTCATTGAAATGATGTTATTTGCTCAAAAGGAAACAAATTTAGTACATTTTTCATATGAAACCGTTTCAGTTGCTGCTGTGGCTGCTGGGCAGCGGTGCCCACACATGGGGCTGTTGAGCTTCCACCCTGCCAGCAAGAAACAGCTTTTGCTCACTGGTTACAGCAAGCAGATAGGAAGTTTAAGGAATGTACTTCATCCTTTCTTCCCCCCCACCCCGCGCCCCGCCTTGGGAAGCACTGTGTACACTTAACTGAATACAGTAATTTAATAATACTGTCTCTCTGCAGAGTACATCCCAGGTAGTAAGATTCAAGCTTATGGAAAGAAGCTTGAGACTTGGAAAATAATAATAAAAAGAAAAAAAAAAAAAAAAGGACCAAACAAGAGTCTCCTGCCTGCACAAATACAAGTGGATCTAGAGATTCATGTGTAGAGCTGATGATGAATTGCCTGTGGTTTTGGGGAGGCTAAGTCTTCTCTCCTGGTTGCACTAGAAATCTGAAGTTAATGCTCATGAGAAGTAAAATCAGAGAACAGGGGTTACTTGATGTGCCTGAAGATTGCAGAAGCTGCAGTGAAAAGACAAAACTTCTCTTTGAAGCCCTAGCTTCGGCTCTGTTTTGTAGTGTGTGCTGGGAGCTGAGAGAAATAGCAACCAACCTGGGAGAAAATGCCAGCTAAAGGTAAATACTTCTTCAATGAAAACGATGACTGCAGGATATCAGACCCCCTCTATGAGAAGTACCGCTACACGAGCCAACAGCATCCCCTCCTGCTACTGCTGCTCTTCATTTCAACCATCTTCTGGACTACTCTAATTATAATCTTCTTTGTCTCTCATGTGAGTATACTTCTTTTCTTTGTGTTCAGTGTTTTCAAAGATGATAAAGAATCACTATAACAGCACACACAGCCTTTCAAGCTAAATAATTTTTTAAGCCACATGGTATCAAAGTTGCAATATTGAAAGAAATTGAGTAATCATGTATATGATGCTGCGTATGTTTTTGAAAGGACAGGGAAGAGAGGAGACAGTGTTGTTAGGCACGTGCACAGTTCTTTCCTTTCTATATGTTATGAACAGATCATAATTTATGCTAAGTGGTAGTTACAATAGTAAATTAGTAGTAAAGGGATCAAGGAAGGAACCCGAATGTAGGTTAAAATGTCCTGCATTGCTCATATTTTCCTTTTAGATTAATCTAAGAAATGTAAAATAATACAATGATTCAATGGTTATGAGTTGTTGAGATGATTTTTTTTTTTAATTTTATTTCCCCCAAGAGTATGTGGATGTTCATTCCTGGGATTTTTTTGTTGCTTTAGTTTTTTTGTTTCTTAGTAAAAACACATCAGGAATCTCTTGGTACAGGAGATCTGTTCAATAGTTAGCAGAGAGCAGGGGTCCTACAGGTATAGGAAAGATGCACCATAAATAATGTTTTTGTTGCATAGTGTAAAATGATTTTCTGTAAAGAAATTAGCTGTTCTTCAAGCCAGCCCAGCTGACAGCTGCTAAAAAAGGGGAGTTGATTTAAAGATAATGTAAACAGGTAATAAGGAAGCTGTTATATTCTTTCATTGCCTTCTGACACTGCTTTCTAAATACTTAGCTTCTTTATAAAGTGTCTTTAAGTGTCTCTTTAGCAACAGATCTAATCTTAACCAATTCCACTTCTATGCCTTTTAGGTTTTGTTTCTTAAAAAAAATAAAAGTAGCAACACCATTTGCATGTTACAACTCATCTCCTGTAAAATTTAAGAAAAGAGCTCTTTATAGCAAAGCTTGAGCTCCTTAAATGTATTTCTCTGGGTGTATCTGCATTGTATAACATAGAATCATTAGAAATTAGCTTAAAATACAAAAGCAAAACCACTGATTTGGGAAATAATGATGGTTGGACTGAGGTGGACTGGATATCTATAATACTGCTTATTTTTTGATCTCTGTGAATATCAGAAAGTGTAAATGCTGCCCCATTAGACTACATAGGAACTCAGGTTAGCATGTTTTAAAGCAACCTAAGCTGCTTCCAGGACAGTACAGATGCATGGTCCATTTTTTCTAGAGGGGACGTTTAAACCAAATATAACCCTTTGTTTTGCTTTTGCAGGAAGCAGATTATCATCTTCCCTTCATTATTGCAGTGTGTGCTGCTCTTGTCATCTTTGCAGTCATGTACTTACTTTTATGTATTGAATCCCTGTTTCGGAGGTGGCTGACGTTATTTGGAGTTATGATTTGGATTTGCTTCCTAACTGTAGCATATGTATCTCTTTTTGAAAAGAGAAGTGCTTATCAGCTGTGGGAGCAGGTATGTATACCTTCTTCATTCAGGTACTTGCATAGAACTGGTAGCCAGTATGTATGAACGTGTGCATGTTTTATTTTTTCTGAATGTTATAAATGCATAATATTTTTTTATTGAGGTTTAGGTTTACTTTCCTAAATTGTTTTATTGCAGTCAATTTTAGTTTGTGTTCTTCGTTATAGGAAAATTAAGCTCAGCTGAGAAAATTGGCTAACTGCATCAATCTATGCAGGAATTGCATCTTTAAGTTGTAATTGAATTGTATTTTTAAGATTTTTACTAAATCTTAAATTTAGATTAAATCTTAAATTTTTAAGATTTTTACTAAATCTTAAATTACCATGAATTAATCTTTAAGAGAATTTTTAATGAATAATACTTGATTTTCTAATTTACATGGGTCAAAGTGGTGTTCAAGAAGTGTATAAAGGACTCTTGAGCTGGGCGTGCCCTAGGGAGCATACTTTCAAATCAGTGGGAGAGGTGAAGTGAACAATAAGAATTTATGACACATCCTGGCATAGCTGGGTGTGGCTAAAGTTCCTTGCTCAGTATCTCTAATCAGAAGACAGGCGATTTCATGATGCCAAAAATATCATAATCTGTAGGAAACTCCTCCTAGGCTCTCATAATGTAAACAGAAGAGTTTTTAATGAAATAAAAAAGGCTTTTTATCTTGTTTTACTGACTCTTCCCCTTCCCCTCTTTATTTCAAATAAAGATAGATTTAAATTATTAGTTAAACAACCCAAATCTGATTTGTATTATGGCCTGGATCCAGGACTGTGTATTTACAGTTGCTATTCAGCACTTTTTAACTAAGGAAGAAGCTATTACCCTAGGAAGAAAGAAAATTTACTGTTCTTAACTATTAGTGCAAACATGCAATGAGGCAAGATTTGGTTTGGCTGTTTTCAGTGCTGCAAGCCAATGGCTTGCGTAGTTGTCACTTGGTAATAATTAATTCATGTTGATTTAAAGCCTAATTTATAGGGAGACCCTAGATTAGACAGTAGAAGTGAATAGGTTAATTTCAGACTTTTATCTCAAGTTCTGAATTTATCACTAATTAAAGCTATTATTCAACTGCAGGTCTGAGCTTTGCTTGTCCATGCTTTACACAGCATTACACAGTATCCAGAAAGTTGTGCTGTAGGGAAAAAGATTTTCTATTTTTAACTACAGTAGTAGAGGTGGACATGAAAAGATTACTTTTGTTCAATGAAAACTTTTATTTGCTTGCTTGTTTGGTTATTGCTGTCCCAACCAAGCTAGCTATTCCAGCAAAACATTTCAGTGCAGACTGGGCCTTGAGACTTCCTTGAAGGAAGCTCGTATCTGGAATGGCACAAGTTGGGTTGCAGTGATGGGATGGAGTTGAACCGGGAGCACCACAATGTTCTCCTCTGGTCAGAATTGTTAGTTTCCATATGTATGAACTGAACACTTTAATAAATCTATAAATGTTGATTTATTTTTTATAGAACTTCCTTCTGATCCCTAGCAGTTTAGTGGACCATTATGCCTTTTGTAAAAATCCGTGCAGCTAAATGTGTAGTTAGTGGCAATAATAATTATTCTCTTGCGTCAGCACCAGGAAGCCTTGGTTGGATTTTTGGTATTTATCAAATATGGAGCAAACATACACATGTGATTGGTGGTGTTAAAATTCGAATAATAACTTGGAGAAGGTGAGAAAGCTGATTGTATTCAATATTACTATCCTTGCAAGACGATGTACAAAGTGCATCTTCAGCTGTAATGGGTAAATTAAAGATGAAGAACAAGGACAACTGAAAAACTTAAAGGTGATACTCATGTTAAACTGCCTTATCAATGAATCTATAGATGCTAGTTCTCTGAAAGCTTTTGGGACTATCACTGTCCCTATGTTTTTAATTATGCTTTTGAAGCATCGCTAGTTAATTGTTCAGCCTGAAAATGCGCAAGAATCCTGCTGCTTTCCTCTTTGTTCTGTGCTGATTTTTGTCAGGCGCTTAATAACGTGTATGTGTGATTCTTTTTTTTCTTTTTTTCTTTTTGTGTCTTGTTTTCTCTCTTTCTTTCCAAAGGTGCCATTCTTTCTGTTCATCATCTTCACAGTTTATACCATGCTACCTTTTGGGATGAAAGGTGCTGTCATAATCAGTGTGCTTTCTGCTCTCTCCCATATTATTGTGCTAAGCATTGCGGTGAGCGTGACTTCTCAGGAAAATCAGGAATCCATTCTATTTCAGGTAAGGGTATGCTGCTTGGTCAAGTAATTAAATACCCTAGTCCTATTACCATTTGATATTGGTCTAAGTAACCTGTTTAGATCATTTTCAAGATTCTGCATGGGTGGGTTCTCCATGGATTTGGAACATTAGCGCAACGTGGTTTGCATGCTTTTATAAAATTGCAGTTATTTTAATCTATAATGCACTTTGGTTTTCTGACCAAAGTGAAAGAGGCAGAATTATTATTTTAGTTTTTTAACTAGGTTACTGAAAATATGACAAACTTTGTGACAGTCATTCTTCCCAGTGGTTTCAGATGGGTCTGTGTAACTTCATCTGGCACTGCCTTACAGGGTGGATCAAAAGGGCTGTTGCTGCCCTGGGGAGTCAGGAGGGCCTGGGAGTGCTGTTGGATGCTTTCAGGGTTCCCAACACTTATTAATAGGGTGTGTTCAAGGGAGCACCCCAGCTCTTTTGATGCAGGTGTGTGTCAGACTTCACACAGCATGCTGATGCATGAGTTTGCAGACTGTTTTCTCCTTAAATCAAACACTGGTGCCTGCAAGTGAATGTTGAATGATATAGCAGAATTTTCTGTTTTGTTTTATTACTGTCTGTTCATCCAGAAATGCCTGTGACTGTTACCTTATATTTCCTGGCTACATCCTGGCTAATTGCAAAACTGATTTGGTGTGTGAGAGGGTATGGTAGAAAATGTACGTGGCCTGGGATTAATTGCTTTTAAGGGATTAGAATGTGTATTAGTGATCAGTGACTGTTCTGCAGTAGGTAAACGTTTTTCTCTTTGTGCAGCTCCTTGCCAATGCCATCATTTTTCTTTGTGGCAACTTGATGGGTGCATTTCACAAACGCCAGATGCAGGTTGCTTCGTGGGATTTGTACAGATACACATTAAAGTGCATTCAGGTCCGAATGAAGCTGAAGATTGAAAAGAGGCAACAAGTGAGTGAACTAATTCCTGTTATGAATTGCTTAGTGTCTTTTCTAAAGTCTGCAAAATTTTATGAAGTTGGTGACTAATGCGTGTTGATAGGCTTGGTCCAATCTTTGTGACACCCACCTAATTTCAAAAATAAAAATTGTGCCATTTGCAACAAAGGAAGGAAGTTAAAGGGAGGAAGCTGTTCTCTGTGGCTTGTCTGTACCAAAATCACAGTATTTGTAACAGGAATGTAATTGCCAGTTACTTTAGTTACATTTTTTCTAGTATAAAGTGTTTCTGGGACTGGCCCAAGGTAATTTAAAGGAACATGCCTTTAATACCCTGAAAAATACTTACAAGGTAATTTCAGCAGTTAGTTTATGCTTCCCTTGGTCACTTTTTTTGTGTGTGTTTTGAATTCTAAAGTATTATTTGTTCTTGTATTTTCTTGTCTCACAAATTATTTTTCTTTTGCTAGAAAGAAAATATTGCAACCTAAGGGAGGAAAAAAATAATATTATATTACAGTACTTGAGTATGACATTGTTTCTTTCCATAAATTCCAGTGGTATTTAAAGAATAAGCAAGGAACATGGATTTCTTACTGCAGAAGGATTGTCAAAAAGTATCAAAGCTGAAACTAGGGCACCTTTCTTCTTTCATCCTGGTATAAGTAGGGTTAAGAACTGCAGTTCTAGAAGGCTGATGTGTACCAAATTCTCTGCCCACCAGTTTTTAGATAAAAGGAAGGGTCTGAAAAGCAGTTGACTTGATTAACTTGAAAAGAAGAAAATGCTACACTGCTAGTTCGATCTGTCCTCTGATGCTAATCTTGTGAGATGAGATGACAAATCTGCATGAAAGTCCTGGCAGAATTTCCCCACACAGCAGCCAGGGAAGCATCTAATCAGCTTACACAGACAGCGTGCTCTCATTCTTTGGGCAATGTGGTAACTTGCATGGTGGTGGGGTTTTTTTATGGCTGCTTGTTGGAAGTGTAGATGTGCTTAAGTGTATGGACAGCTTGCTTTTCATCTGTGTTGTAATTTGTCACACAATTTTGAGTCTCCTTTTTGCCACCCACTTTTTTCTCTGTGAGAATGGTATGAGAAATGCAGTTCAGGGGTCATCATCACCTCCTTGAAAACTGTGTAATGTCAGCCTCAAATGGCCCTCTTACATGCACAGGCACACTGTCAGTTTGGATTGTTCCCCAAGGTCCAGTCTCCTAGTTTTAAAGTGGTTGAAGAGGGGAAGGAGGTGTTTCTGTTTCTGGGAGCAGTCTCAAACTAAGCTGCTGTCTGTACCTACTGCAGTCCAGTACTTGATGCTCAGTATCCCTCTTCCCACTGTAATGCCAAGGCATTTATTTTTGGTGGCAGGCACTGGTTAAGTAATCCTGGAGACGATCTGCCATGTGTACACTGCTGCATCAAGTGTTCAGGAAAAGGAGACAAAATTTGCTCCACACAGGCAGCATTTTCCTCAGTTACACAATGTGTTGACCTTGCTGGCAATGGCACCAGAAAATGTTCCTGTTTGCAGCAGCTCCGTGCAACATTTCCTCCTCTGTGGTGATTCTGTCTCTGGAGCGGTAGAGCCCTTCTTGGGTTAAAAGAACTCTTTTTGGCTTCCTCTTCTGCCCGGCAACTTAGCAAGGGGCGTCTTTGAAGAACTGGCTTTTAAGGCAAAGCCAGTGTAAGACAGTGCCCTGAATAATCACACAATGGAAGTGGGTTTTGAAGAGTCTGTATTCTCACTCAGTTCGAAAGACTGTTTCAGTGGCATCAGTTCTTGGTTCACTGAAGCTACTGCAGTGTGTTGTCGATCATTTGGTATCTGTTGCTGCTATTCCAGCATTTGAGAATTCATAAGGATTTTTAATGCCACATAGATTGGTTGTTACAGAATATAAGCTTTTCCCAGAAGCTTTCTCAGACAACGCTAACATAGCACAGGGACTGGCAGAAAAAATAAGTTTCCGTTTATCCAGAAATTTTGAATACTGTGTTTTTGTGTGTTTCGTAGTTAGAGAGGGATGTCACATCTAGGTCACAAGGAACAAAGGAAAAAAAAAATGCATCACCCTTGCTTACCTGTAAAATCAGTGAATTTTGAGAACAGAAATGTCAAAATATTTTCTGGAGAACCTGACATGTATTACTAAAAAGCTATTTGAATAACAGCATTTTATTTTTTTTATTCCTTCTTGCAGTCACCAAAATCCTTCCATTTTAAATTTACTCTGTGAAGAATTTTGCATCATTCAATTTTTGCCTCTCCTTTTAGGAAAATTTGCTTCTATCCATACTTCCGGCTCATATCTCTATGGAAATGAAGCTGGCAATTATAGAGCGACTGAAGGAAACCAATGATAATAGGCAAATGCATGACAACAACTTCCACAGCCTATATGTAAAAAGGCACCAAAATGTTAGGTAAGTGGAAACTCTAAAAGTAATTATATTAATATAAGCTGCTGATTCTTACCAGTGTATATGGTGAAACTAAATTTTCAGTGAAACTAAAATTTGGAGGTAGATTTTCAGGCTAAATCGAGCTGTTTCTCTGTTGTGAGAAGATTAATGTGTCCTGAACTGATGTGCTGACTTCTAAATCAGCTGAGATACTTGAATCTTTTTTTTTTTTTTTTTCCCCCTAGATTTGTTTTTAAAAGAGAGAGATGCTTTCTATTAAATGCATTTTAAGATTTAAGCTGGCTGTGGAACAGACATATCTTCATATTTCAATTCTGTTGCTTTTTCCTTTTGTTTCTGTCTAGCATTCTTTATGCAGACATTGTAGGATTTACTCGCCTTGCCAGTGACTGCTCTCCTAAGGAACTAGTAGTGATGCTGAATGAACTTTTTGGAAAGTTTGATCAGATTGCAAAGGTGGGTGTTGCAGGTCGTTGTGCAGGAGGATAAAGGCCACCACTGGAAAAACAAGAAGTCTTTTTCTGCAAGACAGAAGGCAGCTGGTGTGACTGCTTCTGAAATCAGGAAGGGAAGACTGCTTTGGCTTTAACACTAACTAGCAAAATTGCATTAAGACAAAGTTCAAAAGAAAAATAGGACATTTAGTTGTCACTGTAATCCCAATTCATGAGTCTGGAGTTTTGTCTGTATTGTTCAGGGAATTGTCAGATGGCAATGAGTTATTGTAACAGGGCTGTAAGAGGTGCTGTATACAAGCTCTATTGAGGAGCTTTGCTGTGTTTGGTTAGAAGGGTTGGTTTTGGCTCTGCAAATGGGGAGCTCTCGGGCACACATTTCAATTCATAAATAATACTGCATCATACCAAGGAGTTCTTTAGCTCAGGAGGAATAATTAATCATGGATACTTAGAAGAAAGTGCAAGAGTGGGAAGCAGACTGAAATGGTCCCCATTTAGACATACCCTCAATGCTGACCCTTCAGGCTGGCAGTACTTCTTACCATTTCAAGTGCTGCTTGAGGTTAATTTCTTTGCAACTGTAATCACAAACTCAGGTTTTGGGTTCTCAGATTACAGGGACTGTATCATCTATGTGTTTATGTGATTGGCTCTGTGAGACGATTTCTGTAACCCTCTAAAACTGGCCCTAACCTTGGATATATGTTCCGCCATATCCCTTGATTCTTCTGTTTGTATTATGAGACAAATATGGCTTTAGGAAAATAAATGCTGTGTTTTGTTGTGTCCTATGTGACATCAAAAAAAGCAAATAGTAACCCAAATTCTAGTTCTAGAAATATAGCATTGTAAAGCATGAGTCAGGAACTAGTGACTACCTATCAAAACTTCTCACAGTTTAAAGATGCTGGTTTGATTTCATAAATGAC
Organism: Thinocorus orbignyianus; assembly: GCA_013400375.1. Taxonomy (NCBI): domain Eukaryota; kingdom Metazoa; phylum Chordata; class Aves; order Ciconiiformes; family Thinocoridae; genus Thinocorus; species Thinocorus orbignyianus. The sequence continues at coordinate 307,257 of VXBW01015362.1, read as the reverse complement.
TATATTTAGATACAGTCTGAATGCAAATTAGAAAATTAATGAACTTGGAAAATCGTGTTTTTGTAAAATTCTTAAAATTCTTCAGAAAAAGTGGGAAAACTCAAATGATTAATAAAGTGGAGGAGTGAAGTTGCTTTAATTAAAATTTTGTGGATGTCATCAAATAAATTCTTACATACATCACTGATTAACTAGGATCTTACAGCCAGATTTTAACCCTTTTGACTAAATGACATTGCTAATCTTTGTATTTATATGAATTCAATTGCTGTTAACACTTCAAGTACTGGCAAATAAGAGTCACACTAACTGTATTGTAATTGTATTGTTGCAAAGCAACTACAAAAACACACAGAGTAAGTCATGTCATCTTAGTTGCCACGAGCTTTTTATGCCATAGTAGAAGCTGAGGTTAAAGACATCTGGTTGGTTTTTGCAACTATTCAACAGATACAAAAATAGAAATTATTCCAGATTTTATGTTTTAATTTCTGACTCCTGTCTGCAAATTGTGCTGTTTAAAGTCAAGATCTCTCACAAGTCTGTGGTTGAGCCATAAGAAGAGGATTCTGCTTTCTGTTTGGTTTTTTGTTCTGCTGAGAAGTATTTAGTCATCTTTTCCATAATGTAAAAGTATTGAGGGCTCCAATTTACCTAATAACCTGGCCACTGACCTGGATATTGAGGTCTAACAGCTCTAATCTAGGGTAGGTTCCCTTGTTGATCTCTGAAACTGAAGCACAGGGCTATCTGAGTTAGTTGCTTGCTGCAATGCTCAGAGTCTACTGGATGGCTTACCGTAGTGGAGAATGATGGATTCTGTCTTAAGGCTTTTGTTGATGAGGCAGAACAGTGTAGCTTGGTAAATGGTCACTAATTTGGGCTGGTTGTAAAGCAGGGGCTTTTGGAGTTGATTGAACCTCCACAGTAGGGAGGGTTGGGCAGCTGAAGGAGTCAGCTGGCCCAAATGAAGCCATCTCCACTCATCAGTCCCACACTATACAGCCTCGCAGCATTAGCCCTGACTTGCTTGCAAACTTTGTATTTAAAATTCTTCAGTAATGTTTTAACAAAAGACAGTATGAGAAGTTCTTTGCTCTTCCCCTTTCCTCTTTCCAGCCAGTGATGGGCAGCAGTGGCCTCTGTTGCACAGTTAGGCAATAGTTGTCTGCTGCCAGGTAGTGGGATTTAGCAATATTAGTGATTATTAGCAATAGTGACCTGTGGTGTGTGCTGGCTTCCTTTTCAGTAATTTTTGAAACAAGAACCTCATTTTGCGTCTGCGAAGCGACAAGTTTGGGCATCTTAATTCCTAATTTCTCCCTAAATTCTGTGCAGGTTTTTTTTACAATACTGCACAATGTTACTTTTAAGGCTGCCATGGAAAAATTGAGGAAAAGATGAACTAAGTGCCTGTAATCCAGGTCTTAATTCAGGTGAAGATTAAAAGATAGATGAGTACATTTCATCCTTCAGATGTCAAATTCTGTGACAGTTTTATTTTTGTTTACAGTTTCTCAAGTGACTACAGTTTTTACAGATTTTATGGATTTTATTTCAGAAATGCTTGAAGCAGTCATTTCTGTTACTCACCAGAAGGCAATGTCCAGGCATCTGGGTGTGGGAAAGAAGTAAGCTTTTCTTCAACAAGGATTGAATGGAGCCTGACTTTCTCAAAATGATATAGACAAGTCCTAGTTTTGATGCCATTAGCCTACTTGCAGTTCTTTTTTTGTTTGTTTGTTTGTTTTAATATGTTTATTGTAATTTCACAGGAAAATGAATGCATGAGAATAAAAATCCTCGGAGACTGCTACTACTGTGTCTCAGGCCTGCCTGTGTCCTTACCGGTTCATGCCAGGAACTGTGTCAAAATGGGACTCGATATGTGTGAAGCAATAAAGTAAGCACGGCACAGAAGGCTTTTTAAACTATCAAGGCTATGAAGATTTTGAATAAAGTCATTCGTAGTTTTCTTGTCAACATTCAAAGTGTGTTTATTAGCTGTAGCTGGATAGTTGTGCGTTGCGTCATAAGTTCATCTCTTGTCTTTGCATGAAGTGTATAATGAGACTAAACCTTAACAGATCTGCAGGAGGAGGAGAGAGAGTCAAAGTCACAGCATCACAGTGTAACTTGCACTCTGCTTCCCTCCCCAGGCAGGTGAGAGAAGCCACAGGAGTGGATATCAACATGCGAGTTGGGATCCATTCTGGGAACGTGCTGTGTGGTGTGATCGGCCTTCGGAAGTGGCAGTATGACGTCTGGTCACACGACGTGTCCTTAGCCAACCGCATGGAGTCTGCGGGGGTACCTGGGTGAGGATCTTCCCTCTTGGTGCTGATTGGCTTTGTTGTCATGGTTTTCATAGCCCTGTTTTATGAATCTGGAATTTGTAACTGTGCCATGACACAAATCCTCGCAATGGAATAATGAATATAGGACAAATGTGTGCTTACCAGAGCTGTAAAATGTTAATAATTTCTGATTCTGTTTTCAGTGAGCTACAAAATTGCGTTCTTAGGCAAATGACTACTGCTTGACCTTCCCTTCATTGGAGAAACTTGTGTGCCTTCCACAGCGTATTGTGTTGACTTAGTTATTCATGTTGTGCATAAGGATAATACTGTATTTGTATATTCAGCTAAAGAACAGATATGCTACTTATGTTGACAAGGGGAAGCTGCATATTTACCTGCTGTTTCTGTTAACATATTCATCTGTCCCACTTGATTTATATTAGCTCTATATTCACCACTACCCCAACTCAGAAATTAAGTTGCAGCCCAATGAGAAGCCTGCAAGCAAGGAGATTTTGCAGCTCTTGATTGTTGCATATTCTCTCTGCGTGGTGTTTGTCATGAATGGAACAAGGAGAGTGAGTACTCCTGAGTGGCAGAGCAGAGGCAGGACCGTAATGGAACTTGGCTTTTGCTGCTCAGCAGTGCAGAGGGTTGGGTCTGAGGCTGACATTCATGTTGCCGTTTTGAAGATGCTTATTGAAAAGGACAAATACAGCATGGTGGTATTTAAAAAAAACATGTACATTTTCCTTGTTTAGAAAACTACACTGTTCCCCCCTTTTCTAAGTTGAATTTGGGGATTAGAATTCACCTAAGAAACTCTTGTCTTTTTTTCTTCCTGCGCCTGCCTTTCCTCCCCCCTTTCTCCCCCCTTTCTCCCCCCTTTCTCCCCCCTTTCTCTCCCCTTTCTCTCCCCAGACCATGATTTTATAGGTTCTTGGTAGCCTGTGCAAATTAGTAGTTACTAATTGAACAGCATTCATGTGGGCATATGTTTAAGCATTAAAGTATTGGTTTCTCATGGAACGTGATTGTAACAAGTGATATTATAGGACTTTTTAGTATTTCTGTGCCTCTAGACAGCTTTTTGGTATATGCTTGTAACTTTAAAATTAATTTCTGGAAAGTGACAAGGGGATATGAGTATCAAGTTGTTTTCTTGCATCAATAACCGAAACAGAAATAAAACCAATTGAAGTTTGATTAACAGTTGCAATACTCTGCAAGTTGAGCATTTTACTGTGTTGACTCAGCATGATTAATCAAGAATACAGAGTTGTAAAGTTTCTTTTGTTGGTAAAGCAAATCAACGTGACTGAATATGGCACAAAACCATACTTTTCTGAGTCGTATTTATGACCATTGCCTAATCTTGAAGATTATTCCATTACATTCTTTGTGCTTATGTTTGATAAGCTGTTAACGAACACAGCTGGTTTAAGTTGGCTTGCTCATTCTGAAACATTGCACTTAAGACTTCCTATACCTATACATGCCAAGCACTTATGGTGTGTTTCAGAACAAGCCAGACGAAACCTTCCATTGATAGAAGGCTGAGCTTTACAGGGAGGAAGGTTTCTATTTGTTTTGCAAATCTTATTTTACATTTGTTTCCTGCTCTGCAGAATAATGTGTGTCTGGGATTCCCCATTCCAATGTTAGCTAGTCCTCCTCCTTAGGAAGCAGAACCTTTGTCACTGGGAGCAGTTTGCTGCTTTTTATTTAAAATAGGAAGTGTGTATGTTTTGGGTTTCTGTAAATGAAGGAATTCTAAAGGCTTTTGAAAGGATGCAGGTAAACTTCTGGCTTTATAAATATTTTATTTCTGTTGTCAGAGTATTCTTACTCATCTTCTTTGTGATTTTAAGAATTATTTGCATTCATAACAATGTAGTATGCTAGTAAAGCAGCAAGGACTAACATAAAGCCAAAACTAAAAATACATTTATCACCATTTCTCTCATGTGTACGTACCTGAAAGATCAGAGTATGTTATCCTAAGGCCTGTCAGCACAGCAGTGTGTCAGGTATTATGTACTAGCAAGGTAAGTGCCATGGTGCATGTTACAGCTTGCTTTTGAGAGGCAGCTTCACCTTTTGCTTATGTGCTGATCCTGGAACCCAGTAAGCATTAGTAACTGCTGAGAAATCACTGGCACAGTAATTTAAATGGGGAAAAAAAAAAAGTTTGCAGGAAGATCTGAAGTGTATGACAGTGTGTGGTCGGGGGAAGAGGGGAGAGGAAGCTTGGCGAAATGGAAAATGGTGCATAGTGAACAAATGTACTGCCCTTTGAGCTAAGGGGAAAACCACTTATACCATGAGAAAACTTGGTGCAGTACATGAGCGTTTTAGGGCTCAGTTAGTACAGACATCACCCAGTATGCCTCAGTCCCTACAGGGTAACAAAAAGTATCAGGTTTTTGAGACAATTACCAGTAAACAAATAAAACTATTCATCCTGTGTACTCCAAAACTCTTACTGTTTGTCTTCAAAAGAATTGAGGAATTTTTAGTTCTTCCTTGTGAGAAGCCAGTGGTCTCCAGGTTTTGGCTAAATTCTCTTTAGTCAAACCTGCATGCAGCGTGAATAAGGGCGGATGGGACAGGGATCACCTTGCTTTCTGTAGTTAGGCAGGAGTGCTGCACAGTGTCAGCTTCCATTTGGGAAATGTTCTGTTCCCAGCTCGGTGCTGAAGTATTGTAGGACACACGGTACAGTGCTTAACCCCTCCATCCCAAAGAGAAGTGAGAAAAGCTTTGGGAAGATGAGCAAATAGAAAATAGAGTATCAGAAAAGTAGTGCTATTTCATGAACGCACTCAAGTCTCTGGTTGAGAAATTCTGTGGAAAGATATTACTCATAATTTACATGGAAATACGTGATTTGGGATATTGAACTAAATGATGTTTATGGGAAAGTGTCAATGGGTACAGAAAAATCCTAGCTGCTTCCCTTAGAAGTCTGTTGCTGTGTTATGCTCGCCTCTGTCAGAAAAGGCAGGCTTTCAGAATTATCCTCCTAGTTGACAAAAATACTTTGCCACCTTTTTCTTCCAGACTTTGTAACCATCTCCTCCCCTCCTCGTGTATTTGTAGCATGAGACAGTCCTCACTTGTGTTTTGTGAACTTTGTTTGCAGCTCTTGTCCTCTGAAACAACCTGCCTGCGAGCGAGTCTGTTTTGTCAGCCATCAGATCTTCTTTGACCACATTTCTTCTTGTTTCTTAAACCTCTGCTTATTTCAATTTAAGCTTATACTGATACTATCTCATTCTGGGAAGTGTTTTTTAGCATACCTGCTATGAAAGATGTGCGAAGAAGAACTACAGTTAGAGAATCGCAAAGATGGTTTTAGGTACTGGCAGGATTTTGCAGTTGGCTGCCAAAGCACAGGGTAGCTGAAAAGCAGAAATGTCAGCAGTGGCCATTGAAATGTAAATGAAATGCTTAATGTGACCTTTCTGTAAGTGTTTGGGTTCTCTTGTTCTTTCTCCCCTTCTCAGGCGCGTACACATCACTGAAGCAACATTAAACCACCTAGGCAAAGCTTATGAAGTGGAAGAGGGGAATGGACACCTGAGGGATCCTTACCTGGAATCTATGAATATCAAAACCTACCTAGTGGTTGATCCGAGGGTATGTGTGTGTTTTTAAACATGTCTATTTGTTCAATTATATACATATATTTAAAGTACACAGGTGTCTGTGGTGCATACACCTTTTAAATTCAGGAACAGAATTAAAGCACGATATGAGTCATCTGAGTGGCCTGGATTTGGGACTTCAGATCCGAAAGCACGTCCTTCTGTTCTATGACAGGGCTGGTAGCTTGACGGCAGTACATGTGATGCCGAAACCTCTTACAGGTCCACGTAGAGTAAAAATACATATTTGACAATTTATTTGCATGAAGTGTTTCTCTCACAAATCCAGGTCATGAAAGAGTAACTACCGTGTGGCCATTTTCAGATAAAATATTCGCTATAAAATACCTTGTGATGTCTTCTTCCTCACTGTTTCAGATATGAAACTCATTTTCCTTTTTTCAAGGTGTAGAGTTGGTCGCCACTTTAAAGCCTGGGTGCTGTGAACACCTGGAATATTTTGACTCTATTGTGGATGATGAGTAAAATGTTTCAAAATAAGAAAGAATGAAAATTACAAATTTCTTTCCTTCAGGATCTTGCAGGAAGGAACAGTGTAGAACTCTTATCTTATCTTTGTGTGTTCTATGTACTCAGCACTACTAGCCTCCGTACATGTACACAACACATCTTCCCAGCATGGGGATCTGAGTCTATTAAAATGGTCTCTGCTCACTTGAAGGTACTTGAGAAGTGTTCAAGAATAGCCTCATTATTGATGTATTGATTTATCCTGTAGTTTTAGCTTCCTTTTAGATCCACAAGGGTATTGTTGTATGCCTGACTCATCACCTCTGCTGTAGGGATATAATCTAATGCCGAGTCTGTAATCTGTGGGATCTTCTCCCAGCCGCGGTTTGGGTACGCCCTAGCTCAGGAATTGGGAATCTTCTTCCTCTGCGGTTGTGCTGACTGCAAGGAAATTGTGTCTGCTCAGGAGATCCTGCCATCTCTCGCCTGGTCGTAAATAAACCAGAAAGTTTGAATCTTGCAGTGTTACTAGCAAAGGCTTGTAAAGGCAGCTGAAGGAAATTAATTATGTCATAATTTGATTTAGCTCACATTAATTACAAGAGAGAAAGGAGTCGGGGTTTGCTGACATGTTGCTGATATGTGTGTAGTGCCCTACTAAATAGCTAGATTGTACAGTCCTAAACTCCTAAAGTACACAGACCTTCATTTCTTTGCAATTTGTATCATTTTCTGTTTTCTAAATGAGTGTGTTTTTTTCTGTTAGTCCAAACAATGCATATCAAATAATCATCTCCCCAAAACGAGAGTTAATGATGGGCTGAAGATGCGAGCGTCTGTTCGGATGACGCGTTATTTGGAGTCCTGGGGAGCTGCCAGGCCCTTTGCTCACCTGAACCACAGGGAGAGCGTGAGCAGCGACTCCTCAGGTTCTCATGGAAGGCGAAGGAAGGTGAGGCTTGAAGTAGTGATTGTCATCCCACAACTGCAAACCTCTCCTCATGTCTGGGGTGTGAAACTTGAAAACTGGCATGATTTTCGTGGCTGATTCTCTGCTGTGACTCTTGGTCTGAAACGCGTGCACAGACCTGAAAAGGGACCTGTGGAACAACTGTTTCTGCTGGAATTTAAGAGTGTTCAGACTCTGCCGATCTCTGGCATGCTGTAATCAGAGCAAACCTTCAAAATAAAACTTTGAAACTATCTTCCAGGTTTGTGGAAGTAGTTTCCATTCTACTTGCCCCTGCTGATGCTAGTTATTTCAGTGTGTGGAAAAAAATAAGAGGAAAGATCTGTTCAGTTGTTTTCTAACAGTTTTTTTTTCATCAGAAAATGCTAACTTGTCAAAGCAGAAAACATTGCCAGAAAGGGCAGATTTTGATAAACTTTTCTATTTGAAAATTATTCTTGATTTTTATGTCTAAATGTTTTTACTAGCTTTCTGAAGTTTATTTTCAATAGTTGTTTGCTATTTACTGAATATGTAACTTCCTCTTAATTCCTTATTTGATTTAGGAAATACCTTTGTGTACCACTGGGCGCCAGAGAACTTCCTACAGGTTTGTCAAGTAGTTTCTTTTTTCAGTTTTCTTACTGATAGATGCTAGGTTTGTTTGTATCTATTATATAGTACAAAATAAACACAGTTTAAGATAATATTATAAGTAGATCTTCATTATATTTTACAAGCTATGTCTTTGGTTAGCAGTATTACTGCATGCCATTGCAGTGCAATAACAAACTGGTGCTCTATGGAGAAATGCTTACAGCGGTGCCTGTACCACTGTGGTAAGTCAATGATTTTTCAATTGGAAAAAACACACTCTTAGTTTATCTCAAGAAATGCATGATCAGACTAACAAGAGGAGTGCTTAGGGAAGTGCTTATGGATGTATATGTTTATCAGTTTGGAGCATTCTTGTTTAACTTTTCCCTGGTAGTTTAATCCCACTTGTGTGCTGAGAAATAAGGTCCTCCGTAGCCATTGATTGTTTCTGAATAGCATTTGTGACATGGACTTAATTTCATTCTCAGAAATTCATCTCAGAAGGGAAGGATAGAGGAAGATATTTATGATGAAATGATGTCAACCATTGAGGGCCTCAGTTCAACTAAGTATGCACTATTTTACTTTTTTTCTTCATCTTGTCTTTGAGAACAATCTGCATTCTCGAATTTAAATCTAAATATAAAATTTATGACTTAAATATGTAATGTTATATGGATTTTTGTCATACCTTTTATTTTCTTTGGTTGGATTTTACTTATTTTAGTTGCTTTTTGGTTTTTCTTTGAATATAATGAGAGTATTACTGCATCATTGTAGCAAGAATGGTGAGTCTAGCTGTTCAGTGTGGAATAGTATCATGAAATAGCAAGAGCGTTGCTTTGTTTCTGCCTGTCCAAAGTAAGGAGCCAAACTGCAGTATAGAATGGGACGGGAAGTTAATGTTGGTGTTCTGTTTATTAAAATAAGAAGGCTCAGGAAATGGAATGCAGTCCTGAACAAAACTCATGTATAAAGTGAAAACACAGCTTTGGGGGCTAATAATAAAATTGCTTTAGTGTCTGGTTCACTGTAGGAAAATGGCCTGTCAGTAGCTGGTGGTACATTTGGTGCTATATATGCATTTAAAAGCAGACAAACACAGGCAGTGTTGGTTGTTGGCTTAGTTTGTTTGTTTTAAATTTAAAATACAGTATTTAAATTCGTATCAAGAGTCAAAGTGTATATTCAAGAAGAAAGTTAAACTCTTATATCACTGAACCTCAGCTATTCCTAACAGGGGCCTGGTATTACTTGGGGAAAGTTTATGGAGGCTGTGAGCCATCTCAAACATCTGCTATTATACTTTCCTATTTGCAAACCTGAGGGAAGGTCTGCGGTTACGTTATGCATGTAACTGGCAGACACTGCTGGCTGTGAGAGTGTTCTGGATCTGCCTGGCAGCTCCCTAAAAACATAACCCCTCATATTTTGTGCTGTGAAATGTAAAGACCCTGCACAACTGTCAAACATGCGTCAGGCAGCGGTGCTCTTGCCCTGGGTGCTGTGGGGTCTCAGCCACAGCCGGGCTTCTGCGTACCCTCCGTGGCCCTGTGCATCCCTTTGTAACGTGTGTGTCTCTGCATGCAGCCCGTGGTGTGGCAGGTCGGATGACTTCTGGGGATTTTCACTGATTTTTGCAGAACCCAGTCTTGAAAAAGAGGTCGGTAAGAGCAAAATAATACTTTGCTTTGCTTTGCTTTGCACTTCAGAGCAACCTAAGACTATATTTGAAACTGTCTGTTTTTTTTCGTTCTAAAACTGGATTCTGGAGGTGACTGCACATCCAAGGAGGTGTTGGGAACTAATGGAAAGCAGATCTTGTGCCTCATTTGAGTTGGTCATTTTTCCCTGAGAATGCTAGTTCTGTAGATTAAAGGAAATAATCACTAACCTGTGGTTAAATTCTTACTATAAGGGAGTTAGTAGGAGTTTGGCAACTTTATGAAGAATTTGTCTCAAAAGTAATGAGATTTTTATTTTTTTAAAAAAAAGTATTTCTGCATTCATAATGAAAATACTTTCCTTTCTGTGGTTGTTTCATTGCAAGTCCAAGACTGTTATTTGTCAGGTAGAGTGTACTTTTCCTGTTTGAATAACTGGCCTTTTATTTACTGTGCTGTGCTGTACAGTATGTAGTTGCTGGTGTGTGTACATGCTTCAGGTTTACTTCTGTGTCTATCCTCTCTTTGTAAAGATTCTGATTACATGTGCCTGTGAAGTGCTGATGTACATACTTGGATTTCCCTCTAGGTTTGAAATTACCCTTTGGACTGTGCTGGTTTTTATGACAAATGTTCAAGTGAATTCTGTTTGGTGGTTATCTTTTGCTCTCTTTTACTTCTATGTCTATTTTTAATAATACAGTTTAAATTTGCATATATGTGTCATCACAATAATGTAATAAATTAAAAAAACCCCTGGAATTATCCTTAAGACTTATTGTAATCTGTGTTTCAGTATCGCACCATTCCTATTCCAAAAATGAAGAGTTACTTTGCATGTGCCAGTTTTGTGTTCCTCTGTATATTTCTGATACAGATGCTTATAATGCCAAAGTAAGTATCAGTATTTTAATAATTTATAATTCAAATGAACCAATAGCTAAAGTGAAACTCATGTTTCATGAACGTGGAACTTTTTAAAGTCTTCTGGAATTCCTGAGGGTTTACATTTAAGAAGCATACACCTCTCAGGACTCAGTTACCTCTTAATAAAGGACGCATTCATGTTGTTGGCATAAGAGCCTAGATATCAGTATAAAAACAAAATAGAAATATTCCTTTAATATTGGGTTTTCTTAATACACACAGAGAGATGATCAGTTAACTGAGAAAATACTGTTTTATAAGAATAGTTGGCTGTAAGCACATTAAGTGAGCAATGGGAAAATGGGATTAGCTGGTAGGTGATCCTTTTGTTTGTAGAGATGGAAGGAGGAAACTTTGAGGAGATTCTCACACCTCTGAGGAAGGAGATGTTTGATTTGGAATGTTTTGCCCTATTTGTTTTTCATGGCTGTTGCAGTGCAATTTTCATGTGGTTTATTCCTGGGGTAGTGGCTCAGGTGGTCAGTAAGGAGTAGAATATGTTGAAGTAATATTTGTGGAACACAGCAACAAACCCCTGTGCAATGTTATGGTCAGCAAATGCTACTGGAAGAAAAGCTCTATTTAAATTTAGAGAAGCATTGTTAGCAAATATGAGTCTGAATTGCCATTGGAAAATGTTTTTCATTTAACACTGCGTTGTTTGATGTTTTCTCTTCTATTTAGAACTGCAAAATTAGGAATTTCCTTTGGCATTGTTGCAGTCATCATTGTACTCATTTTGTTTGTGTGCTTTGCTGAGAAATGTATGGTAAGTTTATTTAAAAAAAAAAGAAAAAAAGTTTCCTGTTTCCATCCTAAAGTGGATGGATGTAAATTGGCAATGTAGTCTACCTTTTAAGGTGATGGACTAAGCTGTTAATTTCAGTAGGAGTTACAGGAACCTTGAACCTTCAACTCGGGCTACAACAAGATTTTGTTGCCTGAAAACAGATTTTCATGTTTGAAAATTCTCCCTATAATTCAGAATTATTTGGCTGCCAGAATAGATGGGTAAGAAGGAGGAGGAAGATATTAACACTTGCTGAATGGGACTGGGTTTTTTTTTAAATTGATTTTTATTTTTATGTTTGTCCTCAATAGTAATTTTGGTTGCAAATCCTGATATTTTCTATAGCAGAAACAAAATCAAAAGAAGTTTGAATACAAGATTAGTTTTCATAATCACTTGTAAAGTCCCATGAAAATTACAAACACATGAATAATTTATTGGCAGCAGTTTCATAGCTGTTACAATTTCAGATTCACCATTACATCAATTAGGATGCTTTGCATTTGTAGTTCCTTTTTCTTTGCATTACTAAATGCATGCAATTACTCTTTAAAAGCCTGTGCTGACACAGAGACCTTTAGAGTTCCCTACACTCGTCACTTCTATGTTGTGCAAGAGCAAGGGTGAGAGGGAATTCTGAAGCTCTCTTGAGAAGATGCCACCATCATCCTGCTGCAGCGTGGTGGTGTTGCTCCCCCAGGAAAACTGCCACAGCCTCTTACAGAGCTGGACTCCAGTTGTATAAAAGAGAGGAAAAAAGAAAGAAAGAAAATTGTACTCTGTATATGGGATAAAGGTTTATGATTAATTTAAAAGTACAGTTAGATAGCATGTACGGTGTTTGGGTGTATGAGTGGATGGGTTATCTGTTGAGAGGTGTGTGGATATGTATGCATCTGTGTTTTCTATATATGTAAAAAACATGGAGAAAAGAAACAGAAAATGCCAAGGTTTCAGTTGCCTCAGACTTGAGTTTTATGCTGGGAGTGTTTTGGTGTCATCCTTGAATAATGCCTGCAATTTGTACCAGTATGTGCTTTACTAGATGTTTTTCTCTCTCGCAACAAACAGAGGCTATTAGGATGCTAAGAAAGGCTGCTGGCTGTGATTGGTTTCGACCTAGTCATCTGAAAATGTAGTTCCAAATATAGCATAGTATTATAGCTCAATAACTAAAAAATACAGCCTAGCTTGTCGCTATATTTTTAGTAATATTTTTCTAGACCATTCAGATCATAATTTTTGTTTTTAAAGAAGAGATTAAGATAATTTTAACAGCCAGCCCCATTGAAATAAGGAAGCATTATCTCCATTTTCAGTTGTGGAAAGGCATTAGGCATTTAATCTGAATGAATGGATTCAGGGTTCTAATTTAGGATTGTAGTGAAGATTCGTGACACACTGCTGCAGGGAAGTGTTTTCTGTTTAGAAGTATTTTTTCTCATCTATCACTGAAACAAACTAATTTTGTTCACAGAAGTGCTGCTCAGAACAGTGGCCTTCCCTGCACAATCTTTGTGCCATCTCAGAGAAGGTAGAAACGATGCCTTTACTTAGGCTTCCCTTAGCAGTCATCACTATAGGTGCCTTGCTGATTATAGCCATTTTTAATTTGGTAAGTAATGGCATTACATTTATTCTGTGAATTTATTGTAGCATCCGCAGTTCAAGTAACTTCCTGTATTCTTCTCAAGTACCTTGCTTTTTGCTCCTTTTCCTAATGTCTGCTTAACAACATGAGTTGATTTACATGAGGATAATGCACTGTGCATTAAAGGTAAAAGTATTTAAAGTAAAACTTCCCTGTCTGTAGAACTGAAAGTTGATGTGGTAGACTTGAGTTCTGGTTTACATCACCTTTTCTTGCTTTCAAGATGGTATTTATAATTACTGTTGGTTATAGTTGTCATCACTGATGTCTTCCATTTTTTTTTCAATGTGGGTTTAAATGTTTGGCTGCAGTGGGTAGAAGTTTGAAGCAGTTTCCTGTGCTGTTTGCACCAGTCAGTGCAGGGAAGGATATGGCTTGACTTGTTTTTTTTTCTTTTCTTTTCTAAAACCAAAGCCATTATGTGTAGTTACTGCTGGGCTAAGATGTAAATGGAGTCTGTCTTTAACTTTAGTTTGTGTGTGGTGTTGCACCTGGGGTATATACATTTGAAAAACAACCCTTCGGAGGAACCTCATGCTGAAGACCACTCTGGTGGTGGTTGTGGGTGTTTTTACTAAGCTGTATGTGACATACTAAACTAACAGCTACACCTCTCTGCTAGCGAGCTGATAAAAGTGATGTCCTTCTAATCCCATATACTTGGTCTCCCATTCTTATGATTCTATGGGGAGTTTATTCTGAAAGCTGAACTGCAGAAAATGCTTAATTTTCTTTTTATAGGGTTGTTTTTCTGCTGGCTTGGCTCCTTGAGTTGACTCACGGTGGTGTCATGTGAGCACCACCAGAGACAGCCTAAAAGAAAACAGGAACAGCAGCTGTGAAATTTGGGGGGTGAGACAGAACCACGGGTTTGGGCCAGTTAGCTGTTAGGTTAGCAGAGCTGTACTGTGAAACTTTACCCCAAATTTAAAAATAAGTAAATACCTGGCAATTTTAACCTTCAACGTGTGTGTGCACACACGTTTTACACAGCTGTATGGGAGATCACTGTATTTCAACATTTATGTTGCAGTAGCACTGAAAGGGCAACCAGATCAGGACTGATTGTATAATATATGGAGAAAACACATAAAATTAATGACTACCTGCTAACAAGATTCTATGGTGATTTTTCTTACTGGTTTGTTTTGGGTTTTTTTCCCTCCAATAAACCAAGACTACTGAAAAGAACAAACCTGCAAACTTTACTGGATCAAATGACCTGGATGCTGCCAGCGATGTGAGTAGAGCACTGTCTTCATTTCTAAGATTAAAATGAGCCGAGGCTTGAATGGTGTGTATGATACAGACAGATGGCAGCATTCTGATATCTTTGCAGCTTTTTGTAAAGATATACTATTTAAATCATTAAACACAGACCGACCTGTGCCACAAGGAAGTTCTAAGGATATTTTCTATCATTTGCTATGGCTTTACTGTGCCTCTTTTAGGGATTTTCAGAACTCTGGAGTACTCGGGCATAAAGCTGAAGTCTTGGCTTATTTTGATTAGTCAGCACCTTTGAAAGGTGTTCTCTAGCATTTCTGTTATGATTGATTCAGCAATTAATAATGACACAGAAAGATTATTTGTGAGGGTTTCATTTTCTTTTCCCTCTTTAATTCCAAAGTAGCATTATATTTTGAGATAATCCCAGTGTTTGGGATGACGGCCCTGTTTTTGAACTGTGCGCGGTAGGTTGCGGGAGGAGTTACACAGGCATATCACACGTTGTACTCATCTGGTCATTTTCTGTTCTTGCATGTCTGTAAAACAGCCTTTTGGAAACACAACTCAGTCCTGCATTGAGGAAACCGTAAGTAGTGTTACTTTACACAACATTGAAAGATTTGGATTTTATTTGAGTTACAACTTGCAGGTTCTGTTGCTGAGTAAAACAGCCTTTTTGGTATCTGACAGCAGAAAAGTTCCTCATGAAATCAGGATATTTCAGCTGCTGTTGCTGTGCTGAATACTTTGCAATTTTCTGAAATTTCAAATGTAAAAGTAGATCTAGAACTTTGAGGAAAAGCAATAGAACAGGATGACAATTATGTTCAAGTTTAAGAGGTGAGAGCTGTATGTGTAATAAAGTGACATGAGGAGTGAAAGGGCCTTCAATGGCCAACAGCCCTCTGTCAGTGTTCTCTATGTAAGGGTTTCTCTACAGCTTTGGCATCAGGGTTATAACTAAGCAGTGGTTGCCTTTTGTAGGCTGGACTCAATGCCTTGAGGGCCACCAAGTTGGTGTAACACATTACTCTACGAGCTCTGGTCCATGAATTGTTCTGGTTTCATTCATTTCAGCAGAAAAGTTAACTCTTGAGCTAAGGCTCTCCCAGGTCACTGGTGAAAAACTGTGCTTTGTATATAAAGAGAAACAAACTCTTGAGGAGCATGGGCTGAGGTAATTTTGGAGTTGTTTGCAGCCTAAAGCGTGCTGCCACGGCATCTTGCACCTCTGCCTGTGGCTGCAGGGAGCAGTCCTGTCTGTGCAGCACGCTCTCTTGCCACCTGACAGCTTAAGTGCTGCCTGCTGGCCCTGCACACCATGCCTGAACTCCTAATTTCTTGGGGAGATGTTTCGGTAATTGCACTGGGTAGTGACCCTGGCTCAATAATGCTCATTAGCATCAAGTTCTTCTGGAGGAGCTGTGTCAAAGGTTGGGTGACAGGGCACGGTCTTCACGTGTTCCAGCTGGAGGAGATGGGAATGCAGTATCTGCTTAAGGGTGCAAGTGGGGAAGCACTGGCAAAAACACAACCAAGAGCAGGGTGCCAGAGTTCCTGGTTCAAAGCCTGTTCACTGGACTATGAACTGACTTTAGGTTAGTCTTGAACTTTAAATAAATAATTGCTTCAATTATTAGACTTCAGAAGATAAATTCTCAACACTTCAGTTTTTATCTGACACTGCTTATGTTGGGGTGCTGCGTTTTGTTTAAATCTTTTTGCTTGTCTTGAACAAATTAAAGAAATCAACTAACAAAGGTATTAAGTTAAACCTTTTATTGCAATTAAATGTATTTAGCTGGTTATTGTAATTTATTCTGTTTAAATTCCAGTGATCACGAACTTAGTTGTTTGAAAGTCTCTTAGGCATAAAGCCTGAATAATGCAACTGCTCTTTTAAATTCTTCTTTTCCAGTATTATGCTTACTGCTGCATATTGGGCTTCATTGCTTGCTCAGTATTTCTTCAAATCAGCTTCGAACTCAAAGTTCTCCTCCTGTCCATCGCTGTCACTGTGTACCTCATCGTTTTTAACACCCACAGAAACTTGGGATCCTATGGCAACAGCACCGGGGGCAGTGTAAAGTTTCTTGTAATTGACAGTAATGCTTCATCAAAGAGGTATGAGATCTTTGTGCGCTTGTTGGAATACTGAAATACCAACATCATGTCAGTCAGACACTGCAGATCTTGCTGTGAAGTTAATGACACGGAAATCGTATCAGACTGTATCACCTTTTATTTCTTTTTTTCTTTTTATGCAAGTATGTGTTTTCTGAAAAAATCAGTACTGTGACTTTTGAAATCTCAGGAAGCTTAGCTTACATTAAAGGCTACGGGGTAGAATATTAATCTCATAATAAGGTATGAAGAAAAGCCTTGCTAAAGGTCTGACACTCAGGCTGCGCTGGTGAGACCTTGTTGCTCAGCAGGGCAGTGAACTCTTCACTCCCCTTACTAACAGCACCTTTTGAGAAGTGACACAATTAACTTGATCTAATTGAAAAACTGAAAAAAAAAGACCTAAGAGAAATCACGTGGAAGGGTTTTACTCTTCCTTTGTAGGTCTTTCTCAGATTCTTAGCATAGTCTCATAGCTGAAGATTAAGAAAAATTTATTTTGCAGAGGCTAACTGTAATTTAAACCAACCAACCAACCAACCAAAACCCTAAATGAACTCTTAATTTAGGCTCTTAATCTCAGGCTATTCAGACAATGAGAATTTCTTTTGATGCATTTTGAGCATGAGTAGATGTTGTCAGGCTGATCTCACCACACAATGCGAGTGGTGTCTTGGGTTTGTGTGGAGCTACAGACAGGTATGGGTTAAGGGCTGTCTTTGTCTTAGCGATTCAGGGGGTTTATTATTTAGCATATTTCCTTTGCAAAAAAGAGAGTTTTGTTTCCTACTTCAAGTTTTCAGTGGCTGTGATTCTGTGGGGCAGCATGGGGGGGAAAGCTGCAGCTCAGTGCAATCCTTTAAGATAAAGCCACCTTTACTTGAACGTATCACTCCAGCAGCCACTGCTTCAGCACCCTTTTGGCACTCCAGGAAACACAGCTCATGAGCTGAACTGAATGATAGCCCTTCCTCATTGTTAGGAAAGGACCTCTAACGAGCCAGCCACTGGCACAAAGGAACACTGGAGTTGGTGGTTCATGTCCAATGGAAGACACCCTCTTCTGCTCTGCTCTCCTGCCCTTCCCCTTCCCCCCAACCCCTAATCGCATGGATTTTCTTAAAGGATGCAGATGACTTTGTCTTGCTCTCCTATTTCAGGTTTTTCATCAAAGAGCCAAGGATAATGACTAATTTATATCTAGCTCTGTTTTATATAACCCTAATTTTACTTGCAAAACAGGTATGTATTTAAAAAGCAATGGAATATTTCTTTTACTTGCCAAAAGTCGATTTAAATAAAATGCAAAAGTGTTTTTCACTGAAATTGTGTGTTTCACTGTAAATTAACACATTTTAATCTTTTTTATGTATTCTTATACTTAGTTACAGATAATGTACTTACTTGTGTGTAGCTATAGATAATGCCAAAATTATTACTGTGAAAGGGTGGGAAGATTTTTATACTTTTCAATAGTGTTTGCGTTACAGAAGTCAGAACTTTCAAATTGTTCCAGTTTGGATCTCTCTGTGTTTGTAGCACAATATTCACCTAAGCCAAGGCAGTATTTAAAGATAAAAATAATCACCATATTATTAAAATGTGATTTTGGTAAATACACCTGCAGGTACCCTCGTGGCATTGGTTCATACCATCTGCTTTGTATCTTTATGACCTTTGTTCTCAAAGTGCATTTTTTATAACTCCAGAAGCCCCAAAGGCCTGGGAGCTTTATTGCTGCTACACTTTTCGACTTTAGGGCTAATATTTTTCAGTGAGATATTCTATGGATTTGATTTGTTGTATTTGGTCCCTTTGCAGATTGACTATTACTGCCGGCTGGATTGCCTCTGGAAGAATAAGTTCAAAAAAGAACACGAGCAGTTTGAGACGATGGAGAACGTTAACAGGCTCTTACTGGAAAATGTGCTTCCAGCACATGTTGCTGCCTACTTCATTGGGGACAAGCGAAATGAGGTGTGTTTCATTCTGCTGTGTGAAGGACAGTGAATGGGACTCGTGTGACATAGAGACAGGCACACAGAAGGCTGGAATGCTCTGCTCTCTCTGCCTTTTGTCTGCATCCCAAGACCTTTGTAAACCCAAGAATGTGCTACCCAGGTGGCCTCAAAAAACAGGAACTTTTAGTGTCAGTCTCTGCAACCTGTTTCCAGAGTTGGTAGTTTGGCTTCAGGACACAGTTGGAGTTTGGCAAATATTTGAAAAGGATTTACTGCTTTCCAAAGGCCATCTTTTACCAGAGAAGATTGGCCTTCTTTTGAAAGAAGTTAGTTGAGGAATGGATAGTATCTCCTTGGTAACAACCCTAGTGAGAAGTCCATCCATAATTTCTTTTTTTAAAAGATATCCATCTTACTCTGCCAGGATGTCATCAGAACAAATATTGCTGATTTCCCACCAAGTGTCAGGAGACTGGCACTGTCCAGAATAGATGAGATCTTTGGGATACCTAGCGATTTCAGCTTTTCCATGGGCAAATCAACTTCATCAGTGTTTCTAATGAAGTAAGATCCTGCTATGCTACGGTTGACTTCATAGGACAATGTAATTTGATCACAGTTTAAAATGTGTGGTGGAAGGTGACCGCTGACAAGGTGTGAATGTGTTGTTCTCCTGCAGGACTGGTACCATCAATCTTACGACTGTGTCTGCGTCATGTTTGCGTCGGTACCAGATTTTAAGGTGTTTTACACCGAATGTGATGTCAATAAAGAAGGGCTGGAATGCTTGCGGCTGCTAAATGAAATCATTGCTGATTTTGATGAGGTAATTCATGTTTACTGCAAAATCAAGTTTTCGGTAGATGTCTGAGCCTTAGGGGCGGGGGGAAGGGCTGTTGGGCTGAACTGATATTCTGAATGCAGCCACCCCATCCTGGAGGATACGTTCACATCTGATGGGGTTTTTCAGTTACATTATCTAATGCATTGGTAGCATGGTTTGAAAGTCCTGAATTTCAGTACTTCACTTTCTGTATGAACAAAAGTATGAATCTACTCCTCGGTACTTTTTTATCTAACCATCATGTGATAAATTCCTAGAGATGTTTAATGCTCACTGTAGTAGACGCTGAAACATGGTATTAAAGTCTCAAGTTTCTATTTTCTTTCCCTTCAAACAGCTCTTGCTAAAACCTAAATTTAGTGGTGTTGAAAAAATAAAGACCATTGGAAGCACTTACATGGCAGCAGCTGGTCTCAGTGTTACGCCAGGCCAAGAGAACAACCAGGTACGTTTTGTCTGAAACCTGCCTGTTCTGGATGTTCCCCCATGCCTTTCACAGTTTTATTCCAGTAACTTAACATTCCTAGATGCACAGCAGGATAGCTGTGACAATAGGGAATTCTGAGACTGGCTGCCAAAGAAAAGGCCAGCTCAGAGCTGGACAGAAAGCTTTTTGTGATACCTGAGAACTGGCACAAAGAGAGAACCCTCAGGCGACACATTAGATCTGAACCAGAAACTTTGTCACCCAGAAGAATTAAAACCCATCTCCCTATTCAGGCTCGTTTGCCCTAGAGCAGGTTCAGGTGTGACATTAGGATGCACATAGGTATTTTATATAAAACATGTAAAATTTAAATCTGGAATCCTGCTGTGGTTTCAGCCAAATTTACCAAAACCAGATTGACAGATGGCCTTTCCTCCCCCCAAAAAGAAAGGAGAGGAAGAGGTAAGGAGATTTATGACTTTAGAATGAACTAAACTACTTTAATGAAGTATTAATACTAAAATTAAAGTAAGAAGAAAATAATGAACTAGATACAATATATACAAAACTGTATCAAGCTCCCAGGATGACGATCCCGTCACCAGCAGGCGTTGGGAAAAATCCCAGACTGGACTCAGTGATTGACAGGAGCTGGATGCCGGATCTGGAGTCAGGAACGCTCAGATTGGTCAAAGGCAGGTGAACAGACAGGGTCCTCCTTGGACGTTGGCCATCAAAGAAAAAGAGCTGACCCTTTGATCCCTCAGCTTTTATCCTGAATATGATGCAGATGGGATGGAATACCCCAGTGGGTTAATTTGGGGTCCCCTGCCCTGTCCCCTCCTCCCTGCAGGGGTGACCCCTTGATGCTTTTTGCTTCCCACCCTCCAACGGGGCAAATAAGGAGATTCCCTGACCTTGGTTGTTCCAGCAGTCAGTATGAGCAAGGGCCTCTCCGCACCATCCCTTGGGATAATCACGTCTTACCACTGTGAGAGTGAGCAGTTTTCTATGCTGTTAATTTCAGAGTTCAGTTAGTTAGAAGAGGCCCAACTATAGAAGTAAAAATGTAAACCAGAAAATCACTTCATTTTACCTCAAACCAGGACAAATCTGAAGGGATAGCCATAAATTTGTTAGCAAATTCAATCATATCATTCTCGTCACCTCCTGCCCATTCTGACTGCATTTAATCTCATTTTTGCAATCCATTTGGAAGGCTTGTTGAGCAGTGCAGTTCTACTCAGCCACGAGGATGAGCGTTCTCATCCTTATAAATAGGGACTTTATTCAATCCTGGTCCTGGTTGGGAGCAGTAGCCTGACTCAGCCTTCTGTGTTGTCATTTGGTGATGGGTACGTGGTGTGGATCGCCCAGGATAAGGAAAGACAGCACGCTCACATCGGGATTATGGTGGAATATGGGATTGCTTTGATGAGTAAACTGGACGGCATCAACCGGCATTCCTTCAACAGCTTCCGCCTGCGCGTGGGTGAGTGCAGCTGGGAGCAGGGTGAGCTCTGCGGCCCTTGGGAATGAGGGAGAATGGCTTGGGAAAACGGGGGAGGGCTGGGGAGCCTTCCCAACACTCAGCCTGCTACTGGGGTGGTTACACACTGCTGACCAGTTAAACAGTTTAAACACACCGGCCTCCCTCCCCGGGGGGCTTTTCTAACCGCCGGAGGGAGCACCACAAAGGCTGAAGCTGGAGGAGTTTGGAGAGAAGTAGCCTGTTGTTAACTGTAGGCTAAAGAAATCTTGTCATTACATCAGTGTTTATTTCCATATATTAAAAGCAGAAAAGGAAGAATTTTACTTTGGCATGAACTTTGCTCTAGCTCTGTCTCAGACTGAGTCACTTCACACCTTCTGACCTGCAGTGCCAGCATTTCTAGAGCAGTGGCGATGCCCGCTCCTGGAAGCGTGTTGCAGGATTACATTTTGGATTGTTTTTTTCTGAAAGCTCATGACTTATGGCTAATAATGAAGCCAGGTATCATGTAACTTTTCTCCTTCAGTAATGACCCCTGCTTTTGTTTATCCAGGGATAAACCATGGCCCTGTGATTGCTGGCGTGATCGGTGCCCGGAAGCCTCAGTATGATATTTGGGGCAACACTGTGAACGTTGCCAGCCGGATGGAGAGCACGGGGGAGCTTGGGAAAATCCAGGTCAGCATATCAGCCTTGGGATGTCTAAGAAATTATTTCTAATTGGGTTTGGATTTCTTTGAAAAATGTGAATAACCAGAAGAGTTTCACAAGAGTTTCTAATTCTTTTCCCACAAAGGTCACAGAAGAAACCAGTAAAATCCTGCAGGAGCTGGGCTATTCGTGTGAATGCAGGGGACTCATTAATGTCAAAGGCAAGGGAGAACTCAGGACTTACTTCGTTTGCACGGAAACTGCCAAATTCCAGGGTATGGGACTGAACTGAGGCTGTGATGAAGTTAATAAAAATAAGACTTAGAAGTGCCTCCCTTCTGTGAAGACTTAGAGTTTCCCTCCTTATGTGAAGGACTTTATTCTAAGAACATACATATACTATTGCTGTTTCTTCTACACCGCAAGATAAGAGAATGTTTTGGGTTTTTTTGAAAGAAGTTCTGAAAAGATCCTGGAAGACCCACAACCACCAGTATGAAGAAGCCTGCCTTTCCCTGGAATCATTGGAGGATTTACCTGGAATTCCATATTCACTGAGTTCCTTTCCTTTGCTGGGGGAGCCTCACCGGCTCTGGCACCAATGCCTGTGGCTGCTCTGGAACTCCTCACCCTGCTGAAACGCCGGGGTGCTGGGGCTGTGACACACACCTGCTGACAGTATTGCCTTTGACACAGGCACCGGGCACTGGGACTTCCCAGCAGGAGACAGCTCAACAATGGCCAGAGGAACGGCCGTGAACTCAGACAGATCCCACCGTCATTGTGCTGAGCTCCTCTGGGAAGAAAAAAAAGGACATTAATTGCACGGTTCTGGATCACTCTGTTATCATCTTGGCCTCCTCCGTAGTTGTGCCTTGTATTACACAAACAGCTTCACTCCAAGCGTTTACATTCTAGCACAGCTCCCCTTCACACTTCTGTGTCTGGGACTGCACGCATGTTTGATGCAGCCACGTCAGAGAACGCATTTAAAATTCTGGCTTTAAATTTCAAAAAAAACAGACCCGATGTGGAGGGACCACTGAGCACCTGCAGCTTCTCCTGCCCGCTCGGCTGGGCAGCTGGCATCACTGGAGTCCTGCCAGCTGCCTGCATCCTGAGGGCACTTAGGAGAGGAAAAAATAATCTTTCACATTGTTTGGAAACTACAGAACCACTAAGATAGTATTAGAAACAGTGGCAGATGCTGTATAAACAGAACTACATCTGAGCTGGGTTTGGGGCTGTTTTTTTGCCATTCTTGTTTCTTCAATTTGACTTTGCCTTTTAAAGACAATGCGGTTTATGAAACAAATGGGGTTTGAAGGTAACAAAAGGATGCACAGAAAAACCATATCCCTAGTGGAAATGTTTCAGCAGAGCCTCGGTACCGACAGTAGGTGCAGAGCAACAGGAAGATCATGGCAACTGACTTGCTGTAAGTTAGTTTAGTTTGTGAAGTTTTCAAGCTGTTAATGACTTCTGCTCATTTCTAAAGTAGTGTTTTTCTGCTTCCTGCTGTCAACCTGTTTTCTGTTGGTGGAGATGACAGCACTGTGCACGAGGACATCTCCATCTGTTGGTGGAGATGACAGCACTGTGCATGGGGAACATCTCGTGGCCCATTACACCTATTGGCTGAGAATGGATTCCCCGGCCCCCACACACCCCGTGTCAGATGACTGAAGGGCGCAGTGATTCATGAGCTCGCCACCTGTGTTGTTCAGCCTTACTCTGCTACAAACAAAGCAGCTTTTACTGCTGTTTCTGGGTTTAGTATAAAGCACCCTGGCAAGGTCTGTACCAAGCCACCCTGTGCATCACTGCCGCTTCCTAATTACTGTGTAATTTCTTTAGGCAATGAAGTGACTATGTTTCAAGACAGGAACAAATCTAAATATTGTCCAGCTGTGGATTAAAAATTGTGCTTATTGTCTTTGTCAATTTGCTAGGTCAAAACTGACTGTCTGTAGTAAGCCTCCAACAGAAAATAGCACGTTAGGAAACCTTGATTCGAGGTTGTTTGGTTCATGTACGGACCCTGCTGAAGAAGGCAGTTCCACACGTGGTGTCCTGTCAGTCTGAGGTCAGTGCTGTAGTTGAATAAACTTTAAACAGCTTTTGCTACTCTTGGATGTTGTATATTTGTAGTAACAGATGCTCTTTTGAGATTTTTATTTATTGCTTTATAAGGCCCCAGGTATGTGCCAAAGGCTCCTCGGGGCAGTCTCTGACATCCTGCCTGAGGGGAAGGGACTACTTGCCTCTGGAGCGTAGTTGGGAAAGCACATTCTGCCTGGAGCTAGAGCTGGCCCTGCAGCGCCTCTGCTCGCAGACCTGGCAGAAGGCAGGTGGAAGGTACCTGGGGAAGAAAATTCCCTGGCTGTAACAACCTTTGGAAGTGATTTTGTTTCCATTCTGTTGCCTGTCAGGCTGGTAACTTGCTGGGGCGGTGCAGGGGCTGTGCCTGGAGCTGTCACACTGGAAAGAGGAGGGCTCTGCTGCGCTTTAGAAGGACCTTGTGCGCTCACAGGGAGTGTTAGTGCCCGGTGCTCACACACATGGGGAACTCAGAACTGCACCTCATGAAAAAGGGGTTCTAGCTGAAGGTGACTTTCTGATTTCTCAGCAGAACTGGAACTGTAGAATCTGAGAGCTGTGTTCAACCACACAAAAGGTTCCATTTGAGAAGCAACTGCTTTTAAAGACTTGCTTTCAGCAGGCCTTCTGGGAGCGAACTGTGAAATTTAAGATGAGGAAATAACCTTGCTAGAAAAATCTTTCTTACAGCATTATTGTTAAACTGAAAAAATGGCACTGTGTCTAATTGGAAGAGCTAATTGGAAGAGCGTTGAATTAGCAACCTATTTCAAAGAACAAACTTTTGTTTTTACTCATAAAATAAAACAACTTTCTGACACTTGTTTGGTTTTGTAGTTCTTTTGATGAAGATTCGCAGGGAAAGGAGGTGTAATTTCTCATACTCCCTCTAGAGTTAATGAGGTTGGTTTTACTCAAAGTAAACTTTTGGTAGTTTTATTAAGATTCTTTCTAAGTGGCAAACAGGCGCCGTGCCATACTCGCGTCCAACAGCTCACGAGTAACGTCACTGCTCTGCTTTCTGTCATCTGTGGCTGCCTCCTGCACCGTATGGAAGGTAAGGGATGGGAGATGAGCCCGTCCTGCTGTGGCTGGCAGGGGGACTCTGCACCTTGTCTGCTCCTCTAGTGAGGAAATGACTTAAATATTAATGGAAACAATTCATATTGGAGTCGTGTTTCAGCTGCAATTGCCTGCGACTGTGAAAAAAATTCTAGTTGGGGATTTTCATAGGACTGTTCTGGGACAACTGAATCTACCAGAGGAAAATCCAGGGTGCCAGTTCAACCTTTGTGGAATGAATGTTGAGAACTGTGAATGTTAAAAGGGAGTTGACTTTCCACACCAGGAGTTTTCTGAACATGCTCTGCTTTCTGCTCAGCCAGGCAGTGCTCAGCAATGCCTCCCGGTAAGAGGAACAGTCTGTGGGTGCCTGAGAGCTGACGTGTGAGTGTGTGCATCTCACCTTGTTGTCACCATACATTTCTGAGCTTGCCTCAGCTTTAGAATGCAATGAAGAGCTGGCGTTGGTTCTCTAAGAGGAGATTTGTCCACGTTCCAAGTCTCCCAGAGCTGATTTGGGGTTAATTCATCAGGCTACATCACATTTATTTAAAAAGTTTATTTCTCTTTCTCATGAGTGTAAGTCGCACAGTGATTTTTAAAAGGAGAAACCTGCATGTTCCAGATGTTGGGGCAAAAATCCCCAGTCAGCTTCAGATACAGAGTCCCTTCTAGAAACTTCTAGTTGAGTCCCTGCACCGCACAGAGGTGCATTTTCACTTATGCTTTAACTTTTCCAGACACTTTACAATCCAGGAAACAGAAATGCTGAGGAGGGGCTTTCAAATAAGAAGGAATGTAAAAAGAATAATTTAGTGCATTTGTGTAGCAGGAGTAACTCTTGATACAAACCATTCCATTGCAAAAGTCATCAGTTCCAAAGTTTAATAAACCAAAGTAGTTTAACGCACACTGTGCACGTGCTGGCTGAGCGCACCTGAAGGAAGTTCATCTGGTTCTTAAACAGAATCAAACAAACGACTGTAACCGCTGCCCAGGGCTCAGGCTGTGACTGGCCCACACGCCTTCTCAGGGACGGGGACGGTCTTCTTAGGTTCTTGAAAGTCTGAAAGTTGACAAGAGAGAGGAGGTCAGCTGGCACGTACAGCGCGTGTGTGAGAGAAACACACACACACACACACACTGGAGGCCTGGGCGAGCTGCAGGGTCTGTGATGGGCCCAGGAAAGGTGAGGTTTGGGTTGGGTCTGTGCCACAGCACCGCTCACACAGTGCTGTGAAAAAGACACCGCTCAGAAATTTTGACATTGGGGTTTCTTCAGCAGTTCCCCTGAAAAGGCAAGTACTGAAGTGGTACTGCTCTTTTCATTGAGTGACAACTGACACTGAGTCCATTCAGTTGTGTGAATTGGGTTTCCTGAAAGGAAATTCTTCCCTGCCTTAAACCTGGGGGCAAAGGGTGCTGTGGGTGTGCTTCCAGTGACTGTGCCACCGGGGCAGCCTGGCTCTGGCACTTATTTTTATTCCCACTGATTTGACTCCTTAATCCACCAAAGGCCATAGGTGCTTTGGGTGGGATGAGCAGAGATGGTGCTGTGGGTTACAAAGGGAGGGGAGGAGCAGGCAGCAGGATGTGCTCACTCCATCCAACGAGGAGTTTGAGCTCCGATCCTGTAACTTCAAGCTCCAGGATAAAACTAAAATCGAAGGGATTGCCAAACTTTAAAATCAGGCAGTGCCACCAGGTGAATGGTAAATTAACACCCTTGTGCAGCTGAACCAAAGCTCCGTGCACCCCAAAGGGTAATTCTGGCCTGAGACCCAGCCCAGCAACTCCCTGTGAGAAACAGAATGCTAAAAAGGGGGAAAGAACTGGAAGTTGGAGGGGAGTTCTGGCAGCTCTCCCCCGAGGCGATGGGCTGTAGCTGCGGTTTTGCCTCGGCTGATGGGACACCAGGGCAGGTTTGTGTGTACTCACCCCCTGTCAGATCTACCCAGCTGTCCCCTGCGCCGGGAACCGGGGCTGAGATCCCCATCGCTTTCCGGATGCCGTATGTGCTGACAATGTCACCTGGAGTCACTTGTTGGGCAAGTTCTTTCAGGTTGTTGGTTACTCTCTCCGCTAGAAAAGGCAAGGGGGTGGGTTTATACACTGTGTGTACACTCGAAAGCCCTGAAACGAGCCCTTCACCCCATCAACAGGTTCATTACTGAAGTACAATATGGCCTAAAGTTGCAGTTTATCTGTAGATAAACCAGAGCCTGCTCCTGTTGCTACAAATGGGTTTGTCCCCTGATGAAGGAAGCTGTAGGTACTTAAACCTTCTAAGAAAGGTAGTATTTGGTCTGGTCTAAACTTGGTGTGACACTGAATCAGTGGCCTTTGCGCAAAAAAGGGAATTTATGTTATCACAGAATGCTGTGGTGTTGGAAGGCACTGCTGGAGAACATCTAGTCCAACCCCCTGCCAGAGCAGGTTCCACAGGAACGTGTCCAGGCAGGTTTTGAATGTCTCCAGAGGCAGAGGCTCCACCACCTCTCTGGGCAGCCTCTGCCAGGGCTCTGCCACCCTCCAAGTGAAGAAGTTCCTTCTCATGTTTAGGTGGAACTTCTTATGTTCAAGTTTGTGCCCATTTCCTCACGTCCTCTCACTGGGCACCACTGAAAAAAGCCTGGCCCCACCCTCCTGACACCCACCCCTGAAGTATTTCTAAGTGTTGATCACATCCCCCTCAGTCTTCTCTTCTCCAGACTACAAAGCCCCAAGTCCCTCAGCCTTTCCATCAGAGAGATGCTCCAGGCCCCTCATCGTCTTTGTGGTGACAAAGGCAGGGGTGGTGGCAGGGGTGGTGGCAGACCCCACATGCTGCAGGAGACACTGCACCAGTCTGACTCGCACAACAGCCACCCCCTGCACAGACCTGTCTTAGAAGGCTGCCATTAACACAGGCCCTGGAACTGACCTGGGAGACAAGGAGCTTTGCTCAGTTAATTAGAGGATGTCTGACTGGTGTTAATTGGTATAATAAAATAGACCAATAAGTAGATCAAACCTGGACTAAAGCTAATCTGACAATAAGGACTTGGGAAGACACTGTGAAGATCTTGGCGTTTGAGGTGTTTGGTTATTGTCTACCCCGTGGCACAGAGAAAGCTCCTGCCCTGTTCTAGGGAAATACAGTAATAAAGATGAAATACCTGTTACTGCTGTTCAAAACTTTCACCTGGCTTTACATTAAAAAAAAATAAATTACTTTTCTGCTCTGTAACTGTTAAACCTTTGTCTTGGAGTTGATGGAAGTTGGGACTTGGTAAGTTCTACAAGAATGATGAGAAAAACCTGTCACTTACCCAAGTGCATCTCTCTGTACGACGGACCCAGAAGACAAATCATGTTGGGGGGCGGTTTTGTGCTCAGTCGCTCATTCTGGGCATCCTGGAGCTCTCGCAGGAGCTTTGTTGTTTCGTCGAGTTTCCTCTGGAAGATTTCAGCCTCTGTTGAGTGAAGGAAAGAAAGTCCCGTGTAGTGAGGGAGCGTGAGGCTGGCTATGCCAAGGGGCTGAGAAACTGAACTGCTTACAGACAGGATCCCAGATTCCAAGAAAACTCACCCTCGGAGTCGAACTCCTCCACGGGCATCCCGAAGCTCGTCACTGCTTTGAGTGCTGTGAGTCTGTCGCTGTTGGCAGAGTCCAACCTGGCAGCAATATCTGTTTCCATCAGCTGAAAATAGAACCCACCCGGCAATCATCAAGAAACAACTCAGGTAATATTTAGATCAGCCTTTAAATAAAACTCTTTGGGTAAAATCAGAACATGAAGTTAGTTAAAATTAGTCTGCTCTACCAAAAAAAAGTGAACATGTGGAGGGAAAGCTGACAAGACACCCTGTGAAACTCCCTGTTCTGCAGTTACAGAGTTTACTGTTCTGTGTCAAACAGAAAATGGCACCTGCCAGGACCAGTGTGGGCACACATGATGTGAGACCAGCACCTCAATTAAATAATAATAACTAATGAAATAATAAGTTCCTTGAGCCCACCTAAACCGAAGTTTATTTAAGATCCAAGGCCAAAATTCAAAGCCAGGCTGGGAAGTGGATGGAGAAGAGGGGCCCTTTCCCTAGAACTGCTGCTGCGCTTTTCTTCACCAACCACAGCGTGGGTCAGTGAGAGCTCTCCTGGGTGCCCACAGGCACAAGATGTTTGAGAGAACTCAGAGGTGCCAGCGTACCGCGCGGTGTGTGACACTTGTACTACGAGTTCATGTTGAAGCAAATCAGAGCAGGGTAGGAATGAAACAACTCCAGCTGCCACCAGAAGATCTAACACGTGGTTTAACAATCACAAACAAAAGTCCATGAGCATTTTTCTTTCAGTTCTCTTGATACTCAGTCTTGTTTAAGACGACCTGTTTGGAGTTTCTTACTCTCCAAATGGCTATGAAACAGCCAGCCCCTGTCCCGCCAGGCTGGGAGATGCCCCCGCAGCAGCGGGCAGTCACACCTCCGGGGTCAGACAGGCTGGTTAATTAACTGGTAAGAGAAAAATTTTACCTTCGCATCTTTTATTGCATCACTTCTTTTCTGCGTGCCTTCAGCTTCCTCCAATGGCTGAAAAGAAAAAGGATTTTTTTTTAAAGAAGGCTTTAGAATTATTGTTTTCTTTAAGTTCAAAGTAAAAGCTTACAAAATGCAGTATTTCTAAAGTAAGGTAAATATACAATGTCACAATGAACTTTCTCTGCAAACCAAGTTCAAAGTAGCTTTTTTCAGAAGATTTTCAGATACTGTTTACTAAAACTCATTTTTAGGGCACACTTTTTATTGCTCTTTGCAAAGCCCACCTGCTTCTCCCAGTGATGTCACATCAGACATTATTCTCTGGGGGGAGCAGGAAGAAAAGGATGATAATTAGAGGCTGGAATGTTCTCTCCTTCTGTATGTACTTCCCTTGGGTCAGTGAGATGTGTCAGAGAGATGTGTGACTGTGACACTGTATTTTGTGAATTTTCCCATTTTGCTAATTAATAAGACAGAACAATCCAGAAAACCCATCACCTGGAGAAAAACTGTCATCACTTCCAAATTTTACTGATTAAAAGGGAGCACAAATCAGCATCATCTTTCTCTAGCTTTATAGCTTGTGCACTAAAACCAAAATTCAGAGAGGTGACAAAGCCACTCTTACCATTTCTAGTTCTCTGAGAGCTCTGGAATGTCCTCCTTTAGTTAGAACATCAAGCAAACTATCAGCCATGAGCAGAGGATACTCTTGTGATTTCATCAAAAAATCCTGAATACTAAAAGATCAAAAGACAGTTAAGGTCACTATTTTCATACCAAACATTTGATGGACAAAAAGTTAGATGAAGTCAAACCAAAATGTACAGCAGAGAAAACACAAAGAGTAGCAGAGAATTTGATCTGAGAGGTGTGCTTCAGTTCCATTATCCCTGCCTTTTGGAGCTGGGGAACTCTCCCAGATGCTTCACGAAAACTGGAAGCCTGGGAGAAGTGTCCTGCTGGGGCAGCAGCAGCAAACCAAGCTAAATTCCATGGGCACCTCCCAGCTGCACCCCACCTGTGTGTCCCCTCACTTCACATCACTGTGTTGTGTTCTGGTTTTGAGATTCTCATAAAACAAAAGGACTTCTGCTCTGAAGTTTTTATAATCAAGACTAATAAAAACAACGACAATTTATTATTATTACTGTATTAAATAATATCAAAATTGAACAGTGGACACCCTATTGAAGAATGAAACTGGGAGTCAGTACCTCTTGACTCAGGTCTCCCACTACAACCCTAGTAGTTTGATAAATGTTTGAGATTAACACAGACGTGTCTCATTCAAGGATGTAATTAAGTTCATTAATGTTAAAGAGATCCAGTTTGTACAAGCATTTGTACCACTCAACATTCCTCTTTGAACACGAGTCCTTCAGAGTTAGCCACACATATACTTAAATTTTAGACTGTGTGCTCCTAAGTATCAGTAGCACCAAAATCCTTCAATCTTGGCTAATTTCACTTTTCAGGTATGTTCTCTTCTTAAAACTCTTGTTTCTTCAAACAAGAAGTTTAAGGAACCCACGCCAGTAGGTTATCAACAGCGGCACCATTCCACAGCACCCCCGAAGCCTGTGCTGCAGGGCTGCACAGAGCGGCTCTGGCCCACGGGAGCTGGAACACCTGCCCTGGCTGTTTCCTTACCTGAGAGATCCTTGATTCGAGTCCTCCCCGTAGGTTGAATAGATTAAGTCAGAATCTTCTTTGCTGATGTTGGCAAATGTAGAATCATACGTTGGAGCGTAGGAACTGTAGGGTCCGTAATTCAAGTATGTCACTAATAAATAAAACCAGTGCTAATTACCACCTCTGCTATGCCAGTATCAGATGAAAAGATGAGAGGGGGTTGTAAAACATATGCAATGCAATACAAACACGTCTGTGTAAATGAAGCCAGGCTTTGTGATGTGCTGTTTAGCTGTGATCGATACATGCAACGACATGCTTTATCGCTGTAAAATCCTTAGTTCCAAATTATTTGTGCACTAGTAACAAGATCAACCTATTTTGTTTCTGTAAGGAGAAGGATTTACATTTAAAAAAAAATAAATCAGCACTTGCCTGGAGTAACCTTGTTTCTTTTGTCCTCTTTGAACCCTTGTAACGTATTAACTCCCGACTGAAGTCTTCCCGCTGTCATCCCCAGCTTCACAGGGCAGTAACCCGGCTCTACAGCAGGATATAGCAAAACACAGAAATAACGAAGGTGTAATTAAGTGATGTAAGAAGACGTCCATGCTTGTAGCCAGAATCCTCAGAATAAACAGGATACAACTCTCAAAGGGTGTTTTCCTCCCCAAATGCTTGGTACTGAAGGCCGCGGGTGGTCTTACCCATGAACCCAGATCAATCAGTGGCAACACTGGGCAAGTAGAGAAAATTTACATGTGAAGTTTTCACTATGAGTTTTCCTCCCTGGCCTCCCCCAACAGAGGCTGCATCACTGAAGAGGATGGCGTTCTTCATGTCAAAAAACACACTTTCTTTATTCTTGCTGCTGTTTCCTACTGCACAAAGAGGGGACAGAGAGAAGTCGGGTTTTCAGTGGGGTTTCTCTCTGTTCTAGAGTCAATCAGTTCAGCTCTGTAATAAGCTGGCAGTTAAATGGGCAACCACCTGCACTCCTTCAGCTGGCAGCACTCCATAGACTGCATCAACAAAATTATCTGGGATCCAGACAGGTTCCAGTGGCCACCTCTGGAACATCTGTGACCTTTTCTGTGTCAGCAGACACTGCACTCTGTACAGGGCCAGACTTTGGGGCAGCCCAGGAGACAAGCACGTGGCAGGCTGCTTCTCCAATGGCAAAACCTGTCTCCCGCAGCTCCCACAAACAGCTGAGGCCAAAAGGAGAGGCAACAGCCACAACTGGCCCTCATTTATGTGCTCCCTCACCTGCAGCTATTTACATCCAGACCTTTATCAGTCTATAAAGGAGCACGAGGTGCTTAGCCAGTATTTGCTGACCAGGAGAAAAGCAGCAGAGCAGGTAGGTGCAAGGGCCTTGTTACCTGAACTGTACCAACTTACCTCCTGCAGTGAGGTCAACCGGATTAAGAAGGCCCAGGGTTGTTGTACCGTCTGGTTTTCTTCTTTCAAACTCACACTGAAATGAGATCAGACTGTTTTAACTTACCTATTAATTCATGGTCTTCAAACTAATAAAAACATCTAATGAACCTGTCCTATACAGAGGAATCAGAAAGGGATTTGGAAAGATCAGTCAGGCTCAGAAGTGAGTGCTGCTTTAAGTGTGTTATTTTCACTAGATAAACTTTGTCAGCGTAGGCACAAGGAATTAAGAAATTCTGATAAATATTAATGTTTCTGCAGAAGCTAAAAGATGAAACATATAATTAATGTAGAAAATGAAACAGCCCCAGTATAACCAACCTGGGTTCCTTCTCCTCCGACACTAGCCTTTTATCAGGTATGTGGCTGGTGCAGAACGACAGGGTTTTTAGCAGATCAGATCTGGGACAGTTTCTTGAGGTTCCTACTATTCAGCCTTTTCTACTACTTTATCTAAAATTTCCAAAAGCTTAAGCTGAACTTGCTCTGCTGCCAAAATTCAACATGTTTTCAACTAGCGTGCCTTTTTTTTAGTCTTGTGCTGTTACAGAGAAGACTGACAGGTTGTGTGTAAAACAGCGTAAACTGCAGGAAAAGCAACCCTTGAGTTCCAGCTGCTGTAAGCTGCTGAGTGAGCCTGGGCTATGGAAAAGTGATGGGAGTTACTGAAGAGAGAAGATTTACCTGGCTGTTTGCAGGTCGTCTTGTTAACTTTCCTCCAGACTCCCTCACAATGCGATCAATCTGTTCTTGCTCCCTTTCCAAGCTGTTGTTTCGTAATTTGTCTTCAAGGAGATCTTTGTCCTTCCTGTGAATAAAACAGCACAGCTGAGCTACTGGCTCCAACAGGTAAGAGTTAACAGACACCACAAAAGAATACAGCACAGAAGTTAGTCTTGCCAACTATGCCAGCTGGTTTTGTAGACAGAACAACTAACAACAACAAAAAAAGTGCCATTTATTATGACTATTTAATATACCTGGGGAAAATACGAGGCAAAGATTCTTATCAGGAAATGCTTTTTTGTCAGCAATTGTGAAGGTCTCTGTTCAGCACGTTGCTAGATTTTGTGATCACTCCCACACAACTAACACGGATACATTTGTTAAAATAAAATATTAGATAACTCTTAATTTTACTACCTACTTTCAAATACGTTAAAATAAAGTCACTAATACTTCAGAACACTGAAAGGGATATTTCTAGGTATTAAAAGACATATCAGAAAGATGATGTTCTGTAGCTATGCATTTACATGTTTCAAATGCAACTACTGTGCCAAAAGAAAAAGGTATGTCATTATTTGTACCAAAAAGGTCATGTTTGCAAGCTTTCTCCAAAACAATACTGTTTCTGTAGAACAGACACTAAAAGAGAAAGTAATTGAAGGAATGAGGTTGATGAGCATTCACCTTATCAAATAGGGTACCTCATGTAAGTTACCCATGTGAAAAAAGGATGGCATTGTAAAAGA
Source organism: Thinocorus orbignyianus (assembly GCA_013400375.1). Lineage (NCBI taxonomy): Eukaryota > Metazoa > Chordata > Aves > Ciconiiformes > Thinocoridae > Thinocorus > Thinocorus orbignyianus. The sequence goes on along the minus strand of VXBW01015362.1, from coordinate 273,290 downwards.
TCCTAAACTAATTTATTTTTGGTGAATGATGATGCTTTATAGAAACGTTGCCAAAGTCTTAGTGTAGATACAGCAGCAGAAAGAGAGAAACCCACATCCACTGGTCTCTAAAAGCCACCTTGTTTCGGTAGCATTTAAGGGGTGTATCCTATACGTAGAGATATTATTGAAATAATACTTTACTTCTTGTGTTCTTTGCTAGGTGTTTTGAACACTCTGGTGTCACCATCTGCAGATTCTCCTTTGTCTTTCCCAGGGCCATTTTCATCTTCCCCGGTTTGCTGCAGTTCCATCTTGTCCTTCTGCTTCCTTGTCTTCTGCAGGTCAGCCATGAATTCTATACTTTGTTTCAGGCTCTGAATTCTCTCCTAAAAAACACCAGAATGCTTTTATTTGCTGCTTCAACGAATCTTTTCCTAACCTACCCACAGAGGATGATTTTTGTTTTGGTTTGTTTTTAACCTTCTTACACTATCAAGTAAAAAAATCAGTTTAGAAAATGAAATATTAACTGCAAATAAATTCAAGAACCGATCTGGCAGCAGCACTAAAGCATGAACTTTAAAAGAATTTGCTATTTAAATTCCAATACGCAAGAATTTGACAAATATTAAGCAAGTTTTTACTAATTTTCATGAGATCCCTGTAAGAAAAGTGGACTGAAAGAGGGGTTAAAAAGAAAGAAACATATTTTTGAATATTTTGTTTTATATTTTCTGTTACCTGGCTGAGTATCTTCATCCCTGAGTGCAGCAGTTTTTTTGCAGCTTTGTAGTAAATTGTGTCTGGTTTGTTGTAAATCATTGCATTAGTACACATCAATTTGAAGTTATCCTGTAGAGACATTAATAATTTTGGAATGAAAGTTAAAATCTTTTAGTATACTGTATGAAAATCCTTGTTGCAGATGCAGTGTACTGAGCTTTAGGGAAAAGGAACTTCAAAGAACACTTTTAAGTAATGATTTGAAGAAGTCTATTTAAGTAAATATTTAAACAGAAATAAATATATAAAGTAGATTCTCAAAACTAGCACCCAAAAAACCATCCTGAAAATATTCCTAAGTGTTCAGTATTGTTTGTAGTTCTCCAAGTTTTAATGGAAGTCCTCTTAGCTAAAACTACCCACTTCCCTGACCAATCTGTAGTCATTAAAGAGAAAAAACAAAGTGAGGCAGCATACAAAAGACACAAAAGGTAACTTAAAAAAAGAACGGCTGCAATTCAAAGTTCATTATAATAAATATGCCAAAGTTCCAGTTACAAAAAAAAAAAAAGGAATGTCTGCTTGTTGCAAGTTCATGACTGAACTAGAAACTTCCCTCACTGCAGAGCCTCTGCAGGTCGGTATGTTTTATCACACTCCCAGCTACTTAGAAAAACAAAAAGTTAAAATGAAAAACTAACCAGAAACACCTGAAACAAGAGGGAATGTTCTCCTTAAGTTTTGGAGCTCTCAAGAAGAATGTGTAAGAAAATTCAACCAATACTATTAACTAACACCTGCCTAACTTAAACTGTTAATTGCAGGTCTCGGATCCTCATCTAGCCCAGTAAAGTCGAGAATATTTCTTTGAGGAAACAAAACAAGCTCCCACACATTTTAAAAGCTTTAGGGGGCCTTGGAAACAAGCCCTCAGATCCACCAGACACAACAGCAGTTAAGCGGTTGCTGCCAAGAGGACTGAGCTCACCCTGCCTTCACTAGCTGGGGATAGACATGACGAGCTAAGCCTGGCTAGGACAGAGGTGACAGGAAGGCCAATAAATTCACCAGACTCCTTGGTTTTCAAGATGTAACACATTTAACTCTGGCTAAAACCAGAGAGCAGCCTGACAGAAATGCTGACATTGCCATTCTTAACTAAAGCTCTGAAGGACAAACTGGCAGGTTCTGTTGAATCCTCCGTAAAACCTAAAACCATCCACATCTTTTTCAGATGCATATTTACAAGCCAGAAATGTTTTCTCTTTCACTTCCAGAACTTACTTGCTCACAAAAATTCAAACAACAAACATCTCCTCAGGCAGAAGTACTGGTTCTTTTGGCATCTTCATATTCTCGTAAAATAATGGAGCTCAAATCAACTGAGCATAATGAATCTCTGCAGTCAAAATAAAATTTACAGAATTACCTTTAATTCTTCTATGGACTGGTACCCATTGTTCTTGATCTTCTCCTTCATGGTACTAAAATCCATTGGGTTTTTAATGATCATGGAATAGCCAGGGGCAATAAAGTCAGTCACAGGAAATGAAAAGAAAGAACTTGGATCTTTTCTGTTAAGAAATGAAAAGACAGTTTTTTTATGTTTCAACTTATAACAAAGAACATATTGAGCTTGGAATTAAACAGAAAGGACAAAGCTGAAAAGGAATCAAAACCATAAAGCTAGAAATGGCTTGTGTCAGCATAACCTTTCACTTTTGAAGGCTGAAAAGATACCACACAAACCCATATCCCAAAGAAGTGCTACTGACATCTCTCAGAAGTTAAGCTCTACATTTTGATAACTGCCTGCACTCCCAAGAAGACCCAGAAAAATTGACCCTTTTTTGGGGGCGGTTGCTTTTTGAAAAGTGGTTTTATAAGAATTAAGCAACTGAAAAAGAAAGGGAACAAATGTCCTAAGAATGTTTACTTGTCATTCATTGGTTACTCTGAAATTAACAGAAGGGAAGGCTTGCTGCTAGCTGTGACAGGATGCGTGCACTTACGTTTAGATTAATTCTCAGGTTATGGAATGTTAATTATTTTTTTTACATTAAAATTTCCTATGGCTTTCAGTGATGTTCCTGGGTGCTTCTAATACCATTAAAATCAAACATGGTTGGTTGGTATTTTCTCATCAGGCCGAGGCTTAGTTGATAAGAATCAGTTGCTTGGTGGCAAGAACCTCTCCTCCAGAACTGTTTTTTTGCTTTTCACTTAACTTTGTGGAGACTGGCCTCCTCCACCAGTGTGGATCCTACACAGACTGGTGAAACCCTTGGCATTTCAGGCCTTCTCCCTGAGGCTTACTTACGACTCAAGAACTTCTATTCCAAGTGGCTACAGAAGAGTGAGAAGCGCTCTCCTGTGCGTGCTGCAGAAGGACACAGCGCAGATGTTCTGCAACACCTGTGGGGATGCTCCCGAGAGACAGGGCTCAGAAAAGTGGCTGCTTCTTTCTGTACACACGGAAGGGCAGTCAAAGCAAATACATGCATACTTTTTGATAGCTGGTTGGTAGTTTCTTCAAACTGACACCAAGGTTTTGAGAATTTAAGGTTAAGAGACAACCCGCTAACAGATTCCAACTTAATCTCACAAGACAGGGAAAGGGAAAGATCCTTCAACAGCTCTCGTACAAGACAAACAGATAATCTTAATTCTAAATCAAGGAAGAATCTCTTAAACCACAGACTACTTGAAAGCTGCAAATTCTGTAAGTCTGACTATTTTAATCAAAAGACATTTGGTTAATAAGACAGATGAGAGAACACGGTTCAAGTTTTCAAGCGTATACTTCCTTTTTATAGTAAATAATGCTGTAAGTAGGAGAACTCAGAAGGTAAATAAAGTTTTGACGAGTCCACTCCAAACTCCTGTGCCCCTCTGAAAAAAGTTCTTATAAAGAAAGCATCACATTATTGCGAGATTGTCCTATTTCTGAAAGTTTAAAACAAGTACTCTAAACTTGAAACCAAAGGTGTCTACAAGAAGCCTAAGCTGAGAAGTTTGTAATTATGAATTCTTAAACTAGTACTTAAATTCCTACAAGGGTCCTGTTAGCAATACATTTAGCAATAATATATTCACTCAGCTTTGTATATGCCTCTTAATGTATGTTATTCTCATTTGATGGCTCTGGAAACCTGTAGCACAGACACTTACCTCTGCAGCTGTCTCATGAGTTGATTCAGAGCTTCCTGAAGTGGTGTCTGCTCCACCTCTAGACCAGAAAGAAGCGAGGGGAGAAAGGGTATGAAGCAGAACTGACTGCAAAAGGTACTAAACTCCCAATATATTAGAAATCAACTATAAAATGTGATGTGACTTGAGAATTCATCATAAATAAAAAGAATACTGGCAAAACCCACAACATGTATAGGGGATCTACTTTTCTTGTTGGCCTGACTTGACATTCTGCTCACTCTGACACATGTACCAGGTACCATTCTGCAAAAGAAGTATACAGCAACTTCATTGCAAATTTTTGTGAGATGGGGAGGAAAAACACTGAGAGAGCAAAAAAACATCAAGTCAGCTGCTATGGAAACGAAGACCAATAAAATGTCAGTCACAGAATCATAGAACGGTTTAGGTTGGAAGGGACCTTAAAGCTCATTTAGTTCAACCCCCTGCCATGTTAATTAGAGAAAAGTGGGATTAGCAAAATAAACGTATTTTTTTTCCCTACCTTCCTGTTTTGATAAAGTACTCGTCAATGGTTTCTCTGGTGGCAATTCCAATCTGATGGGGGTCTGACATTTCATTTCCTGTTCTCCCTCGCTGTCTGCATGGTCTCGATCTCGTTTCCTTTTATCCTCCTGGAAAGAGCAAGATCGTTACAGAAACTCAGAACCTGCCAAACCATCATTATTCCTGTATATAGCGCTCTCTGGATTTTCAGGACAATCTCACAGTTTAAAGAAAAAAAAACCAACACAAAATAGTTTGTAAGTCTTTAAAAACCTTATATTCTTTATGTACTGCCTCCATCTGCTGGACAATAGAGTAATTCAGCTATCCAGTGCGATGTATCACAGAATTATTCTGTTTAAAAATGTGACAGGCAGCCACCTAGAGCATGACAGAACAATCCTGCACTGTCCTCTGCACAGAGAACTGTCTCTGGTGAAGCCCCTAAGATGATCTTTGAAGGTTTTAGAAAAAAACATTAGAAACAATCAGGAACTTTAAAATCAGAGGTACCTGTAACGCTTCAAGTAAAAGTGTCTCAATTACTCATTGCATTAAGAACCCTGAGAGGGAAGCAATCTTTTTTTCTTTAAGAACTCGTAAACTCTTCATTCCATTTTACATTAATAGATTTCTTTAGACACAGAATTTTCTCACCTCCCCTTTTTAATTTTATATTAACCGATATTTTTTAAAAGATAAGAAATTTCAGATTAATTTGCTCATCTTTTTCTAATAAATTACCCGGAAAAAAGGAACTGGCCAAACTACTATGCTGAGTTTGAATGTATCCCGATTTAAGGATACAAGTTAGTCGCACCTGCTCACCTTTTGATGTGCAGACTAGAGATGTTGCTAAAACACACCGGCATCAACACGCACCTTAACTTTCCTCTTCCTTTTCTCCTTTTCTTCCCCGGGAGCTTGTTTTTCTCCTTTCTTCCTCTTCTTCCTTTTCCTGTCCTTGTGTTTCTCGTGTTCCGATTTATCTTCGTAGAGGCTGGAGTCCAGCCCGGCGTTGCCAGTGGACAGCTCAGCCACTTCGCTGCCGCCGACCTTCAGCACCAGCTTCAGCGGCTTCTCCACGTACTCTGCTGCAGAGGAAGGGCCCGGTCAGCCGCTCACACACCCACACCCCCCGCCGGCTCTCCCCACACACTTAACCCACACCCCATTTTATTTCCAGAGCCGCCGGGCCTACCCCCGGGGCCCACAGCCAGGCACACCCCCAGGCCGCTCCCGCC
>VXBW01015362.1:243957-267244 GCA_013400375.1 Thinocorus orbignyianus | reverse complement strand
CCTCGGGCCCGTGGCCCCTTTCTCCTCAGTTTCCTGCTTGCCGCCTGTCCCCTCACACAGCTGCCAGCTGCTCCCTCCAGGATGCCCCTGGCTCCCTCTCGGAGGCAGCCCTGTCCCTCTTGTCCCCCTGGGTCAAATCCTGTTGTCCCCTTGGGTCTCCCTGTGTTTGGCAGGACTCCGCCAGCGTGCTGCCGTGTTTAGCCTGGGGATCTCCCCTGTCACGTCTATAAGTGTCAGGGGGCAAGCGTGATCATAGAATCACAGAATGGTCAGAGGTGGAAGGGACCTTCAAGATCATCAAGTTCCAACCCCCCTGCCCTGGGCAGGGACACCTCCCACCACACCAGGTTGCTCCAAGCCCCATCCAGCCTGGCCTTGAACCCCTCCAGGGATGGGGCAGCCACAGCTTCTCTGGGCAACCTCTTCCAGTGCCTCAGCACCCTCACAGTGAAGAATTTCCTAATATCTCATCTAAATCTCCCCTCATGGCCAAAGGGGTGCTGGGGAAGCCTGCTTTCCCCAAAGTGTAGTAGTTTTAAGTTGTACTTGATGCCAAGGGGCCTGGCTGCGGTGGGGGCTGTGGCCTAGCGGGGGGCAGGTCAGGCAGAGCTCCATGGCAGACCCTCGGTCTGGGATGAAGGCCTGCTGGTTCCCAGAGCTTGAGGAGCTGTGCCCAGGGCTGTGCCAGCGGGAAGAGCAGAGGCTGCCTGTGCCCGAGGAAGGACAGAGGGTCTGCAGGGGCATGCTGAGGTCTGTACTGATGAAAGGGTAGCGGGTGGCCTTACAGACTGAGTGCCTAAACTTGCTTGCCAGTCTTGAAAGCAAATCCTTTGTAATGGGGTTATAAATTTAAGGAAAATGTATTTGTATTGCCCACTATGGGTTAAAAACATCACAGGTTAAAAAGATCTTAGATAGAAATTGGGATCTCTTAGAAATGGCGGAAGTTAACACATTTGCCTTGTACTTCCCAAAGCAGGCACATGGTTTTCAAAATTAAGTACAACACAACATCCTGTGTTCCTGACGTTTGTTGAATCATATGTTTATTGTATAGCCAAAGAAAATAATGGTTGTTAGTTAGAAATTTGTGATATGTGTGGCTGCACGTCTACGTAAGTTTTATTTTGAAAGCTTGAGAAGTTAGAAAAGTCAGTTGTCTATTCAGTCACTGGGAATTTAATCAGATGTGACAGCTTTGTTTTGCATTTTACTGGTTAGATTTACTGTCATTTGGTAACCTACTCAGAGAATTGTGTGGGTGGTGCTGTGGAATAAACCACAACTTTGCCGCTTGATCTTACTCCAGTAGTTTGAAATTCAGCTATAATAGACACAGTTGTTTTTCTAATTCACATCTGGATCCTTTAATACTCTTATTACATATGCAGTGAATGTTCTTCAGCGTACTTTAATGAGAGGTAGAGGGCTTTTGCTTAGGATGTGGCCACATGTAGAAAATACAAGACGAGTAAATATTTAAAGGACATTTTTTATAGAATGAAAAAAAAAAAGAAGTTGCTATTTCCTCTATTCCCACAAGAGGACTGGCAGACTAAGTTGGTTGGTTTTTTTCTTTTAAATGTTATACGGCAAGGCCATTTGTTCAATTGTTATTCTGAAATTTCTTGACTAATCTTATCCTAAATTTATTGAAATTTGAACAAATTATACACAAACAAGTAATATGAGATATCGCTAACTCTGAGAGCTGCCCTTTCTAGGTGTCTTGTTGAGTAACATCCCCAGATCAGAGAAAGATGCTTTTTCTTAACTGTTAGTACATGTACACACATGTAGAATACACATTGGTTTTGCCATCCTCATCTCTAGCTCTCCTTTCCTATTAAAAAAACACACTATTGCTTTCCCTCCAAAACACTCAGGAAGCTTTTTAAAGTGTAGTTCAGCTTGGGCAAGCTTGGAAAGAGATACTGAATTTCTCAGCAATGTTCAAGACCTTTTGGGTCTTGTCACTTCTCTGACAAACAAGCTCACATTTCTTCATTCTTAACTGTCTCTGCAGGCACCTGTAGCACCAGAGGAAATCTAAAGGAGTCTTATCCCTGCCTCCTCTTCCAATACCTTATGCCTTCTTAGCCCAGATCAGGGGAATTCAGTTGTGCAAAGAGGAAAGATGGAAGTCCTAAAGTCCTATAAATCAACACAGAGGCTGGATATGACTTGGAAATGTTTGGAAGGTAATTTCTTATATCACCATAAAAGAAAAAAAAAAACACTTGGGTTGGGGATTTGATGATAAAGATTATAACTTCTTACATGCGACTTTTTGAAGTAAATTTATCCTTCCTGCATGACTTGCTTTTTGAGCAAAATACACTCTCTGGATGAGGGAATGCAAATAGAGAAACTTCTGGTAATTACAATAAAAAAACCCCCAATATTACTTTGCACCTCAGAACATTCTGTTGTCACCTGGGAAAGTTAACGTCTTTTATCATTACTTGGTCTACGTGTAGCTTTGTAGCAAAATCTCCGTGTCAGCTGAAGCTGTAGGATTTTTTGCTAATGCAATAAAATAGTAGAATGCTTACTGTGACTGCAAGTTGAAGTGTGTAAAATGTGCACACATTTTGCTAGTGTGACCAGAGATATTTTAGTTGTTAGCTGAACAGATTCCAGAATTGCATCACAGAGTGAGAAGGAAGTTTGTTGCATCTTATATACACATGAAACCAGAGCTGGGCTAGGATAAGAACCACTGTGTCAACAGTTGCTTCCGAATAGTCACTTTGAAAGCTCTCACCTATGCTCTTTGAAATACTTTTTGTTAGGAATTAAATAGCTGGCAGTACTGTCAGCATCGAAAAACCTGCTTCAGGTCACATTGTTTCTATGTATGATGTTATTCAGAATAAGTCTGTTTGGGCATCATTTCTAAAATGCCATTTGTAAGCCTATGAAGAGTTTTATCACTGTCTGGTATTTGAAATTCAAGGTCTTGTTCTTGTTGGTTGAATGTGCGGGATTAATAATTTCAGTTCACTGCATATTTTCTGAGGTTCGTGTTCCTGATCTTAATCAGTGACAAGTTTCTATAGCAACTAGCATTTAAGAATGAGAGACAATAATGTGTGTTGCTATCACTGTTAGCTACTGAGAGTAACGCAGAAAACATTTGGAAATTGAAGCCCAAGTATTTTCACATGTAGCTTCTTCTGTCTCTTAAAGAACTTGGATTGAGACCTATGGATAGCATAAGATCATATTAGAGTATATTCATTTCGCTAGACATCAGATAATGTAATTATTTAAATTGGTCATAGGGGTTTTTTTCTAAAACATTAGGCAAAGAAGGCTGCAATAAACATGGTCGTTGGTGGGTTTGACTTTGATCGATGTGTATGTAGTATAATCAATATAATTTAATGTGTTAACAGACATAAAAAACTTGGTGAAATCCTGTTGCTTTAATCACTGGTGTAGTCCAGCAGGAATAGGTACAGGACAAAAGAGCACTAAAATCTTTGGAAGGCTTCCATGAGTGCGCAAGCACGTAGGAGCTTGGGATGCTAAAGTCACTGGGAGTTTTTCATAAGGAGGTTTGGTTTGTAGTCTATGACACACAGAAACATTGGGATAAACAGTTTTTGTGGCAGATATGTATTTAAAACCAGTATTTTACCCTAGCACACCTTTCTAAAAACACCCAAACACATATGGCTGAAGTAAAGAATGTAGTCAATGTTTTATTGATTCATGTATTATTCTCAGTATGACTTTTAAATCACTTATTCATTAGCTGGAAGAGTCAGTATGACTATTTTCTTGATTCTTTGAGTATTAAAGAGACACACACATCTCCACATGCGTATGGCTGGACAAAATATAGTGTGGCAGATGAAAGTTTTTCCCTTAATTTGAATAGACCATCTCATCATTCTGATACATATTCTCTTTTTTACTGTAGCACTGAAGTACTGCATATCATGGCGATGATAAGTCTGTTTTGGAAACACAACGTAAATTATTAGTGGTGAAGCAATGGCACTTTGTCTAAGAAAAGTAAACCTAATTCCTTTACTCATGGTAATAGGGAAATATCTGTTTCTACCCCAAAGACCCTTAAGACTGGAATAAACTTGTAGCAAGGTTGTAATTCAATCCTAATTATCAATTATTGCCTGTAGAGCAGTCACACTGATCATGCTGTTAGATGTGTGTGTTTATTTGTATAAGTCTGTGTTTTGTAAATATCTTTCCTCTGACCTTGTCCAAGTCCTCTGGGTGCCTCTTTTAATAACTTGCTTTTGAAGAAATACCTTGTTGCACACCTCTGAACTAAAATATCAAAATTTTTGCTAGGCATGCATGAAATTGCATGAAATTTAAACATTTATGACCTTGGTTCTTGGCTGCTATTGCGGCACAAGTTGGGAAAATTAAACAGGATTCAGCTGGGTCCACATGGCTTCCCTCACAAGTGGAGATGGATGGACAAAAGGCATTTATCCATCATCTCTGCTTCTTCCTTGCCAAGTGGAGGGTTTGGAGCAAAAGAAAGGGAGAAACTTGAGTATCAGTTGCAGCAGGCAATTTACTTAGGGAAGAGAGATGTTACTGGCAGAGGCCTTGTTTCAATCCAGAGTTTTGACTTCTACGTTGACTTGTTCCAGCCCTGCCTGGAAATCCCTTCATCTTCATTCCCTCTCCCCCTTCTTTCCATTCAGCTAGTCCTTTCTGAACAGAGGTCATGCTTGTATACCTGGGTGGGTACAGGTAAGATTTGCATCCCATTGTGTTGTTTACTTTGCTTAATGATTATATACTTTGATTAATAGTTATATAATTTGCCTAATAGTTATATTCCTCTACTTCAAGCTTACTCTAAGCTGTTAGGGAGGCAGCTGTCACTGAGGGGACTTCCTGGAACAAATGAGGAACAGAAGCTTCCTTCTGTGATCGCCGTATACTTGGAGCCACGTAGCAGGGAAGTAGCTCTACTTCTGTGCACGTCTCGTTCAAATCTGTGTGACTGCTGCATCCAACCTGGCTACTGCCTTTCGACAGTGCTTAAAACAACAAGGTTCAAAGTTTTTCTTGGCATTTGCTGTAATCATATTGGAAGAAATGTCTCCCTCAGGCTCAGGGGAGCATTTAACTCTTAATAAGATTCTTTGAGTAAGACAGCTTAAGGAATACTTTATTTTAATATAAAAATTGTAGCTCAGCATTGTCTAACCAGTAAGCTAAATGGTGTCTAAACAGGGAGCAGGTTTCCAGATAAAGCCATGCCATCTTGTAACAGGGTAATATTGGGCATTGAAAATGAGGATGGAAAGTTTGACCTCTACTTTTAACTGCTGGGTGCAACCTAGTATTTTTTGGAGATGTAACCAAATTCTATTCTGAGTATGATGCTGTTACCCTCACCTATGTTTGTAGTCTTGCTCATTTCAAATACCTGCAAGCTTTGCTTGTTCAATTAAGATATTACAAGCCTGTTCTGACTTTCCTTGAATCACTTACTTAGCTAGACTTTATTTGAAGTCCTAAAACACTTTTTTTCTGTAGTGTATCTTTTAATTTCTTCTGTCATATCTAAAATTTAATGAGGTATCTGAAAGCACCTGTGTTCATAGCAGATACATCTGACTACTCCATTAGACAGATATAACACCCAAATAAAGGTGGAGGTGAATGTTTTCCTAGTAAGTTTTAAGTTGCTGTAAAAGGAGAAACAGATAATCAAGTTTACACTTGTATTAAATGTAATACAAAAAAATAGCTTACACTTGTAAGCTATAATAGCAGAGAGTTTAATGCAACTATCTAGATGAATCTCTTAGATAATGCTCCAGTTCATTTTTTATTTTAGGTAGCAATTCAGCTTTTAATTTTATTTTGTTTTGTGCAGTGGTGTCTCTAGAGCAAACACACAGGGAACAGATAAAAATAAGAGCATTAGGCCACTTGGTGGTGTAATATGCAAAGGAAAACGAATCTGTCACATTCAAGTAAAGGAAATATACTTAATAGACCTTTTTTATTTGCTTAGTATCTGATACGGTACAAGACGTTACCATGAACAATTAGTTTTTAAAGGCCTTTAATTTCAAGCAGGTAATCAAGTATGTTTTCTAGGATAAGTTCTGGTGTTAGCTTGGCCCTTACTGAAGGTGTTTGTGTTCAAGTTAATGGTCTGTTTGTTGGTTCAGAAATCCTGAACCAGTGCACTGCTGAAAATCTGTAATTTAAAAAGCGAGAGGGCCACATGGAACCTACTGCCCTCCCTGTGTATGCCTTCAGTAACAGCTTTGGTTTTCATCTGCTAGAGTCTGGCATCCCTCACATTCACAAGTGCAGCAGCTTCTCCTCAACTCTTTCCGTTTTATCCACGAATGAGAAGCTTGGGAGAAGCTCTGGCATTGCGCTGCTTTAGGAGATACTTTAAACTACAGAACCTCTGGAAAGAAAGCAGGATTAACGGGCAGCAACAGTCCAGGATACTCTTCCTGCAAATGCACACACCTGCCAAAGGTCCGCCTGAGTTTGCATGGTGATACTGAGACACGTGTACACTCGTGCAGTGAATACTGAAAGAAGTGGTAATGTGTGGATCGGGTTGGTGGGGCCCACTTATTTTTCTCCATGCAACCAGAGTAATGAAAGGTCCAGCCACCCATCGCCTTTTAGTTCAAACTTACGCAGGTATAAAATGTTTGAGCTCAGCAGGATGCCACAGGCTCTGCAGAGACAAAAATTTATACTGTATTTATCTGTATGCAGTGGTGTTCATGTCAGGGGAGAAAAGTGAGGATAAAAGAATCAGTATAATGCTGCTCTTCAAATTCTAGCAGAAGTAAACATTTTCCATGCTAAGTGAGGCCCACTAAGGAACGTCAGTTTTAGTGAAACTATTATTCTGAAATGGTAATCAGAATTTTCTTTTCTGAGGGAAAGAAAAAACAAAGGAAAAAAGAGGAAGTTTCCATTCCTGTTTGACAGAAACATCAAACTAACAGTTAAGTTTCATTTTCAGATTGAGGAAGGAAAAAATAAAGATATTTTGACTGGTGTTTGGTTTGGCTTTTTAGCCTACAGCCTAGAAATGGAGTGAAATTTAAGAACAGCTTAAGCCTGGTCTGTTCAGATTAAACTGAAGATATGATTTAGCCCTGTCCTTGATGATTGTGCCAATTCTAGTTACTAAAAGAAGTAGCAGGTACTTGCTAATTTTAAGAACAAGTGACCAGGGTAATGTCGAGCTGGTACTAACTTACTGGGAACTCGACTTAGGTAAATTTATCTGTATCAGAGATAAATAACATAACATATTATGTTCCGCTGCCAATCCAGAATGTACAGTTGAAGTGAGAACTCCCTATGTTGGCTGTAAGAGGTGTAAGGAGGGGGTCACTCTTTTAATCAGTGTGGAGTGTACTCCTGTGCTTCAGGAGACAGGCAACATCAGTGGTGGCTGATCATGCTTGTTGGTGTGGGTGATGACATCCCAGATCACGACCTCTCAGAATACCTTCAGTACTCCACAGATTTTTATATAAATTAGACCTGAAATATTTTTAACTTTCCCATATCAAGCCAGGTGGCAGATAATAGGTCTCCTGAAGTTGCACTTATTATCACCCAAGACTTCCAGGCAGTGGGGTGGATGGGGATGTAGGTGTATGGTACACAATTTGTAGTGTACTTCTGTGACTCCTGTGATATCCCCCCACAATTTTGTTCTCTGAGTGAAGGCCTGGGGGAAGGCAGCATAAACAGAGCGTTTTGTAAGGTGTCTTGACCCTTTAGATTGCTGATTATATGTAACGAAAGAATACTATTTCAAATATTTATCCAATCTTAAGAATCAGTTGCAAGCTATGAATCTCTTAGAAATTAGTACGTAGAAATTACTACTTAGAAGTTACTTAGAAATTACTAAGAACTTTTGTTTCAAGCTTCTGTTTTATTTTGTTGGTTTGTTTGTTTGTTTTTTTCCCCCTGAAAACCCTCAGTAGAATATAGTCTTTAGAAAAGATTGGCTGGGATCAGAAAGTTGACAGTAGCAGAAAGAAAATGAAATTAAATGAAAACTGTGAGAGATTTGTCTGGCTAGGCTGATTTACTAGAACTCTGCACCGATTTTAGTTCTTCCGAAGTCTTTGCGGATAACTATTCTGATGTGGCATGGAGGGGAGATGGATGCAATCTGTAGGGAGGACTGTCGCTCCACTGTACTCTTGCAGTGCTTGTCTTTATTATGCTTCTCTTCTATTGAGAGCGTTTGCTGAAAAAAAATGTATTAAATAACAACTGTGTGATCATTTTTTTATCACCTTTAAAGAAAAAAAAAATTCATTTGCTCAAGGGAGTTCGGGAAGGAGTTTATAAGGATTTAAGCATGTAACTGTTCAGATGGAGTCTGTTTGGTTAGACCTAAATTCCTTATGTCATTGCTCATTAATGTTGTTGTACCAAGTGTTTATGCGTGAGTGTCTGAGAAGAACTGGATGTGATCAATTCAAAATGGCCTTGTCAGACTGCATGAAGGATTCACTCCAAGATATATATGGAAATGTGTGCTTTATGATTTATTCTGACAGGGTATTCACATTGCTGCTTTAAGTATTTCTCCAAATCTTTTCACAGTAGGTGATCAATTAGTGTTTTACTTATTCCTTCTGTTAGTATAAAACATGAAAACAACAATATGGCGACTTCTCTTGGTATTTTTATGTATCGTATGAAATGAAATCAATCAGATCAGTGATCTCTCGGGTTCTGTCGCCAATGTGTTCCTGGGAGAGCTGCCTCTTCTTGCAGTGATTTCCTTGTTTCCCCCTCTAGGAGAAGGTTAACTGTATTACAGCTCTCTGTGGGCCCCGGGGCAAGAATCAGATTCTGATCTTGGAATTGGAATGGACTTTTTGTTTAGGTTTTTGTAAGCCCTTCTTTCCCTTCTGTGGTCTTCTTGTCTCTAAAGGGGACTACTGATTCTAAAAATTGCTTATCTTAGCAGGATATGAAAGTTTACATAGAATTGCGTTAGGTAACTGAAATGTGTGGTGGCGTGGTTATGGCCTGATGTTACAGCCTGACATTGAACATCTCTTTCTCTGAAGGACTTTGTCTTGATGCTGAGGATGGAGTGATCCAGCATGATTCCAACTTCTAAGCTTGGGTTTTGTTTTCCACGCTGTCTTACAGCAGATGGTTCCACAGGCTGATTGGGCAAAGGGTTTTCTTCTTTAGCAGTGTTTGAAATATTCTGTCCTTCATTTCATTTGCATGCCCTTGTTTTCCCATTAAGAAAACCATGAATTTCAGTCACAGTTACACTGCCAAAACTGATTGTCCTAAAATGATAGTATGTTGAGTAATGTAACTTCTTGCTTTAAATGTTTTTTTTGTTTGTTTGCTTGTTTGTTTTTGTTTGTTTGTTTTTTCCTTTTTTCATCTTTGTTGATGTAGGGTAAAAATTGAAAATGCATATTCCAGAGAGCAAGTTAATAGCAAATGGAAACATATAGGTTGTATTTGTTTTAAGGTAATATGATTATTCTAGTGGGAAGAGCCTAATTTGTGACATTATGAATGCTTGATGTAGCTATTTTTTTCTCTTAAACCTTGTCTTTATTGAAATATCTGAACATTAGAAGTATTTCTAGATGTAGCTCTTGATCTCAGGCTACTCCTAAGTACTGTTGCCGAACATACACATAGGAAGCATTTCGGGAAGAAGTTTTAACCATGCATTAGATGGCACTTTCAGAGTCCTTGTTGGGCCAGCAATATTGCTGGAAATGTTTTTTTCAGATAATCTATAAGGGGGGGTTGCAAATATTTTTCTTCTTTTTCTAGAACCTGTTTCTCATTTTGCAAGTGGATCCAAGATAAAAAGGGCAATGCAACTTCAGAAAAATAATTTAACAATTTTGCTTGATTTAATTGGAGGCATAAATATAAGAGTCAGACTTCCTCAACTGAAACCTTATATTTATTGTTACCTACCAGAATTCTTGCTTTATAGTACAGAGCAACACTTCACAGTTGCCAAGTTTCACTGGAGATGAAGTGATAATCTCCGGCTGTAAGTTGTAAATTGCTTTGGGATAAAAGGTACTGCATAAATGTAAAGTGTTACCTTATTAAATGGAAGTGTAGCATAACATGGTTTTCAAATTACTGATGAGTATTTTCTTTGCAAGTCTGATGGCTTTTTCAAGATAAAATAACACAGGGTTTATTTAATCAGCCTAAAAGGTTCTTATCAAGCACATCGTGATACCTATTTTTATTGCTATAAACAAATATTATTTGGAAGAATTGCAGGATAAAATAACATAAAGTTTATAGTGGTTTTATTAGTCTTAATGTTTTGGTTACCAATGAGGTTGCTTATTTTTCTGTTTAAATTAAAATCAATATTTTATTATAATACTTACTAAAAGCATTTTTTGTCTTGTTGCTGCTTTTAACAGCACACAGAAGTGAAAAAAACAGAACCTATTCGGGATGTGCAACATGTTTAAAGATGTTAACATCAAAAACACTGTGAATGAGAAAATTGGGGGATATTTAACTGAAATACTTATGAATACCATTTTAAGATGTTTCTGTGTCATTTGTATTCCCTCAGTTCTTTTCCCCCGTTTATATGTTTGGCTTTTAATAGGGTGAAGGGAAAAACACCCCAATGAGTCTGTAATTTAAAGAAGTGTTTTCGTCTGTAGGCTGCAATATCATCAAATTCTTATCAGTCTAATTTTGGTCGTTAGGAAATGGTAGGATCTCAGTTCTATCTGACTAAATTTACCACTCATTTGAGCAATCACAAGAGCAAAAACACATATTTACATACCAATGACTGAAACTTGACAGGTAGTGTTCTGAAATTATTTTGTTTCACAACCTTACCTTACCCAGGGAAGAAAGGGAGGAAAATGGCAAGATTTTAAGTAGGAATTGCTTAGAAAGAAGGGCCATAGGTAAGCATGTCCTTGTATGTGGAACAAACAGAGGGGAAAAAACCTCCCAGATAATTGGAGACCGTGAAGTTCTCTTGCTGTTGTGAGAAAACCAGCAAGCAAAGCTTGATGAAAAAGAACTAAGATAAAGTAGCAAAAAATTGATTGAGGCTTAAATAATAATACAAGTGGTATTCCCGCGGCATGTAAAAATTTCTCTTGGACATGGAACTGTTAGGAGGTCCAACATTGTCTCATTTTGTGCTGAGCTACTTTTCATTCGTAATATGTATATACATACTTTTAAGAATATGAAGTGATGTATATAAGTTAGGAGAGATTTATGCATGTGCATTTTAGCAAGTCTAATTTCACTCTCAGAGCATGTTCACATCAGGTAAACACTATAGTTCTGTGTTTTGATTCGGTACATTATTATGCTGACATAATTCATGATTTAAAACATGGGAAGGGAACGATGCTAGTAGAGCACAAAACAGGATCATGGAAACTGAAACTACGTTTTCCAGAGGTGTATTGCTAAGCCAGCCTCATGGCCAAAAAGGAACAGAAATCAGTAACTTTGCACTAGGTGTGATATACATAGATGGCAAAGGTGGAAGGGATATTAAGTATATTATTGTTATTGTTATATCTATTAAGTATCTATAAGTATCTCTACCAAAATGAACTTGTATTTGTGTCCTGTATTGGTGCATCTAACTAAGGCAGCAGTGAAGACAGAAATGATGTGGGCACTATTAACATGCAGTCCCTGCAGAATTTTTTGTTGGTCTGTGTTGCACTCACATCTTAATTTTTTATCTATCAGCATAGTTACAGTAGGAGCCGCTCTAGCTAAGATTTACAAAAGCTTCTATTTCAACAGCTTCGTACCCCTGTCCCTTGATGGTCATGTACAAATTAACAGGGTGCTTTGGGGATAAACAGTGAAGGATTGCAGACAAAACTGATAATACTTAATTCAGATCCTCTACCCCCAACTCAAGATTGCAGTTAAATACAACTTTAAGAGTTAGCATTCAGAATTCAAAAGTAGAACTGTATCTGCAATGTTGGCCATGATGTTGGCTCTTATTTTCTTGGGGCAGGAGCACAAAGGAGGGTGTGCAATTTTGGAGATTTCTTTACATGGAATTCTTAATGATTTCCATGTACTGGGATGTTTCATGATGTTTCCTACATAAGTAAATACAGTTTAGGTACTTTAATTCATATTTTTGTATGCTATACAATAAAAATGAAGTTAGTGTTTATGCAGTAGTCCTTTAAGATGCTCCATATTTGAGTAATTTTTTTAAGGAGTGGTGGAATGAGAACTTGTGGTCAGAGCTAAGGGAAAGAGTCCCATCACGGATGGGGAGCCAGGGTGGATCAGAGCACCTCTGATGACAGGGATCAGTTGGCTTAAGCATTATGTAGTGAGGCCACAGGTCTGTCGAGAAAAGATGATTCAAGAGGTATAGCCTGACCCCAAATCTGGCATAAACCTTTAGTTACACTGCTTTTTTTCTCCAAGTTCATGAACTATTTATTTTATAACTAGTATTACATGTTTCCTCTTCGCTGTTTTTGTTTTCTGTCACCTCTTGCTGAGTATATTAATTTATTTGAGATTGTTGCTCAACACATGATCTCGAAAGACTTCGAACGCTAAATATAAACAAGAAGTAACAGCCTGTTCTGTGAAATGATAATATCTGCTGCAAACTGAAAGATGTGAAGTAGAATAGCTTTATTCTAGTTGTTTTCAGATTATTTTCTACTTTTTCTGCCATTTCCCATGTAAGCAAATACTGTGTTCAGGAGAGGTACAGAAAAATCCTGCTAGATATATAAATCACCAATTTTTGGCTTGGCCTGTTCTTTGGGCATGTAAAGATTAGGAATGGCTCTGGTCTTTAAAAAGAATTTGCAGATGTTCTACAGCTTCTTGTTGATGCCTGACTCAATGGTGCCTGAACACCTTCCTACCTGTCTGGAGGTGTCATGATCTATTGTTCAAGTCCATTTCATTTTATAGCAAAGGACTTGCATGGGCTATCCTTGACTATAGACAAAATTTTTTGCTTTAATTCTTTGGCAGCTCTTCACTGACAAAGTTCTGTATGCTTTGCTATATAAGCCAGCCTAGACACCTGGAGACTTCACATTTATAACCAAAGAGAAGAATCATGTGGCTTAGCTGGGCTACAGCATGTCCCTGTCTGATTCAGCTACATTGGAGAGTAAGTATAGAAATGCGGTGATTTTTCTTAGCCAACAGGCAGCTAATTAAATAATAAACTTTTCAGTTAAATGCATGATCCTTCACACCTTGAAATAAGATCAGACTTCTAATGGGCTCTGTGAATATATTTCAAGCCAGTTTGTATTAGATTGTAGCATGAGCTACAGGCATGAGCCTGTATATTATTTTCCTTAAACTGAGCAAGCTTACTCTGTGAACGTAAGGTTCAAGGCACGTTGCAGCCAGGGAGAGCTTCTGGTTTTATTATGCCACCATCTTGGCTGCTATGTAAGAGGACTGAGAGCAGGTTTTACAAAGGTTAAAAATACTTGAATTCTCATGTCAGGCTTGGTAGTTGGGGATTTCACAGCTCAGACTGGCATGTTCTAGAGATAGAAGTCGTTAGCAAAATTTTCTGCCCAGCAAGAGAGAAGACCAAAATACACAGGGCCACTCTGTCCTTTCAGGAATTATGTAGTTCATAAACAGTTAAATGCTGCCTCCTTGAAGTGTTTAGCTGAGCCCACAAGAGGAAGAAGACTATTTTACAGTTATTTGTTAGCACAACTCCTGTAGTATTTTAGCCAAAATTCACTCAGAACTCAATTTTGTTCTAGAAATCAAGTTACTTTAGGATTACCTCAGTGCGAATGAGAGAATTTGAGCTCTCTGTTGGCTTCCATTATAAATAATTCTGAGTTCAGTTCCATAGCCCTCGTTTGCCACTGACTGATGCAGAACTTCAGCTACTGAAAGTTCGTGAGAAATGAGATGAACCTGTATTTTATATCAACTGCGAAAATATGCCATTGAGTGACACCTATGCAATCAGTTAGTCAATGGAACAAAATCAAGCTTATTGTTTACTTCTCCAGAAAGGCCAAAACTGAAGTGCCACACTTCTGAATGGTTTGTACTGTTCACAACCATATCCATCTGCATAAATATGCTTCCTTGCAGAATTTAGATGAATAGAAATGCCTTCTTTTTGGCTTTATTAATGTCATTTATTTTTAATAGAGGAGAAAATTGAAATAAGTTCTTTATGTGAAGTCTGTTGAGGAAAGGAATCTGGGGAAAAAAGACTTAAAAGTTAATTTTTTTTTTAATCTTGAAATCTTGTGCTTAGTAAGTGTTTAAAAATTTCTGGCAGTCCTGTTAGTAAAAATAATTATTCACAGCCTTCTGGGTTTTGTGGATCTTTTCATTTTATATGTTCAAAAGAAAGGGGGATTCTTCCAAATCCTCAAATGTACAAAAGTACATTAATTTCATTTTCATCACATTTCTTCATTGCATTAGATTTGCACGGATTTTTAACCCAGAGATTTTGCAGTAGTATGGGAAGGCGAGCTTTCATTTTTTGCCTTCTTTTTTTTTCTCTTTTTTTTTTCTTCTTCCAGGAGGGCATTTTGGGTCATTTTAGAAGAAAGAAACTTCAGTTCATGCTATTATGTTGGTTTCCTGGTTACAGTTCAGTTTTGATTCCTCCTCTAGAGGACAGACGAAGGGGAAAAATGTTGGCAACTATATTGGACCTCTGGGTTGTTGTGTTCCTTTTTAATTTTAGCACAGATTCTAGTTAATACTTTTTGAATAATATCAACCTTCTTTCTCAGGTTAATCCCACTGATTAGCTTTTGGGTGGAAGGACATTCATTAATGGGGTCTACTTATCTAGAACTCTTCTGGTCAGTGTAACTGCAAGTGATGGATCTTCTTTGCTTGACCAAGGGAGTGTCGTTCCCTAAGAATACAGAAGACTTGCACAGTTTAACCAAACACAGAATAACACTGTTTATGAGAACAGTTTGGACACCCCAAGAGCTGCATGATGCAGAGGCTGTAAGGATATTCAGCAAACAAAGAGTTCTTTTGGTGAAGCCGGTTTTTCAGTTTCATTGTGATGTAAAGGACCAGGAGGGAAGGTTGGGCAGTGTTTGCATGAACGGAGTAATTCTGGGTACTTCCATTGCTAGTGACTAGATATCTGAATTATTAGAGTGAGCATATTATAGATTTTGGATGAAAGAATTTTCCTGAAGGATAATGCTGAAGTAACCTCTCAGTGCGAATCCTGTTACATCGACTGCAGGTGCAATGACAAATCACATTACTCTTTTTAAAATAAATTATCTAAATATATTAGAACACGCATGTTGTTGGCCACTACATGGGTGCTTAGGAAGAACATCTTCCAAAACAGAGGTGTAGGAATTTCTGGTCTCCACAGCAAATTTGGTTGTATTCTTTCTTTCCTATTTATTTTTAGCCAAACGTAGATTTATGTTTCACTGTCCTTTACTAATCGTGTAACCACTTGCTGAACTTTTTACGATGGGTCTGTTTCTCTCCAAGTGACTGGTACACTGAGTGTTCTTGATGACAACTGGTCCTGTATAAACGCAGGTTATTAATAGCATAAGAGCTTCATTACTTGCTCAGAGTTTTACAGATTGTTTCTGCTAAGAGAAGAAGTTTTTTATATGGAAAGACACAAAAGCAGTTCCTTATTCACAGATAGTACAAATAGTACTGCTTATCTAAACATGGTTGGGATCAAATGGCAGCTAGTAATTTCTTGGCTTCTAATTCCTTTGTTTTAGAAAGTGCACTTGCTCTCTTGCTTTCTCACAGGGATGTATTACCATGCCTTTCTTCCTGTGTCCTTGACTTTCCTGCTGCTTACTTTTTTTTTTTCTTCTTGCCTCTGGCTGCCTGAAGTTGCTTTTATATAGTTGCATGTGACTGCCAAAAATCTTCAGGCTGCTCTTAGCATTCAAATATGAGGGAAAACCTCAGTCCACCTGGCCCAACTTGTAGAACTTTAGGGTTGCAGGAACTGTGTTGGGAAGGAAAGCNAACTCTGACCATTCTATGATTCTATGATTCAGCTGTTACCATGAAAAAATGGCTGTGAAGTGTCTCTCGTTCTGGCAGGTGGTTGGCTACTGTACCTGAGAGCCTGAAAACAATTTAGAAGACCAGTAGGTCAAGCCCTCTTCCCTAGGGTGCTGCCAGATCTTCAGTATAACATTTTAGACTTTACGCCATCAAAGAGTTTGAATGCCTACCTGTTTCATGCACCTAAAGACCTTGGGAAGGCAACCAGGAGTCTTTTGTGTACAGCTCATACCACTTGGAATGTCAGTGTTGTGCTGCTTCTCTTTTGACTAATTTTATTTGGGCATATTATTCAGAATTTAGGTCGGCGTTGGTTATTTAATAATACTGCATAAAGTTGAGATTTGGATATAAATGCAAGGATATCTGACATGATTTCAGATTTGATAATATAGGAACTATGGCTTCTGTGTGGAACTGATGTTCCACATTTTTTTTGTCTTGGTTCCACAATAAGATACAGATTTAATTAACTAACTGTAGGGAAAATCCATGTTGATCACACAGAGAAAACATTGTCATCATTGTCTAGAATAATTTCTTATACTATTTCTAGAATAATTTCTTATGCTTTGTGATTATTGGACTGATATTAATAGCTTGTTGGCTTTCACGTTCTTGTGACAACCGTTCCTGCTTTTTTGTGGATTTTGATAAACTCAGACCTGATTTTTTATTTTGATTAACATTAGAACATAACACATTAAAAGGTGGTCTGTCTGATATGTAGCCTGCCAGCTGCTTTGTTGCTATAGAGGTGAAGGCTTCATAGTGCTGGGTATTATAGCTGCCTACAGAAAGATGGTCCTTATCCAAAGTATCTTACCATCTAAATGTAAGCCAGAATGGAGCTTTGTTGATGTTACAGCTCAGAATGTTTCCCTAATAGTATTTTCAGTGGCTCGAAAGGTGTTTTACATCAGCTTCCATTAGAAAGCTAAAGCTTTTAAAACTTAGGAAATTTTTTCATCTCACAGTTTCTTTTGTTCATAGATTTATGCTTGTGTGATCTATTATGTGCCTGGATTAAAAACAAATTAAACACAAAGAGCAAACAGAACCTGTAGTGCTGCACAGAGGGGCTGTTGTGTTTCTGTACAGTAAAACAGGTGCTTTCAGGGACCACCGATTCACTCTGACTGTTGTTGTACTCAACAGATCTCGTATTTCTGAGAAGCATTGAGTGTGTTCATTTTATGTTGAGAGAGCTTAAAGAATTCAGGGAAATGGGACAGAATGCTGTTGAAGTAGATAGTGTCAGGGAATACAGAAAAAAAGAGAAGAGATTGCTAGGATTGAGCTGTAATTCTGATGTTACAGTGTTTGCCACCCAATGACTAGGTGTCTCCTTTCTTAGGTGACTGTGGAGAGCAAAAGCTTTTTGTTTGTTTCAGTGTTTTATTTACATTGTTTATGTTCTTTTAGAATGGCATGTCAGCCTTTCTTTAAATATGGTTCTTCTGATGTAACTGGAACCTTCATTTTAATTATCTTGAGCTTTTTGTTGAAGTTTCTTCTCTCTCTCCTCGGTCCTAATTAATTATGCTTTTATCCTAGATATTACACGGGGCACGGGGGGGCACTCATTGCAACGTTATTTGACATACTGAAGGAAAGAGAAAGGTCTAGTGAGATATGAGTATATAATGATAGGAAAGTGTTGCAATTCAGGTAAACATAATGGGTGATTTAGCATGTATGAGAGGTAAATGTTGTGCTACAGAATGTTCTCATTTATATCTTTACTGTCATATAAGCTCGTATTAAGTGTTCTTTTTCAAAAGTGAGGAATTTTGACTGAATAAGTGGAAACTACATAGCAATTGCTATTCTCATCATAGCAGCAAAGTAAAAATATGTAGTATTAATTTGGGTATGCTATTTTGGATGAAAGAATGCTGTGTTTCAAGGCTAGTGGAATGTATGATTAATGCTTTAGAAATGAAGTGTTTGGGGTGTTTTTATGTGTGGAGTTACTGCTGTACCACTAGAAAGGCTTAGTCCTGGGTTGTAAATGAGCTTGAGCCCTAAAGTTCCTTGGATGAGATGTTTAAAGGTCATGTCCCTTTCATTTCTCAAAGTAATGGAGCAGAAAGAGCTTCCTATTTGAAATCTTTGTAGCAGAGGCAAATGTTGAATGCAAATTCAGTTGGATTCCCTAGCAATTCTGTTTTTACTGACACAGTTTGTTCTGGAGTATTTGCTTGTTTCCTTCACAGTGTCTGTCCCTTACAGTTGCTTGTTTACAGCCGCTACCCCAACTACTTGCAAGCGGCGAGTTTACAGCTAATGTGATGCAATGACAAATGAGGTTGCAGTTTGGAAGAGTGGTCTCCTATCAAGCAATCTGCTAGTTTCCAGATTTCTTCTCTTTGGTCCTCTGATAGTGAAAAACAGTTTGCACTGCGATTACATAGATTGTAATTCTGGGAGGATGATGATGGAATAATTGAACCTTCTAACCAAAAGGAAGAGTCATTCATTGAGCTAGTTGGTACTGGAAGGTTTATAGTGCAGCAAGGGTCTAATGAAATCAGAATGAGGCGATGCAGAGATATAAGATTAGCAACACAAAGGCAGATAGAAAGATAGAAACATAAAAAAAGGGAAATTGTGGTACTGTCAGTACCAGAAATGGAATAAATGAAGTGGTTAAATTTGAGGGGTTTATGAGAGGAAGCAACAACAGGGATGAGGTCAAGAATGGAAGATCAGCAGAGCATGACTTGGGAATGGAAGCAAGACCATACTTCTCCACTACCTGGGATTAAGTGGAGCAGGAGGTTGACTTGTTCATTCCTTGTTCTTAGTAATTTTTTCTCTGAAAAGTTGTCGTGAGTAACATAAATTTGTCAGCTACACATTTTGTGGAGATTGCAGTGATACTTCACAGTGATATCTTCCCATTTAATCAAATTTAAAAAATCACTTTTAATTCATATGCTGAAAATGATGTGGGTAGCAATTGGAAAGGAATATTTCTTGAAAGACACAAGGCATTCAGGATACCAGAATAGTTGCATGTAGAATTTTTTAAATTTTTCATTATTTCCCTGTGAAAGATGTTGGAAATCTTCACCACAGTGAAGTAGTTAAAAGGCACAGTTTATAAAGCTATTGTTTGCAATGCAAATATGGAAACCAACCCTGTCATTTTTCACTCATGTTCTGCTCCACAGCCTCGAAATCCAGGAGAGCTTTGGAAACCCATAGCTAACATTGTAATGGTGTATGGCTTTACCACAGTGTGAATTCCTTTTAATGTCAGTTTCTCTATGGGGGATTAGCCACCACAGATGTCACAGATCCTGGGAATATCTTCCATGATAAAAAAAGGAAAGCTGGCATCTCAACTGTCATTTAATAATCTACAGACTCGTTAATTTATGTGTTTTATGATATTTTATACCTATAGATACAACAAACCTGTTCTTCAAGTGCTTGCTGGTTTGATTGCAAAATGTGTATTAATTTATGTTCTTGCAGAACAGTTAGATTATAAAATGCCATGCTGTCTTTGCTTTGAATCTTTTAACATACCAGTGGATAAATCAGGAGTGCTGATCTTTCTATTATACATGTTGTAAAGCAAGCCTCTTTGGCTAATAACTTCTCCCCTCCTTTTCTTTCTCCTCCCTGTATAATGTTAGTCTAAAATGCTGATTAAGGTCAAAACAAGTTTATGCCAGTTAAAAACAGACATATGGAAAGTTCCAACACTGAGCCCCATAAGCTATGAGGGAGGAATTTATAGCCTCGCAATGCTCCCAGCGCTTCTCTTTAATTAAACTACTCTAAGCATCCTAAAATTCTCAACAACAATCTGCCTGACAACAAGGAGCCCTCTAGATCTGTATATAGCAGTAATCACCCTGCCCAGCAGTATTCTATATAGATGAGGATACCAGGTGTTCTGTGACCTCCCAGCAAACTGTTGCATTTCTTGGTAGATTGAAGATGTGAAAAATAAGTTGGTTCAGTTGTTCTGCCCTTATTTAAAGAAAGCACATCCTAACTTCCACTTTACTAAGTTTACTTGTAAAAGCATGTTTGCTTCTCCGAATAGCCGAAAAAGGCGGAATTCCGCAATGCTTTATGTATTTCTCTTGTAAGTACTGTTCTTTTATACAGAGTTTTCATGTGCGTGCTTCAACATAAGGACACTTAGCTGTCCTCCTCCGGAGGAAAGACAGACAAGTGGGTCAGTATTTAAGACTTTTGAAAAAGAAGCCCTGAAGATCTGTATTCCAGTAGTGCCCTGCCCCATTATTCCTTGCTTATGCATCAGAAGAGCTGTCTTAGAAACTCTTGTAGACACAGCAGGACAGAGGGAGCCCATGCTTATTAAGATATCTATCTGCTACCCATTATGACCCTAACTTTCTTTTCAGAATTACTGCTTTCCAGAATGCTTCATCCTATAAATATGGCTATATCTATATTTGGTCCCAGATATATGATCGCACACTTGACTTTCTTTATGTCTGTTCTATAATTGGATATGAATTACTTATTCTTGCTACAGTTCAGCTCTCCATCCATCCTTACCTGCAAACAATATCAATATTTATATATTTTCTTCTTTGTCACTGTTGAAAACGTGAAACACCACTGACCACAGAGGTGGTATTGAAGATGTATCTGTAGGGTATAAGCTTTTGGGGACAGGTTACAAAAAGGTACAGAAAATTGAAGCTCCTTGATTATTGAAATCCTAATGTGTGGTTGCTACAGTGGTACTAAAAATAAATAATGACATAGTTATGTCCATGAAACAGTGTTACTCTCTTTGGTTCCAAGTTTCAATTTCTCACTGCCAGGGGTAACTATTGATCAATTCACTATTGTGGAAAAAAAGCCTGAAAAAAAGATGGCCTTTGGGAGATGTAGGTGTGTTGCCTTTCCATTTCATTGGGTGAGGCAATGTTTTGGTTTTAAAGAAAAGGGTAAAAAGCAGTGGCTGAGTTCCATTCCACATTACTTTAAAATCTTTGTCATGTTAGCCTATATTTCTTTCCTTTGGAAGTCAAATTCCCAGTCTTCCCCTTATTTCTCTTTTTTAACTCTGTCCTTGCCCCTGTCATTACACTGCTGAGCCTCCTCGTGTGTTTGCTACCTTTTTTTGATACTGGCCAGAATAGGTCAGTGTCTCAGATGAGGATGTTTCATTGTTTTATAACATACCGTATGTATGTGAGAATTTCTGAAGCCACAAAGGGCACCTAGACATCCGACTGAAAATCAGTATTAACTGAATACTTCACTCCCTTTCTACTTTTGAAAATCTCACTGTATAGTAATATTTCCCTCTGGAGTTGTCTGAATAAGAAAGATAACAGATGTCTGTGTATCGTGATTGCTCACCCAAGACATTGCTGTGTAAATCTAGTAAGTGAGGATCAAGATACTTTGTGATATGCTCTACCATGTCAAAACAGTGGCTAAATCTTTTCACTGAAGTGGTGATTAGGAAATTTATATTTAATCCAAAGAGTCCCTCAATGCCACTACAAAGAAGTAATACTTCATTGCATTATTGTTTGTGATGTATATTATATGCAGTACAAGTGAGAATAATGTGCATTGTATAAAGATATTCAGTATCAGCTTTATTAATTGAGGGAGAGGATTGGAAAATTCTTTTGTGTTAACATTCTAAATACATTTCTGCTTTCTGAAGTTCCATGTGTTTTCACTTAAAAGTGACTCTACTAAGGGTGACATTAATAGAGGGAACATTTAGCTATTTTTCAAACTTCTGAGTGTATACAACCTCTCTTTCTGCTTACTTTAACAAGTAGGACAGGTTCAGTAAAACATTATGTAGCGTGTAAGAAGATGTGGGCTGGTTGTATAAACAAACGTTTTGTAAACTGCCCACATGCCCCAATCCCAGTGACTCTTAATGAAACATTTACACCCGCGAGTGCCTATAAAGTGAGATTTATCCCACAACAGCACATCAAAATTGTGGTGACTTTGTAGCCTAGATAAGTATATTTGAGTTAGCTTTAAACTTCATTAACAGCAGCAGCCAAGATGTTGTGTATAGGGCTCCAGCACGGAGCAGCATCCGAAGTAAGTGTCCGTGAAATGCATTCTGTCTCATTTTGTAGTCTCCACTATGGTTAGTGCCAGGTGACTTGAGCAATGTTTTCAGTTGGGCCAGTTAGATTCACTCTTGCAGAAGCCAGTCTAATTCTGCTGTCATCTTTACTGTGCATGCATGCTGTTTGACTCAAATCAGTGCAGTTCCTGTGAAAATGTTATTTCAGGCCTGTCAGGTAAGAGAGACATGCTTTGATGTGACCATAAGATCATAGGTGACATATTTTTGGCTCCGTCCTGACAAGATTGAGTCGGGTGGGTTGATGGAGGGTGAAGCCAGACTCTTTGCAGTTGTTCCCAGTGACAGGGCGATGGGCAATGGGCACAAGCTGGAATATAGTAAGTTCTATTCAAATATAAGGAAAAACTTCTTTGGGGTGAGGGTGTCAGAGCCCTGGCAGAGGCTGCCCAGGCAGGGTGTGGAGTCCACTTCTCTGGAGACCTTCAAGCCCCTCCTGGATGCAGCCCTGAGGTTGCTCTGGGCAGCCCTGCTTTAGCAGGGGAGTTGGGCTGGATGATCTCTAGATGGTTCCTTCCAACTCTGACAGTTCCGTGATTCTGTGAAGAGCTGAGCTTGTCATCACAAAATAGGGAAGAATAAACTGTGTTTTAGCTGTGTGAGTACAAAAATTAAACAGAAGGACACCTGTACCTGGTTCATTAGGTCCCTGAACTGGAGATTGCTGGAAGGTGCCAGATGAGTAGACTGAGGAGTCACTGTGTGATTATTCTGTACTTATGCTGTTCCCCAGACACCTGTTACTGACCACTGTCAGAGATCACCCGGGCTACAACACTTCCCTTATTCTTACACTCATCAGTGCTTTGGTGACTCTGGGTCATACTGCTACAACCATATAATATTCAACATACATAGCTCCTTAGATCTCTTTTTGCCCTAAACTAGGCACCCCAGATTGGGTAGAAATTGGGCAGGATTTTGAGCCTCAGCTGATTAGTGTTGTAGAAACAATTGCAGATGTTTTGCTGCTAGGTGCCATGGAAGAGCAGTCTACTTTCTTGTGGCAGATTTTTCAGAGCTGTCACGGAGGTTCTAGAGCAAATAGTGTCAAGGTGAAGATTTTGCATT
>VXBW01015362.1:123957-238957 GCA_013400375.1 Thinocorus orbignyianus | reverse complement strand
TTACTATAACCTTCCATTAGCTTTGCTAGGAAACTAATCCTATGACCAAAGATAGATTAGATACAAGACTATGTAGTTCTATATAGGACTTATGTTCTACTTATATATAAATATATGTATATAGCATACATATGTATTTTAAAATAATATATAACAGAAAATAAGATGGTTCTTCTAGGATGTCAGGAGTGAAAACAATACCTTACTGCATTGCAGTGAAGTGCTGAACTGGTTCTAAGTGGATATCCTGCAGTGCAGAATTTGGGCTGTGGATTCTGTAGAATAAGATGAGCTGTACTCAGATAATAATAAAAATATCCTAAGGATGTAGAAATAATTTTAAATTTATATTGTTATCACATATATCATTTATACAATTATAATTTAATTACGGCTACAATTTTTTAAATTTGTAGGCTTTAAACCTATACTTTTTTTTTTGCTAAGATTTCTGCATTTGTAGTTTTTGTTGGTTTCTTTAAGCAAAGACATACAAATATTTGTCTCTCTCAGAAGTCAGTGAGAAGAACTCACAAAGATTTTGTAAAAAGAAAAGTAATACAATCAAATTTTTCATGTGTGCCTTTTCAAAAGGATCATAAAGAAGGCTTAATTGCCAGCAAGGCAAATAGATGCCAGTTGTTAATACAGTATCCAGGCAGTAATGGATACTTGTTACAGAAGCTTCTTCTTACCTGAAATAAATCTACCAAAAATCTATTCAGATTTTACTGCACAGAGACTCATTTGAGCAGATGGAGAAATTCCCATACCCCCTTGACTAGTTATATTTCCAGTAAGGATGGCCTTTTTCCTGTGCAGGCACATGTCCTGAGTGGGAATGTTCTTGCAGCTTGCAGTGGAATGTGCGTTGAGTTGAGTAGGTTATCTTAGCTGCTGGCTACTCAATTCTTCAAATTTCATTCTTCATACCAATAGCCAGCTCAGATCTTTCTTGCTACTGCTAGACTGAAATTAATTTTCTCATCATATTTGTGTTGGTTTGTTGTTTGTTGATTTTTAAGGAAGTACTTGTGGCTTCTCGTTGCCTTCCTGTGCCATGAGCAGATGTTCTTCACATACTATGCATAAGAAGGCTGATAGAGCAGTGTGGAAGTGAACCAGGAGCAGTTATTGCCTCTTTGGAGCTTTTGGCTTACAGAAATCCTTTCTAATTTTGCCTTGCCTCCGTCGGTTAACATTTCCTTCTGTCATTCATTCACAGCTTTCTCTGTTGGGATTCATGGATCCTGGATTCATGTGACTCATCCTTTAAAATGGGCATATTTTGGTGCTATAGAAGGGATCAGGGATCCCAGACGCCAAGAGCAGCTGCATGAGCAGGGTCTTGCATTCAGGCTGCAGGATCCTGCTAAGGCAGCTATATTGGTTTGGGGAATCTACGCTCATATACTTGTATGGGGTTGCACTCTAGAGACACAGCGAGTCATTTTGGACCAGCTGAGGGATCTCTAGTGTGGGCTGTGTTCCTTGTTTGAGGATTGGCCTGCAGTAAGGTGACTAATTATGCTTTTTTAAAAGGGAGGGATAGGGATCCCAACAGTCTTTATTTCTCTTACACGTTCCTTTCACGGAATGACACGGGGTTTGAAGGGACCTCTGGAGATCATCTAGTCCAACCCCCTGCCAAAGCAGGTCCACCTACAGCAGGCTGCACAGGAACGTGTCCAGGCAAGTTTTGAATGCCTCCAGAGGTGGAGGCTCCACCACCTCTCTGGGCAGCCTCTGCCAGGGCTCTGCCACCCTCCAAGTGAAGAAGTTCCTCCTCATGTTTAGATGGAACTTCTTATGTTCAAGTTTGTGCCCATTTCCTCCTATCCTCTCACTGGGCACCACTGAAAAAAGACTGATCCCGTCCTCTTGACACTCATCCTTTAAGTGTTTGTAGGCGTTGATTAGATCCCCCCTCAGTCTTCTTTTCTCCAGACTAAAAAGACCCAAGTCCCTCAGCCTTTCCTCATAAGAGGGATGCTCCTATGCTCTCTGCTGTTGCAGATCACATGTAATGGAGATGTGTTTTCTATTCAGTGTTGTTGCCAGGAACACTCCCATAGGTCAGAGTCCAAAAGTAGACATTCTGGACCTTGTATTCTGTACTTCTGCTGGAGTGAGGGAAATGAGTCTGTTCTCTGTGTTGTGATTTAAATGAGGAACATAGGGAAGATCCTATTTCTGAAGAGAGGCCGAAGATAAAAATGGCATCATGAAAATTTTTACCAGGATGACTCTTGGTCCTGTAGTCTCTAAACAAAAACATCTGATCTTGCTGGTGCAGAAGTGCTGGTTTGTGCTCAGGAACACTCCAGCTGAAGAACAGATGTGAGAATTTGAATTCTGTGAATCACAAGTGACTGCAGTGTTTTGAGGCTGTGTAATCTAAGCTCTAAGTTGTGATAATCAGTCATGAGGTGAAGCTTGGACAAACTACTGGAATGTCTGTAGAGCACAATGCAGAAATCCCCAAGAGAACACCAGCTAGTTGTATAGCCAGGAGTGATTGTAGACGTATCTGGGTGACATAAGTCTGAGTGAATTAGTTTTACTTGAGGTGTGTTTGTTCAAGCATAATTCTGTGCCAACAGCTCAACACCTTTTGGAATCGGGGTGGGCATCTCTATACAGTGCTGTGTTGTACCAGGTGGACGTACCAACTCCAGGCAGTCTTTTGGTGTGCTCTGTTCCAAGCTGCACACAGGTACATCATATGTTACCACTAAGGTCACTGAAATTAACTCTCGTTATGGCTCACACCCAAAGGACTGCTGCTTTTGTTAAACATGTCCAATATAGTCTTCCAAGGAATCTTGATTCAGGCACTGTTAGTATTGCAAATACTCATTATACGACTGTCTCCACTGTCTAAGAACTGACCATCTCGTTGTTTGCTGGGTTTTGTTTCATTTACTGTCATTCTTTGTGAAGGTGAAATGGAATCTGCTGAGTCCAGTTGTTGATCTGTCAGTTACCTGTGTAAGGACCCACATTTTCCTCATACAATGTAAGTGCTAATTCAAAACCATTTCCAAACTCTGCTGCAATCTGTAACATTCTTAATGGCAGTTGGTATGTAAAAAATCAAAGATTTTAATAGTTTGACTGAATAATGCACTTAAGTCTCCTAAATCACATCTGTCGGACAACTTGTTTGTAAGCAGTGCTAGACTTGGTAAAGTGGGCTGGATTGCAAGACAGAAACCTAGTATTTGGCCCACATTTTCAAGAATCACTGCTGATGTGTTCATCAAGGCTATGTTTTAAACACTGAAAATGAGACTGATTTTTAGAAAGCGCCTTCTTAAAAATCTGCTTTTATTTGTTGTATTTCTACTTTAAGCCACATCAGCTGCATCAGCATGGTTCTTGTCCCTTCCTCACTGTCTCTTTTAACTCTGCTTTTTAAAAGTAGTTTTGGTCTGCTTTGCTGACATGTAGCTTCTTGGGGTTGAATATTGATCTTTTTCCTTTTTTTTTTTTTTACCCCTGGTATATTCCCCATCAGGTGTCTCAAGGTTGTTTTCTGATTTAGCTGCTCTGTGTTGTGGTTCGTGCCCTCATTGCCAGTACAGTGTCTCTCCTGCTGGAGAAAAGAGAAGAATCAGGTGCAGGGAACACAGAGGGGATTCTTTACTGGAACAGCAGATGCAGAGGCACCTGCCTTTACAAGTTTTAGACAAAAAAGAGGGCCTATGTTGCACAGTGTTACCACCAGGATATACTTAGTCATGGGCCTTTTCAAACAGGCAGACTGACTGAATTTCATCCATCTTTCCTATTACTGATAAAAGGTTTCCAGTTACTGTTACTTACATGGTTTTTTGTTCTTCATATATGGCTCTCTTCTTCCTCCTAAATGCTGTAGACACCCTATTCCCTTGATGTCTGGGGTATTAATTAACCCTATTTATTATTATTTTAGACATTTTCTTCATTTTCCCCCCCCCACTTTTCTCTCTCTCTGAATTTTGTGGTATTGCCCCTTTTTTGCCTCATGGAAACCAAACTAATGGGAACTTTGTCTAGAAATTTGCCTCAAAAGCACTTTCTTTCTCTCACCAGGTCTATCTCCAGGACCCTAAAGTATTCTTGTCAGCTTTGTGCTACTTACGCTTGCCAAATCTTTTTATCTCAAACAAAAACCTTTAATGTTTTCTGAGATACCATTTTCAATGTTTTGCTCTGGAGTAGTAAAATTCTCATGTTTAATATTTATAGGTTCATGAATTAATTAGTCGGGAAATGCTGTACAAGGATCAGAGTACTTATGAGGAAGAAGAGAAACAGTAGATTCTGCCCTCCCAAGGATGCGTTTTTTTTAAGTGTATAGTTGCCACAGAGCAAGTTTGAATTTGCCATGAAGTATTGTGTGCTGCATGGACTCTGGCTTCTCCTGCTTGAAATGAACTCAGATTTTGGGTTTATTCTTATGTAGAATGAGAAACATTTTCACTCTCATTGTATGTCATCTTCATGGCATTACTAATGATAGCTCTTTTGGGGGACTTTTAGCTTCAACTCCACTATTTACCACACAGAAAAGCTGTGAGCTGCTTTTGAATGTGACTTAGTGTGGGGTTGCTGTACTCAACAGGATTTGTAGCTTGTTCCACATGAACTCAAGTTGTAAGCTGAGTTTCTGTTTTGATGTGAAATCCCCTTGTCATTGAATTTGCAAATTAGTAAATGCAACCAGATTTCAATCTAATCTAATACATTATTAGTTCAATGTGCCTTCACAAAGTAAATGCATAATAGTCCTGCACCTGCTCCGTGTCCTAAAATGTGGGAGTAGGAAGAGGGCTGGAGTGTTGTAGCTCTCGGAAGTTATGTTAAGCTCCAAATATCTGACATGAGCTGCAAATAAAATTAGACAAGTTACATGGTATGTGAAGTGCTAAGAACCTGCAGTTCCACTTGGAGTTCATGTTTTGGTTTTCTTTCTCTTGAATATCAGGTGCCACATAATTTTGCAGCTATACTGCCAAATGAATGTGTCTCCAGCTGAGATGCAAGCACTCTGTGGATTCTTTTCCTGCTTGGAACAGTAACATCACTTTCCTCATCTGTAAAATGGGGGCAGTAAGTTTGTCTACTTAAAAAGCTGTTAGGAACGTTCATGTCTGTATGTTATGCAAATGTAAACTCTTCGGTTCATTTCTGAATATAAATTTAACATACATTCTCTTCTGGGCATCATTTGTCTTTCGTCTTTTATAAGGTTGAGGATACAGTCTTAATGAATCTTAAATATTATTAAATGCTCTTTCAAATCACCAAAAGTGTCTTTTTGCAGATACTTTTTATTTTGCCTATCCCATTTGACTTTGTCTTTCTAATTGGTTTTACTAGTTGTGATGACTATTAGGTCAAAAGAGACTTTGATGACCATTTGTTAAGTATGCAGTGCAGCAGAAAAAACGTGTGAGTTTTCTGTGCACCCACTCGTTTGCAAATGCTGAGCACACTTATCTCTAACTGCAGGATCTTCTCAGCATTGTGTAGTATCTGGGCTTGATTTTGGCCATTAGCTCAGGCTGAGAGCTGGCTGGGTACCATCTATTTTAGGAGGCTTCAATGCATTATCTGCTTTGTTTTTTTTCTTTTATGGTCTAATTTTCCATAACAAGGATGAAATTTTGGTTCATTTTACAATTAGCTTTTTTTTCCCCCCAAGTTATTACCCACAAGAAATGAACATCTCTAACTTTCCCACATAAATCGCTAAAGTAAGTCATACCTAATAACTTTTAGTCCCTCACTGACAAAGTTTCAAGCAAAAACAATAACTTGGCTTTGACCCTGCTCTCTTCAAAAAGGAAGTTACTTCTGAGGAGCAACATCAAAAAGAATAAATAATTGTTTTTCTTTTTGTTGTTATGATATGGATCATCTGAGCAGTTAGTGGTAAGCAAGCCGTCTTTGATTTGGTTCAGACGCCCTAGTGCTTCGTCCTCTATTTATGTCAGCATGTTCCTGTTCCCACACCAGGAAAGTAGAATCCCTTGATTAAATTCATATTTGTTTTAATCTTTCCTGTGTCTGATCTCAAGCTCAAAGATTCTAATGAAAAAAGTAGTGTATCCTGCTGGGAAGAGTGCTGATGTCAGACTTTAGTCTGTTTGTTCTGTTCTAACCTGATAATGCTGGAAACGCTCAGAACCCAAATGCTCAACTCCAGCAGATTCTTAAGACAAAGATATTTTGATATTTCATGGAGAGTTATAAGCAGGGCTTTTTATTTGTAGAACTAAATAAAAAACCCACCAAAAACCTTTAAACAAATATTTATGAAACAGCAACTGACCACAACAGCGAGTTTAATTAATCTGACCCCTTTTTTTCTTTATGTAAGGCAGGATTTTCCAAGTTCAACAGTAAATCAATGAGAATAAGGAATACAATTAAGTGTTTAATTATCTTTATCTTTTGTAAGCTGTATTAAGAAAGATTTAGAATAATTTTCTCACTCTTTTCCACAAGCATTTGAACTATTAAATGCTAAGATTCATTCTGTGTTATGCAATGGATGAGAAATTGGTTTTTTTCTGCTAATCTAAAGACACAGCCAGATGCTGTCTTCTAGCTGGAGAGGTTCGAGACGTTCCTGTCATTTTCCCTCCTCCCTTTCCTTCCCCGTGCTTTCCCTCCAGCTGCCTCTCTGCTGGAGGTTTCTGCCCTAGAATTCCTGCAGGTGGAACAGAATGTGTGTGGTCATCATCTGTTTTAGTGTAAAAAGTCAGCCTGCTTAGCTACATTCTCTTTCTCAATGCTTAAAACTAACTTGACTGATGTAGATGAAGAGGACATGCATGTCTCATTCTTCTGGCAGAGATGTCCTAGGAAGAAATCAGGGTTGATAGTTTCTTAGATGGTAATAACCATTTGCAAATTGAGGAGGCCATGTGGAGAAACTGACTACATGGAAGGTGTTGAGTGTCCTCATTTTACAAGCTGACAGCGCTCAGCACTTTCAAAGAGGCATTAAATGCCTTGGAGAGGGACTAATTAGAGACCTAAGAGATGAGACTTTCCCTCTAAATTATTGGTACAAACAGATATGACGTTGCAGCCACTGGCAAATATGGTTTCACCTGTGAGCTGCAATGATTCTTGCCTTTTCTCAGCAGCCCATATTGTGACATCTATATCTTGAAATCAGTAAGCACAGGAAATGCTGACACACACAAAGGCACGGTGCAATCTAATTCCCGCATCCATAAGGAGTTGTTCAGAAATAGTTTGAAGATATTTTCTGGACCATGAGGTAGCATTTGAGTTTTTGCTTTATCCCAGAAGCTCTGGTGTACGTTGTTAGTTTGGTGAGGGGCTGGGGCAGAGGAAGGCAGAAGGGAGTAGTTTCATTCTTCGTAATACAATATTGGAGTCAATATGAAATTAAAAATAAATAGACAGAAGCACTTTCATATGCTGGCAGAAACATGCCCTGAGATATGAACTGCAAGAAACAACACTGCATGTGTTTCATCTAATGGTCAAGTGTTCTACTGAAGAAAATGCGAACATCTAGGTCCTCAACTGTTTGAATTCCTTGTTACTTATTTGGGCATCTCAACGCTGACTACAAAAAACAATTATAAGCATCCCTTTTCCAACTGGCAAACCAAATGTGACATGATATTGCAAATCTGTAAGTTTATGGCTACTCAATGCCAATAGCCACACAAC
Organism: Thinocorus orbignyianus; assembly: GCA_013400375.1. Lineage (NCBI taxonomy): Eukaryota > Metazoa > Chordata > Aves > Ciconiiformes > Thinocoridae > Thinocorus > Thinocorus orbignyianus. The sequence goes on along the minus strand of VXBW01015362.1, from coordinate 231,253 downwards.
AAGTGATTTTAGGTGGGAAGGAAGTCTTTCTCTGCTGTATGTCAGCTGGTGAGCGTCACAAAGAGCCATGAGGATCTTATGAACTGTGGACCCATCAGTACTTGCAACCCTGTCTAGTTGATGGCTAATAATTGTACAGATTCTGGAGCAGTCTTTCTTTTTCGAATTGTGGTCCTTATTTGATTGGGTTAGCTATTTTTGGTTGTTTAGTTGAGTAATTTTAAGTCATTTTCCAAAGAGATTTAGTATAAATAAGCAGAAATATACAGTGAGATGCAAATTGTACAATAACCCTATAGTAACAGTACTGATACCCTTTACTGCTCAAGACTAGCACTGATGCTGTGCTCAAGCGAGTGTAGGAATACAGTTGCCATTGTCAAAAGCTTGAAGGGACTATTCAGTGGCCAAATATTTTGCAAAAATATTGTTTCCTGATAGTGTTATATAAATGGTTGCAAATAGAAAAACAAAAATGGTGCTTTTCAGGCAGTTTGGGATATTGAATAATATGTTTGGAATATAAATATTAATAATAGAAAATGTATTAGGTTGTGGTTACTGGATTCATTCCTTTCTCGCTTTTATTTGAGCTCAGTATAGAATTTTTTTTTTTTTTGTTTTGCCGCAATCTACCCAGATGGTTTTCTGTCCTCGCTTGTCCCTGTTTTATTTTGCCAGCACTGTAAATACTATATCCTCTGTAGAGAAACACCAATCCTGGCAATATTCCTGACAGTCTTTTATCTCTCCCTATCCATATGGCACTATATTTATTGCCTAAAGTGTATTGTTTACTTCTGAGGATTAAGCAATAAAATGAACAAGTTGTAAAATATCTGCATGTATTATTTGTCTGCTGTTTTTCTATGAGATTATCATAGGACGTATGGTGAGATGTACTGCATTTGAAAGAGAACGGTGATGAAGGTCTCTTTCAAATATGTACATAATACTCCAAATTTTTTCCTGACAGATATCCCAGTTTGATTATTGTTTCTGCACCAGGCTTTTATTCATCTGTGAAATGGGTGAAATGATATTTTTTTTCTTAATAAAATTGTTTTGTAATTTTATTGTTTAACAAATTTCAGGAGGAAAACATGACAGTAATGTTGGATGTTGTCATTGTCTATTTCTGGTTATAGCTTGGATTATTTGATTGACTGGTAACTCTCTGCTCTTCTGAGCTTTCAAATGTAAGGCCAGAGCTATATTGTATTTTTAGCCTTTGTTATTATAAACATTTTTTCTAATACTCTGCATGTGATGCATGGAGCTTGAAAGCATGTAGTTGCTTGCGCTGTGTTTCTGTGCTGTCTTGAACAGTCTTGGTTAAGGATTGAAATCTGAATTTTTTGAGAACTGGACTGGATTATGGCCATAAATACCCTTTGAGTATTGATAGTTCTTCAGTTCTTCTTCCACAAATGAAGGAGACCGATTCTCCCCTAAAAAGTGTAGCTGACTGGAAAAATATCTTGGGGTGACCCAGCATAAAAAATTATGGGGCACAGATTTTTGCCAGAAATTCTGTTGTAGAAATGAGAAATCTCCCTTCATAAAAATGTTGTTAAAATACAGATATTTTCATTACAGTAGAGTTTTGAAAAATGATCGGTTTGCAATGGTATAAAAATATTTCACTACAAATGTTTCAGCCAGCTCTGGCTTTGACGTGTTTTGAATATTCAGTTTGCACAGCTGTTTGTCTAAGCAAAGATGTGACAACTATTATTAAATAATACATCATTACATTCTATTTGTATTTTGGAACATTTATATACTGGTAGGGTGATCTATGACTTTTTCAAGGGTGTCTCTTGAGGCAGCTGCCTCTTGCTGTGGCTGCTAAAAATGCATTTGCCAAAAGAGGGGAAAAGAAAAGGGCAAAGGGACCCAACAACTGAAACTTTACTTTCGCTGGATTCTCAACATGAAAACCTGAAATGAAATCACAATAGCTGTTAAGCTTCTACTTCTGCTAAGCATTATAACATAAGGAATGATTCCTGCCACAACTTCTCGTTGCGTCTCATTTAAAACAGAGAGCCTGTTCCTGTAATGTCATAGCGGTTGAATTAATCCAGTTATGTGGCTTTGCTAGGCTTGCTATTTTTGTTTCCCTAAGTTTTCAATCTGTTTTTGTCCATCTCTTTATATGTGTGTTATGTAGAAAGAGAAGGAAGCTGCCCCCATTTTTAATTCCCAGTGCCTCCTTTTGATTGAAAACCTATCTATTTTGAGTGTGATGAAACATGATATGAACTTGCTTTTTTTTGGTTGGTAAGCAGACATCATTCTACAGTAACTTTGGTATGAGTAAAAGAATTGAAAAATTAGTCTTTCTTCCATCCCCAGCCCCCTTCTATGTACATAACCTTGGAAATCAGAGCCTGGAATGGAGAAGCTCTTTTATCTTGACAGGCAGGACTACTATGCAGACCTGAATACAGTACTCTAAGTTTAAAAATAGAAGGGAAAAGAGAATTAAAAACTACTCGGCGTAATTGGAGAGATAGAAGTAGTGTTTTACATCAGTCATGTCTACACCTACAGCAGACACATTACGCAAATGGAGATTATAGGCTGAATTTCCAAAGGGGATCATGGAAGGTATGTGCAGGAGCACTGCTAACAAGTAACAGGATTTATGCATGTTCCTCCCACTCACTGCTTTGAAAATTTGGCCTCATAAGTAGAGAAATGCTAAACTATGTTAAATATGTTTGGATGGTAGGAATATAAATGATCTCTGCAAGGGCCCACATTAGAGTCCAGGCACGATTTATTTTTTTGTTTTAGTATCAAAATGCAGATTTTGTACAGTTATGGAAGCTTGTAGAGGTTGGACATTTTTCTCTCTCAGTGTAATGTGCACTCATAAGCCAGAGAATCTGACTGAATGGATTCTTCTCTGAGCTGAAGCCTACCCTTTAGATAAACCTCTGTCTTCATTTCTACATATACAGGTTTAGAGGTTCTACCTTAGACAGGGGGCCTACTGAGACTTGCTGGAGGCTTCAGCAAGTCATTGCCCTCCCTGGAGGAGAATTCTGATTTGGGCTTACCTGGCTTTAACTTCCCACCGTTTCTTTTTTGCGATGTCTTTTTCTGCTGTGCTGAAGTACCTACTATCAAACATTCGTTTCCTATTAGGTCATCACAGAATGTAACAAACTGGTATTTTCTGAGTTAGCACAGATAGTTTGAGTTCCACAATTGTTTCCCCGTGATCCACCATGTTATTAATAGCTGTCTTCTCTGAACTGCCTGTAGCCTACCTGTGCTGTAGGTGCTAGTATCAGACACAGTATTTCAGCAGACTCCAAGAGTGTTGAACACAAAAGTAAAAAAATATGTTTGTTTCTGCTCCATTAGTATGAGAATCTCATTGTCTATGTGTCTTCATTTGTTGGTCACTGTCAGAATTGCCTCAAAGACTTTTCCACAAAACCGTCTTACTTTCTGCTCTGTGAAGAAGGTCTGCCAGTTTCTGACTGTGCCATTTTCCTTTCAGTCTTACTGGAAGGAATATTGTGGGTTCTTTTGGTATCTGTTGTACAAAAAAGGAAGAAAATGAGGTGTGTCCTCGTGAAATGAATACAGTGGTTTATGATGCCATTTTCGGTTTAAGTCAAAGAGTTTTATGTAGATAATACTGTTCTATGTGTTGCAACTCTGTTTTAGCAGACTGGTATCACTGTCTGAAAACACTGACAATTTCTGTAGTATTTAAACGCTCTGTATTGTCTCACGCGTAGCATTTGACCATCAGTATCAGTTCAAATTTCTAGTGGTGTTTTGATTTCATCTCGCTTTAAGTTGTAGTTTCACTTTCTTACTTGCAGTTGTAATTTGAATTGACATAGTCTGGGCAGAAGTGCCTCAGGATTGCTCAGATGCCCTAAAACCTTATGTCTCAGTAGCAAATAATAGCATCTTAAACTTTTCTAGTTTAATTGTTTCAAGTTGTCTGACTAATATACCATTAAAATATGACTTTAAAAGTTTTCTCTCTGTCTCTTGGCCATCAGCTTGTTAGGTGACTTGAGCAAGTTCCTGACCTGCTCTGTACATCTATTTATCTTTCTTGCCTCTATCTTTCATATCTGTTTAGATAACAAACTCTGTGAGGCAGGACAGATTCACAACATGTATCTGTAAATGCCTAGTGGTATGGGATGCCTTAAAAACTGCTGCGATGGGAATAATAACTTCTAGGATTTTCCTTTATGTCCTGGATATTTTGTGCATTTTCCCTCCTGGCATTTTGTCTGTTGCCACAGCTCTTCAGACATAGGCTTTGTCTAATCAAACTCTCCTCTTCCAGTTGAGTAGGCCCTCTTATGCTTTCAGGTTAGTGCAACATCCGCTGTTTTGGAGAATCAAAGGACCCCTATACTTGGGGGCAGTCATGCACACAAATGCATATACAAAGAAACGGAAATATTTCTCTATGTCTAGTCTAATTCACTTCCTAATTGCTCCAGCAAATTAGTTTCCCTAGCTGAATGCAGAGTTTAGCAAATTTTACCCTGGTACACTGAGTGGAGGTAGCCATCATCATTGCTGGATCAGTCCTCTTTTAGTGTGGGTATTTGTTATCATGCAGCTTTGGGGAAAGTATCTGAAGAGAATAGTCAGCAAAGGAGTTGCATCAATTCAGTTGACATGAGACAGTAAATAGGGGTGCTTCATGTAAGAAGAGCAAAGCATTGCCCATTTTGGTGAACTTCCACTGCCTTACAATTTAATGGCTTTTTCTCCCTCTGTTAATCTTGCCAACATTCCATGTTTTCCTTTTAAGCTCTATCTAGTCCAGCATTCACTTCCTTCATCTTCCTTTCTCACTTGTGTTTCTTTTAGTTCTCCTTCCATAGACCTGCTCTCCTTCCTCCCTCAAAAACCCCTCCCTTACTAAAAGGGCTGTATGTGTAGTGCCAAGTTTGTGTTAAACCTCTCTCTCCATCCTTTCGTTGTCCTGCCTTTTGCAGTTGTAAACTGTTTGAGGCAGCAGCTATTTTATTACAGGATTCTGGCACAGAACCTGGAAGAACAGGACTTGTATTTGGCAGCTCTGTAGGCACTATCAGTGTACACTTTTTTGATACAAATAAATTGGAGATGCTCTTTGCCTCCTTCATCTGTTAAATGGAGAGAGTAACAGTAGCATGCTTTTAAGAAGACCTTTTTAGGTCTACAGATGAAAAGGCTTTAGAAATGCTAAATATTAATTATTAGTAGTCATTAGCATTCCTGTCTCCTCTTATCAGTGCTCTCATTTGCACCATATAACATTCTCTAACAGCTCCTTTTCCTTTTTTATTCAATGGCCTTCCTAACAAAGAATATTTAGGAATCACAAGTGGTGTTTTTGCATTTGGAATGGGACATACCTGTTTTTTCAGTTTAGCTCAGGCATTTTTTTCCACCTCATATGTTTTGTGTGTCTGGGTTCTTATATAGCTGACATTACAGTACCTGTGTGCCTCAAAATAGGAGTTAATAATAGCTGACTGCAGTTGCAAGAATCCTTGTCCTGTGTTGCTACCTATTAAGTTTGATTCAGCCCACAGAACAGGGTGGAAAAAAGGAGACAGGACTCAAGAATGAACTAACCAGTGCTGTACTGACACTGGAACACTGTACATCCTTCTGAAAAAGAACCTGAAATATAGGCATTAAGTGCTTTCCTCATAATCATACAAAAAGTATGAGATAAAACTTGGGACTGGACTCTAAATTTTCTGGTTGATGCTGGTTGATCTAGCCACATCATTATTTTAACGATATCCATAGAATCCATGTTTCTCCAAATAGAATTTAAAAAATAAGCTTTTAAAAAGTGTCTCTTGTTATAAGGCTGAAGGTGATACCTTTCTTTGTGTATGTTATGTATGATTAAAGCATTAAAGAAATTTCTGGATGTGGTTATAGCTGTCTATTTGTTGGGTTTTACCTAGTAAATATACTTTTAGTGCTTCAACGCACACACAGACAAATAGTTTCTATTACCTTTTGGTTTAGTTCATTCTGTGCCATGAATTCATTTGTTTCTTTGAAAGTATATTTTCTTGTGATTGTTGAATTGCATCACTTCATTGCAAAAAAAAATATAAACACTAGCTATGAAAGCCTTTTTTTAATATACCCCCAACCAGACAAATTCTTCCAGAATTTGATTTGCACAGAAGACAAGAATTAGAAATAGCATTTCCCAGCTAATTTGTGCTCCACAAATGTGGCTGTTTGTGAAAGCTCATCAAGCTTCACAGGTATTAACCCAACTGGAGAACCCTCTTGCTCCTCTTATTCTAAGGGGTGGCTGCTGGTCCCCGAGGTTTCTTGTGCAAGTTCTGTGGCATGCGCTCTTCTACTGTGTGGAGACTCACAAGGATATTCCCAGCTCTTCTGATGTGCCCTGTGACAGGGGATAGGAATTCCTAGCTTGTAGGAATTTTCCAGTACATCCTAGAAATTTCTGGGTATAGAAGCAACCTAGGAATTTCTGAGTTATTTCTAGAAATCTGAGAGCTTTCTGGGAATTCCTGGATTGAGAGTGTTTCTAGCCATTTTACTGTGCTTTCTAGGAATTCCTGGAAGTCAGTGCTTTCTACTGTGAGGTGGGTAGGGGTTTTTGTGAACTTGTAGAAAATTTTAAGTGCTTTCCAGGAATCTTTGTGTTTTCCGGGGTTGAGGAGCCTTCTAGGAATTTCCAAGTTGTTACATCAAATATTTATTTTGGAGGCAGGTAACAGGAGGAAGTGTATAGTCTCCAGCTATCTGTGTATGCTCTTCATTAGGGAATATATCTGTTGACTAAATCTGTTATTATCTCCTAAGCTATATATTAATAAACTTTAGATGATTTTCTCAAATATGGAATAAATTCACACAGCACATTAGTCTGGTGAACATAATTCAGTTGGGATGATAGTGGCTTGTAACTAACCGATACCTTAACTTTTTCTCAATGCATGTACTAACATTAGGCTGGTGTGCTTTCAATAGCTACTTTGAAAATATATGCACATGTTTATCTACATTTCTGTAGAGAAGTAATCGGTCTTTCTGTGCTTAAGAGCATGGGTATGAAAGCTATAAAGTGACATCAGGTTGGTGTCAGGCATTGGCTGCTCATTTTGTAAGTCTCGGCTAATTCAAACTGTAAATTTTGTTTCAAGTCATTACCTGCTTCTTTCCTTCTTGACTACTGTATATTGTTCAGAGTTTTTTGTCATTTACTAATCAAGCCATACGCTCCATGATTTTTATTAATCCTCTGTATGTCACTATGTATGTTTATGTAAATCAGCATAGTTTTACTGATGTCATTTGTCCCCTGCTGTTTGGTACGTGATCACTCCATGTATGATATCCAAAGGACAAACTCTGTTTCCTCACATCACTGAGCTAAAAAAAAGATGCTGAATATATCAAAACCAGCACTGATACTATGATGAACAGTCCTGTTCAGGGCTGCTGTTGGTACCAACAGTAACGGAGTTGAAAGGCAACAACATTGCCCTTCTGGCTCAGTTTATTAATACTATAGAATATTCCAGAGCAACTAAAATTGAGTCTTAACATGGAATAGGAGCTGCAGCATCTCCCTTCTATATTTTCATCTTTTGTTACTAAGCTTGAAGTTTTTTCTTGAGATCAGTTGCTGGTGTTGGTGGACTGGAAAGCTGGGAGTTGTACTGCTGCTTACACTGGGGATACGATTGCTTGGTAAGGTTGACAAGTTGCACAGAGTTTGGCAGTTTAGCTGGGTGGAAACTACTCATCTGAAAGAAAAATGAAAATGTCTAGATTACTTCTCTCATTAAGTGCTTACACACACAAGCTTAATTACTTGTTACTGCTGCTGGCATCTTACTATCACTTCTGCTCTCAAAGACAGTACTGTCCAGTTTCAGCAGATATGTACTGGTAGCTACTGTGGTACAATTAAATCCAAGAATTGTCTTTCAGCAAAGATTTAGGGGCAGTGGACTAAGACAGAGCTGGCTTATTTGGTGAATAAATATGAGATAAATGTTTTTAGAAAAGGTTTCTGCATGTAAGTTCTGAAGCCACACTGAAAGCTCAACCTACATTATTTTTAAATGATGCTTGGGAGCTTTAATTGCTTAAGCAATTTGATAATGATATCTCTTTCATAAAGAAAATGCAGATGGTGTTTCTTTTACTCCTTGTTCATTCCTGTATCAGTATGGGTATATGGCTCTTAGTGTTAAATATCCCATGCATTATCAAACATCTTGTGTTGCTAAGCAAGAGACGTTAAGCAGGATTTAAGTTGCCCACGTCTGTCTTAAATTTGTGCTGAAAAACATACCCAGAAAACATTAGACCGCTTGCTTGATTTTATACGTTCATATTGCAGTGCACCTCCTTTCCCTGAAGCATGTGAATGTTCTCTTTCTATTATTTGAGATCAACACAGAAGTTTTTAATCTTTTTCAAAGTGTAAACTATCTTTCGAAGTCTTGAAAGTTCATTTTATAAAACCAGATCAAATAGTTCTGACATTTGCTAGCTAGACATTTAAAGGCACACTACAGATGCAATGCCATCCTTCACTGGGTGATTTACTGTAGATAAAGGGCTAACCTGCATCTATCATTATAAACACAAGGAGTCCAGTGTGTGTGAGCAATGTCCTGGGGAGAAACATTCCTTAAATGTTAATCCATTGCTTTAACTTTTGTGCCTTCTTATTCTTTCATGAAAGAAGGACTTGACGTCAACTGAATTCCAATGTTGCTTTTTAAAAAATTTGTCAAAACGTAAATTGTTGATTTTATTTTTTGAGTTTAGCCTAGTAATTCCTCAGAATAATATTCAAAGTACTTATTCAATAAATACACTGAAGTTAAATCAGGAAATTCAAAACTAGGATTGAGTCAAACTAAAAGCAAAGGTTTCATCTACCTGTGTATACAGACTGTTCAAGGGGATATATGTGCTGAGAGAAACAAAACAAGGAGATGATTTGATGTTCATGGCCATGGTAAAGGCACACCTACTGGTCATCCCTCTGCAATTTTACTGTATTCATTTTTCTGCTGAAAACATTTAATTGATTTAAGGCCTGATAATTGTAATGCAAAATTGTTAATCTCCTTTACTGGGTCAGTGGGTAAATTTAAATTCTCTTTTAAATACTTCTAAGAGGATATCTCATGTATTTATCACTGGAGAGAACATTTCAGCGGTTCCCTGGGCTACAACTAGGTGTTCTGTGCAGTCACACCTTTGAAACTCTTAAAGGAGACATCACTAGTGAGGATGCTATATTGAAAGAGATTTGACTGAAATATGGTGAATTTGGCTGCAAGGATTACGTGAAATGTTATTATTTCTTTTTTATGATTAGAGAATTGAATTCTAAGTCATAATTTTTGCACACTGTCAGAAAAGAGAAAGGTAACTGTTGCATGCTCGTTTGGTTAAGCACCAATAGGCAGCATATATGTGTATGGCAGAGCAATAGTAGGTGTTTTCTTGGGGNTGTTCCAACAGTTTGATGTCCTTTCTATGTTGAGGACTCCAGAGCTGGACACAGTACTCCAGGTGGGGAGTATCATTACTGTAATGTTCATTACCACATGAACTGTATAACTGAATGTTCACATCCAGCTTTTGCTGTGTACTGAGTCTTTGGATCTAAGCATAAGCTAAGAATCGCCTGATCAGTTGGTATTACTTCCCAAGAATCTGTTATCTTAATTATCACATTATGTCCTGAGAGATAAGCACAATCATACACTGCTGTCACACTGCCGCTTGGTTTGGTTGTGGCTCATAGTTAAGTTACTCGGTGGTAAATAAGAGTCTGTGAAACTTTCATGATCTGTGGCCTAAATATTTCAGTCCCTTATCTGGCCTAGATCAGGGACAGACCAGTGAAATTGCAGTAGCTTTTTTATAAAATAGCCTAGATTTGTTTTTTTTTTTTATATATACTTCTGTGTTCAAAATATTTTGCAAGCTGGTTACTTTCTGCATCTCATTCTTAAGTGCTAGAGGGAGATAATTATTATTGTCCCAGGTTTGCTGACAGGAGAAGAACATCAGCACTATCTTGAAGGCTGCATCAGAGATGGATCAAAGGGCACGTCGGCTCCGGTGGTTGCCCTGTGCGTGGAGATACCTGGGCTTGCTCTAAATGGATGATTTCATTATTAATTGCATTGCACTGTTCAGTGTCAGTGCTGCTAATGGGTGGCTGATGTTCCCTCACTGCTGCAGACTCCTGTTCCCTATGACTTTATGTGCTGCACTGTTCTACAGGAGTGTGTTGCACTAATGGGAATGAAATTATTATTATTTTTTTTAATTGCTGGGATTAATTAGCTGGTGCAGGTATGACTGACAGTGCTATTTCCCCAATAACATGTAATGTTCTGCAAAGATTAATTAAGTGGTTTTTAAAAATCATTCTAAAGCGAATACTAGAAAGAAACATAGCAGTTCAGGTGTTACACAGGAAATAAGCTTGTTGTCACACATACAGCCACAATGTAAACCAGGTTTTAATAAAATGTCCACTAAATGAGGCAGTGTTCTCGTTGAAGAGGCATAAATGTGAGCATGTAATTACATACAGCAGGAAAATGGATATGCACAGAATGACTGAACTGAAACAATGCAGAAATTGACATTGTTTGCGTATCTGTGTATCTGGCTGAATTACTGTTGTATAGTGTTCTTTGCAGATAACAACTCTAATTAGATTAATCAATAAACGGATCTTGCCACAGTATTTATTTGGTCAGTCCTTGGCAGCAAAATGAAAGGAGAGTTCAGAGGAATTGGAAATCCTTTCATTTAGTAAATAAAAGCTTGTGTGTATATTGTTCCTTTACTACAGATACACGACTCTCCAGCATTAGATTTCCAGGTCCATGTGATATAGCTAATAGACCCTTAGATTTGATTGTATAATACACGTGAAAACACCTTTGTGGTTGCGTAGAGTAACAGTTTGAGACTTTGAAAGTCAGTAGAAATGTGTAGACAAGATAAATTAATGGAAATAATATAGAGCTCTTTTCACTCTAAGTTATGAACTGAAACTAATGTAGGCTGGCTGCGTTAGTGAGAGCATAGCACTTTAAGACAGAGGCTAAATCCTGCAGGTTATACTGGATGATACTGGAGCAGACAGAACCTTCTCCTCCCAACAATGCTGCAGGAAAAGCTGGGCAGTGCTCTTGCTGCTGTTTCTCCACAGACAAACTTTTCTTCCAGGACATCAGGGCAAAGAAGTAACTCAGTCAGGTCTGGAATTCTCCTATTCCTTTCTGTGCCTTGAATTAGTCAATCTGTTGATGTGCCATTAGAGACCTGGTGTTACATTCCAGGACTGTACTGGTCTGACAGAGGCTGATGATTTTCGTGGCCAGATAAGTGAGCAATGGCCACTGAGTAGACATGATGACAATGACAATTTATGGAAAGAGATTGCTGTCTTGTATTAAAACTGAACATGCAGTGTACATTTGCTGGCAATGAAGATGTCAATGAATGCTTCAAACAAGTAAAGTTTCAAAGAAATTAAATCAATCCTTTTTTGACTTTGTGGTTTTTATGTTTGTTTGTTCGTTTTTTTGGTTGGTTTTTTTTCCCCACTTGTGATTGGATGAACTGAAGCCATTGACATTGGATTCTATGCATGTTTAAAGGCACAAACATGTAAAATCTACATGGATGTGTAAAATTGACTTAACTTCTCCTTATCCTGGAGCAAGACACTCTGAATTCCATGGCAGGCATAACCAGTATAGAGTCATCTCTCATATTCTTTCAGAAATCTCTCAACAGTGAGACACTGAAAACGTAGTATGAAACTTACAGTTCATGGGCACATCTACATATTTGATATGACCACTTAAAAATACAAACAGGTTTAATTCATTAACAGCAAGAGTAAAATCTGGCTTTGATTTAGAAATTTAAACTATAATTTAAATAAGATTTAAATATTTTAGATATAATATTTTAGAATATTTTAGATGAAACAAAAAGCAATGCTCAGCTTTCTGATGAGCTCCAGCAGAGGTGGATTAACACTTCTTATTGTTCCTGCTTCCCCCTACTTGTAGCATTTCCAGCCATCCTTGATTCTGCACCAGAGAGTCTCTCTTAGGTGTGATAAAGGCTTAGTTTAGACAGCAGCAAAAATGACTATGCTGTCACTTGAAAAAAAGATAAATGAGCTTACACAGTTTAGCTAAATGATCATTTTACTATATGATGTGATCTGAGGAAAAAAAGAATGGCCATTCTTTCTTCTGATCCAAAAGTGACAGATGCTGGTAGAAAAGTGACCATCTGTGTGGCCCAAGTGACAGATAATATGTAAAAATAAACAAGCAAGGGAAGATGCCCAAACAGTGCAGCCTATTAAGACTGTTGAATTCCTAACGTGCCAGTATTTGATCTATTTAAGAGTCTCAATGCCGGGCCTTGGGAAACACGTCTATAATCCACCTGAAAAGTCCAATTGCTACCAACAATTTCTGTGAAAAGCTGTAAAAGGTATAGAGTGAAGAGTATAGAATTAATTTCTGCTGGTATCACAGTATGGCTAGTGCTGGTTTGAGGTGGACTATTTTCAGCTAGACTTCAGTTTGCAGGTTACCAATTAATTGTGTTGCTCTTAACATTGCTTAAGGTTGCACATGTGTGCACGTGTGTGTCCATGTGTGAGTGAGTGTGTGTCAGTGGCAAATGAAGCACTCCTGTGCCATTAGCAGCCTGGGAAGGAAGAAAGCTGCTGAAGCCGTTTTTTGTTCTCCCCCCACTCCCCTGCTTTTATTGGCCTAGATGAATGTTACAAAGAGGAAACCAGATGTGAGACAGGGATGACTTGAAAGGACAGGTAATTAATATCATCTGCCTTAACTTTCTTATCTTGATGGGCTGATGTTTACAACACTGACCCTGGGGTGGGGGATAGCACGACCTCCTCAATATGAAATGAGAAAGGTCCGAAGGCTTTGGAGCTTCACAGAGAGCTCTGCTCCTTCTGTGAAGTGCAGGCAGTTTGATTTTGTGTGTGTGTGCATGTGAATGCTGTCTTGCAACAGGCGCTATTCTAACAGCATGCTCTTTTAACTTTCTTTTCATGAAGAAAAAGCTTTCATGGTATTTTCATATGGTATGTTACTTTCTCTCCTTAGTTTTCTTTTGGTTTTAATTTATTTTGTAATAAAGTCATGCCAAGTGACCGAGAATTTGGGGGTGAGGGAAGGAGAGGCCTACAGAAAAGCAACAGTATTTCCAAGAGTTGATCTCTCTCTCTCTCAAAAAAAATAAAAATCACCTTTTGCACTGAATTATTTCTGACATTTTGTCCATCATATTGTAATGAGCTTCTTCAGAGGAAATAAAAACAGCTCGTCTCTTTGAAAGCAGAGATGCAACTATTTTTTGTGTGTTTGTTATCAAAACACAAGCTGTTTTTCCTTCCTCAAAGGACACCTCACTGTACAATGGAAGAAACATCAAGAATTAAATTAGACAGCATCAAGTTCACATGAAAGAAAATGCATTTCTTTAAACAGATTTTTTTTTTTTTTTATGGGAGAGAAAAGATGTAAGGGTTTAGTAATCTAACTCTTTTCCAATGTGTGCTACTTTCTCTGCATAGATGTGATAGGAAGGAACCAAATGGCAGATTTCATGATAACAGTCTAATTGTGAACAAGGGGCTTGAATTAACTGAAGTCATTTGGGAGGTCTTTGATAATTCCATATATTAGCAGGGTCTGGTACATTTTCTGGTTCCCTGCACATTTCAGAATGTGTATCTGACTTTGATCATTTTACTATGTTAAGCATAAATCACAGACTAATTTACTATTTGCTTTGAGTGGTTCTTTACACAAGTCTTTGACAGTTTTTCAGAATCAGCAATAGAGTTTAATCCTATGTACGGGCAAACAATACTATTGCCAGTTGCAGCAATTAAAGCAGGACCACTGAAAGCATGGGGTGGAGCCTCCTGATTGACAAGGGGGTTTTAAGATTTCAGAATATCAACTCATTGACCATGGACCATAGCTGTTTTTGTTTTGTTTTGTTTTGTTTTTTAATGTGTGCACATATCCAGATGTGATATTTGGGAATAACTTTATAAACAGACTGTAACAGCCACTTTTTTTTTATAAGCAACATGTTTGTGGGTGGTCTCCAAAATTTTCTAAGCCATAGATTTCAAAAAACCACTACCATATTTCTTTAAATGGTTTGGTTTAATTTTTTTTTTTTCATTTGGTTTCATTTTCTCAACCTAGATTCTAATGTATTTTGATATACAATAATTTAAATTACAGACTAAGAAAAGAAGAGGGGAGAGGAAGTTCAGAGTTATGGCTAGGGATTGTGTAAAAATTATGAGAAAAATTCATAATGACGTAAACACTAGCTGACCCCAAAAAGATATGTTTCACTTTCAGTATCTCTAACCATGCTACTGCTACTGCTACTACTAATAATAAACATTTTGTTTTTAATTAGCACCTTGAAAAGGGATTTTACATGCTCCTTTTTCAAAAGGTACTTTTGGGATGATTTTCAACCCAACTGAGCCAAATTTAAAAATGCTTAACTGTCACCAAATGGGTACTTTTCACAAGAATATATGATGATAATAAAACTTCCCATTTAATTTCCTACTTGCAGATTTTTCCTTTGTAAATGTAGCTTGTTAAGTAGTTGCATGGACCTGTCAACTTATACATTTTGATTAACTTTGCTCTTTGCAAATCGTAAGATCATAGATATTGATGTTTCCATACTAATTTTCAGTTCTTTAAAACTTTTATTATTCTTAAATGTAAACACCAGAAGAAATATTTGAATGTATTTCTGTGTGAGAAGAATACACCTTTATGATGATGTTTTTCGTTAAGGATCTGAAACCTTCAAAATTCCCATCAATATTTATATCTATGTAGTTAAGATTTGCTTCCTTTAGTAATATGAGTTTGGTAAGATGAAAGTTATACTGCATAAAGAAGAGGATAGAAGAATATAAGTTAAAAAAATTGAATAGTGCTCCATACTTCTTAATGGAGAATTCTTAATGTTAGAATGTGATATATGAATGATATTAGCAATGTATCCTTTGAAACTTTCTGTTATTAATAGCTAATGATTGCATAGTTTATTCATTATAAATTGTTTTGTTTGTTTGTTTTTTGTTTTTGCAAGAACCTCAAAGAATACGTTAGTTGAAGTTATGCATCTTGAAACATTCTGCATCAAAATGTTTTTCTGGAAGATAAAATCCATCAGAATTAAATAAAGATGTTCATCAGGATCTATTTTCAGCTGTCCTGGTTCCCCACAGGGACGGGGTTGACCCTCCCCTGGCTCTGTCAGGGTACAGCTATTCCATCCCATGTGCGCCAGGCCCAGGGGCAGCAGGGAGCTGGCCAGAGGGGGAGGGGCGATGACAGGAATTGGGCGTGGCGTCCTCGTCGGGGTGTATCTGGGTGGGCCATGCCGGGGAGCGGTTCGCGATGTCGGCAGCGGTCGGGACGGCGCGGGCTGCGGTGGGTGTCGTACTGGTGTTTGTGTCCTCCATCGTGTTGCTGTTTCCCTGTAATACTTCTTGTTCTGGTAAACAGGGTTTTTTTTTGTCCCAACCCACGAGTCTGCCTTTCCCTTCTCCTCCTCTCCCCACCGCTGTGGGGCGGCAGAGCCAACAGGCTGCCACCTGGCTCTTGTGCTGCTGCCTAGGCCAAACCTTTGCCATCAGCAAAACCAACCTTTGATCACCTTCAATGTTTTTTTCTTTCCTGAAAGGGTACCTAAACTAAGCACCCTGATACCTTAAACTGGGCTTCTTATTCTTCTATTCGGAAATCACAGAGATCTTAGAGTATTAGAGATCTCACCGGGCTTATTTTAGCATAGGCCAGGTTTATCAGTGAGAATGGTTTTGAGGCCAAATGTCCAGAAGTAAGAACTGATGTTTAATTTCGGTATGTTCTGGGACATTTTATTTAGCTCTAAGGCTGTTTTCCATTGATTAGGCAATATTACTGTCTGTCTTCTGCATATACACACAGGAAATGTCAACTTGAATCCTGACTGAACATTACACTTTTTATCACAGGTTGTCTCCAGAGTTCCAGAATTGCCTTGGAAAAGCATCTTTCATGCCAACTGTTAAGCAAAAGCATCTTTGTTTTCTTTAAAAGCACCCCATAGATCTGTAATATGCTAACAGTAATGGAGGAGCTTTCTTTGTGCTAGTAATAATGCTGTCAGCGTCTTAATTGCATGAGCTACATTTTCAAGTGTAAATAAATAGCACAGATAATAAATATTTTGAAACTTTGCTAACCTAGATCTATAGCTGAACTTCAGAGGCAGAGAAAATCCTATAAATGGCAGCAGTTAGATGCTTCCCTAACGGGTCATATTAAAACATGCATGCTATCTGAAGTTAGTACTTAATAGCTGGTATGTTTTCACTGGAACTCTCAGGTGCATATAGTTGCACAGCATGTCTAATGCTCTGGGAAAATAAAAAAAAAGAGTTGTGAGCTGCAGTTTATGTGCATCAGCACCAAATCCTGGTGCGGAGGTTTTTCAAATGCTCTGTTAGGACCCTGTAATAATATTTTTTTTTCTTGAATAATTACTGCTTGTTTCCTTCTACCCTCCATATGGCTCTTCATCTCTGTGAGGAACGTTTGCCTGACGTCCAAAATACTTGGTTTTGGGATGCTGTTCATATCTATTTGCAGCTCCACCTTCTTAGTAGTTAACAGATTATAAAGCTGACCTAAAAGTAAAGAACTGTGCCTTCTGAGCCGTGAGTATTCTGGGCCATTCTTCAGTTTATTTCACTTCTTCAGACATAGAGTGACTGCAGTTGATTATCTGTAGGTTTTATCAATTCAGTTAAGTATAACATTCCTCTGCACTCCCTCCCCTAGTTGTTAATGGCAATAAATTACAATAAAGTTCTGAAACTTAATGATGGGGAGGACTGAGTGGCTGAGGTAACTGTAGCTGTTAAAGGTCCTTTGGTGGTGAAATACAAAATATTTACTGCTGAAGTGATTTAGTGATGAGCTGCTGCTTGGGTTCTCTGCCCTGTTACCTTGTAGCTATTCTCTCTCTAGAGGTCCTCTCGCTTGTGGGTATTGATGTCACCTCTATTGAATTTCAGGTTGTTGATTTTAGACTTCCACTTAATCAATTCAGAGTCTAATTCTTCTTTCCAAAGTGCGTGATAAACTTACTCTAATTTTTCTGTTTGTGCCTTTTTTTCTTTCAAGTAAATTGAAACTAATCAGTAGAACTAAGTAAAAGCTAGACTTCTTAGTAACCTTTGGATTGATGAGGTATTGTTCATAATCCCCTTTTGGTGATGGTATTCCTACAACAACTCTGATCTACAGCTTTCATTTTGGGTTTGTTGGCAGTGGGGCTGTAGCCCTCCAGAAATACAGTTCTTGGTGTGAATAAAGATCGCTGTGTTGAAAGGCTGCAGACTCAGGAGGTGAACCTGAACCTGGTGATAGGCAGAGGTGTTCTCAGTAGATTAGTAGCAAGCAGTACAGTCCTTCAGTTGCAAGCACCCTCCCTGCATCCTTTTGTTTGTCTGACCTTTATTCTTTGAACATCATTGCTGCAATACTAGATGTTTCTGGCAATATTGTTGCTAAAATCTTTGTTGTCATAGAATAAACTCCTCTGTTAGTGCCAGCATCTTCTGCAATTCCCTCTGTATGCTCCCAATCAATTTTTCTTAATGGAAAATGGCAGTTGCAGTATTGAGGTGTCCTTGTACCGATTCAACTTATTACCTTGATACTGATCTTTGGAGGGTATAAGACTCCTCTGTCAGTGGGTAATTCAGGTGAATCATTAATTCAGGAAACAGTGTGCATGTAAAGAAAAGGCTATCCAAAGAGACTGAAAGTTCAGACCATCCTGGTACTGGAGCAGAGCACTTCTGCAGTCTGCGGTGAGGGAACTGAACATCTTAGGCAAAAGTAGATGAAACCGGTGAGAGAAGACCTGGTGGGGACCTGGCAAAGACTGAATTCCACAGAGGAAGAGAACAAGCAAGCCCCACCTGCACAAGTGTCCTTTTTGGCATGGAATTTTGTGGGAACCCACTCAAATAACTTAATTCTCAAGATCCCCATAGTTTTGCAATCCTGTTGCACTACATTCTAGTAACAAGCAGTAAAGCGCTCTTGCTCAATTTTCCTTCCTCCTTGTTGTTGCTTCCTGCCTTACTTTGTGTGTGAGTGAAACTATTCACAAGGGAATGATATTCACAGTCTTTCCTGAAGGCGCTCACAGAGGAGTGTTTATAAGAATCTTTAGCCAAGTAGCAGGTTTTTTTGTAATTAAAACAAAATTTTTCAGATCGAAGTTCTGGAATGTGAAGATTTTTCTGCACATGAAGAATTTAAAAGTAAAACCAGACTTACACTTCACATGTGTAGGCTCTCCCTTTCTTTCCCTGACTTTCAGCTATAGTATTTATTAGTGATACGTTGGAGTTCTGTAACATATTTTGAGCACAAAAGCCTGTGTTCAGCAAATTGCTTCGACTAATACCGTATCCAGTTACCTGAAAGTTGGAGGTATATTTTGTTGCACTGCCAAAGAAAGCAACTAATAATACTTCTAAGAACTTTAACTGTAGGATATAAAATGTGTGGTGTGTGTCTGTGCTTGGCAATAACTTGAGAGAGAAAACCAGATATTAAGAAAATAGGTATAATTTATTCTGTGTATGTGCTTGTTGTTTTTTCACCACAGGTTTGCAGTTCTTCCGTTGCAGTAAAATTCTGTAAGTTCTATGATGAAGTAATTAGCTGTTGCATAATCATTCAGAGTACCAAAGTACAGATGAAACTTCTTATAATGTTTTAGACTATTGCATATCAATACTGCGTGCTTCGGTGTATGTTTGGTTTGGAATAACAACCAAATAAGTTGGTAATACTGCAGAAATGTTTATGTAGTGTAACTGTGTAAAAGTCTGTGTATTGGATGAACTTTATATATAGCATAATATGGCTTGATCTAGTATTTCAAATTGGTGTTGTTTACACATGTCCAGAAGGATGCCTTTGTGAACAGGGAGGTGTTTCTTCTTCAGTCACACTCTTTGGTGGTCCGTGGATTCATCATGTAGCTCCTTTGAATCGGCTTACCAGGCTGTAAAATGGCAATGATAAATCTTAAAACACACAACACAGGGATACATTTATCCCATGGCAGAGGTCTCAGGTTTATGGCAGGTTGAGATTTGAGTGGCAAAGGGAAATGCACTTAGCAAAGAACCTAACTCAGTATAACGTGAAGAGTCCCTCAGCAAATGGAAACTGAGATCACTTTGCAGAAACCGTAATTCAAACTTTTGGTTTCTGGGGAAAACTAGTCCCAGCAGTTCTTAATGTGCCTACAGAATTGCACTGTAATTATAAACCAGCAGCACTTGTCACTTTCTAAGTGCACGTATTTTCAATTTAAGACCCTACACCACAAGAAGTAATAGGACTTTACACCGCATGGGACCCCAGTGTTTGGGGTAACAGTAAAACCTCCCAAAGCTTACTCCCTGAGACTTCTAGATAACTAACAGTCTTGCACAGTATTTAAAGACAAAGCCAAGCAGCAGGTGTTGTGGTGGAGCCAGAGCAGAGCACTGATATTCCCTGGCAATGGCAGGAAGGTTCTCTATCCAATGCTCCTGGCCTCTGCTTGGGAGGGCTAAATGATAGAAATGACATCTGGTAAATGAAAGTTGAAAGACAAAGTAGGACAAGAATCACATCATGACTTATCTTGTAATGCTGTATGAAAATTCACCAAGAAGGGAAAGATAAAAATAAATTTTACTGATGGGATTTTTTTTATATCTAGACCAAACCAACACCAAGCAGCCGTGATGCCACATACCAGAGAGTGTGCAGAACATAGAGATGCATCACCCCAAAGCCTTGGGACAGTGTCAGGTCTACCTTCCTGCATGTGATGGGTTTTTATGTACCCAAAGAACAACAGGAGTTCTGATCTAAATTTAAATTATTCAAAAGGATTGATATTTTTGAAGGAGATTACCAAAAAACTGTGACTAGTTTTTGGTTTTGTTGCTTTTGTGTTTAGATCGAAATGAACTTTGTTTGACAGCTCACAGCACAAGCTGTCAGGTACTTATCTTTCTTACCCCTTTAGGTATTCTTTACATAAAATAAATATATGATACGGATTAGTTTGAATTTGGTGTCCTTACTGGTAGGTGGCAGGTTATCGTTTGCTTTTGTTAGCGGTTCAACAAAGAAAAGCTGAGAAGAAATGTTTCCCTCTCTAGGACTTCCCCCTTAAATCCCATAACTTCAGTAAGATGTCTTACCTCTCCTCGTTAGCTTTGCCTCACTAGTATTTTTGAAAAGCAGAGCTAAAGCCATGTTGCAACTACAGCGTGGAATTACAGTAAGACAGACAAGAGATTGTGCAGTCACAGGTCTACATTTCTTCAACCTCTTCAGCATTTGTTTCCTATAGAGGACTTGGTTTTTAACATGAATTAAATAATCATGAGTTAAAGAACTTGAAAAAGTTCCTGTGGTGGTAAATAAAAACTTCTTGAATATAGAGACACCAGGAGGTGCTACAGAAACTAAGTATATCTTTACCTTCTGTATTTCTTTTAAACTATTCTGGAAGTTCAATCTGGTCCTCTATTGGTCTTTGGTATGTTTAGGTGTTACCAAATACTGTTGCTAAAATAAAATTATTTATATTTTCTGTCTTAGATCGCAAATACCGAGGTTTTATAGAGTAATTTTTGAGACCAGTTCCCCTGAAGATATTTTTGCAATACATTTGGTATGTCTTCTTGAGCCAAACAAATTTGCAAGTGTTAACATTTACCTTTGTAATGCAATACACTAACATAGGGTTTTAACCCCCCAGTGTCTATTTAATTTGTTTCGTGAAAGTGTACATAGATCTATGCTGTAGCCAGAGAATATTGTATTGCTTGGCTGTTGTTTGTTATATTTCCAACAAAAACAAATTATATTCTTTCATTTGAATGAAATGACACAATCTGTAGCCAGCTCATATTATTTATTTGTTCTTTGTAATGTTAGACTTAAATGGGTAAGGAATATACAATTTCTGACGATACTTCTATGGCTAGGAAAAACATTCTTGGCTTTCTGATACTCATACTTACATATTACCATCTGCCTTTTTCAATGCATTGCTAAGCTTTCTCCTTTTCTTTTTCTTCTCCCTTTCCTTTTCCCTCCTTTTCTCCTGAGATCCTGAACAAATGCTCCCAGCAAAAATGTAGTGCAAAATTATGTTGCATGAGCGTTAAGTCTAACATGTGCTGATCAAACTCCACCACAGGAAAAGTAAATCTGATATAGACATCATCAGGTCCACAGATTCTGGAGAGGCTAGCTCTAGCAGATTTGCATTGCAGAAGTTTTTAATTTTTCCCTTGACTTTTGTGACTGTTTAATTAAGCTGCAAGGAAGTTTAAAAAAAAAAAAAAAAAAAGAGTGTGCCTAATTTGCATATATACAAAGGACCTAGATAGGTTTTCATTCCAATCTCAGTGTCTGAGATCTGGGCAGTTACATCTGTCAGCTCAGTAACGTTATGCCATTCTGATGGCGATTGGCAGCCCCTGGCCCATTTAGGACATGATGGCCATTCTTTCCTTTGTCACTGATTTAGATGTTACATGGGATAAACCTCAATCTAAGTCAGCCCCTGACTCAGCTGGGATGAGAGCCTCTCTGCTGGTTATGAAGAGCTAACCAAAGAAGGTTCAATGACAGGATTTCTGCTTGCTCTGTTCTTGATACTTTACTCACTTCTCACCATGAAAAGAGCTTCATCCGCTTCCTTTCCCTTGCATGTTATCAAATGCCTTTGGTAATTCTCTCTTTAAGAAACTTTATGCCAGATGTTTCTTTTGGTGCTGGTTTTTAAATGGTTCTGGCTTGGTCACAATGTCTCGGAACAAAAGTATTATACAGTACAAACACCTCAAAGTTATAGCTGATGCTGAAGTCTTAAGGCGTAAATAAGACATTGGTATTTCATATTTTTTTATCTGGTTTACTATTATTAACCCCCCTCAATTTCCAATTGGAAAGTCTCATGAGTTATTACATTAACTAAACATGCCAGGGATATAGTTTATGCAATTTACGTTCAAATATCCTACAGGTGACAGTTTATAGTAACAGAGCTGTAACTTTGTGCTGAAGTTGCAGTCAAAACATGCATTTCCAATGTGAGGAAGCATTGCAGACAAAAAATCACAGAATCATAGAGCTGCCTACGTTGGAAAGGGCCTTTCAGATAATCTAGTCTAACCACGTTAGTCATCTGATACTGAAAAATCTCATCACTAAACTATCTCTCTAAACACTATGTCTGCCTGTCTTTTAAATACCTCCAGGGATGGTGCCTAAGCCACTTCCCTGCGCAGCCTCTTCCAATGCTTAATAACCCTTTTAGTGTAAAAAAATTGTTCCTGATATCCAATCTGAACCTCCACTGGCACAGCTTGAGGCCATTTCCTCTCCTTCTACTACCTGTTACTTGGGAGAAGAGACAAAGCCCCATCTCGCTCCAGCCTTCCTTCAGGTAGGTGTAGAGAGCGATAAGGTCTCCCCTCAGCCTCCTTTTCTCTAGGCTAAAGAACTCAGGCAAGTTACTTAATTCATCTTTCTAAGTGGTACTTTGTGACTGGAAATTGTGTGGCCTAACTGACATGGAAAAACAATTTTACATGTGGATGGGATGGTATTTTCTTTAATGAAATGATACAGATATTCTGGTAATTCATAGCTAAATGGGTTCACCTCAGCTTTCAGAAGCATGTGTAATTTAATTTTGATTCGCAATGAATATGTGCTCTTTAAAAGGTGAAGGTGTTTCTAAGTCATTTGGATCTTGACACAGAAGTACAGCCATCTCCAGTCCTGTGCAAAATAACAGAGCTGTTGCTGAATGAATGAAAGACCATCATCCTTGCCATCATAAGGTCACGTTTTGGTGTATTGCAATTGTAATTTGAAATGCTGGAAGGAAAACAGGCAGCAGCATCTCCTGTCATCTGTAGTGACCTCTTGGCAGCTGCCTTTTGCCAGTGCTGCCTGGAGATGAGTGTGCCTGAACCACTGATGGGAGATGTTTCCATCTCTGCACCCAGCCTCGTACAGTGCCACGAGGTGGGCATTGGATATGGGTTAATTTCCAGGTCGATGGCAGTATGGGAGAAAGAAGCATCAGAAATATTTTATGTATGTAGTACATAGGATGCCCCCACATACCTCAAAATTATGAAGCAAGTTAAATTCTATCAGTCCAGTACTTCGTGTTTGCACTTGGGATCCCACTGTTAGAGCATGTGCAGAATACAAAAGAATCTGATGTGCAATGTTTAATCTTCTTTTACTTTTTATTTAATTTTGCATACGAATGTACAATGCAATACAACAAATATTAAATGTATATACTAAAACACATGAATTCAAAGCGCCATTTATTTTATCAATTGCTTAAGCTCATTTGATCATAAGGGACAGGGAGACCAAACAGCTATAAAAGAGCTCCATTTTCTATCAACTGAACCAAATCCTCCTTTGATCTGTTAATCCCAAGTTTATAAGGTTAGGAGATAAGCAAGCGTAACTAAATTCCTTTTTCTTTTTGTCCACCTAATAGTCTATGAAGCAAAGCAAACATAATAAGCTTCTTTGCTGCTTTTCAGCCTCTTCTTGCTGAATAATTCAAAAAGTGCATTACAGGTTTTATGAGTTCAACTGTACACACAAGCAATGTTCCATGATTTTTTTGCATGCCTCAAATTTGCATATATTATATTTTTATTTTGCATTTCTGACACAGAAGCTGACTGCCTACTCGTTCTTGGCTTTTTATTAGGTCTTTGATGCTTGCTGGAGGAGAAGGCCTCTTTTGTCTCTGATAGCCCTAAGGCAGATCTAGGTTAGCAAGAAAGCCAGAGGTTTCAGGCTTGTTAAATGTCACAGTAATGGCTGTCTTTACGCATTGAAATACCAGCCTTCTTCTTTATAGGAAAATGAATCACATTACCACCAAGGGAAGGAAAGCCTTTGTTGGAGGAGACTGCTAGTCTGGTGATTAAGAAGGGGATTTAATTTTCCCCTCCAGGCTTTTTGGCCAGCCCACTCCAGTTGCCCTTGTGGAACTCTGATATCATAGCATGCGGAGGATAGCAAACCAGAAAGAGCAATTAGCCATTAATCATATTCATTTTGCATTGGATGGACAGACCATTTAAAATGCTGTACGTATTCAGGACGTGAGCTAGAACAGCCCATGTGTACCATTTTATTCTTGCATTTTGGATAAGCATTTCCTCTTTAATTCTTATTCAACATCACTGGGCTGGTGTTATGCATAACACTTTTTATTAAACCCTTCTCATAAGTTTTAGTGCACAGAGATTTAAACTGAGGGGTTTTATTGCCTACAAAGAGCCTCTTTTTTCACTGGTCATGAAAGTGGGTGGATTACTTTAAATAAAAATGTAAGAACTGCAATATTATTTCTGCAAACAGAAAAACTTGTTTGAAATAATTAATTATAATGTTTTATACTTATGGGTTTTATATGTTTCATAAAATAAAGAATGGATGATCAAATTACTATGTTGTTACATATATAATTAAACGTTTATCTAGATAAATATATACTTAGATTTTATATTTAATTACATTAGTATATAGGGAATTAAACTTCTTTTTAACTAAATGCAACTGTGTATATACATCCATTATTCTATCAAATACTATTGTGGTAGAAAGCAGAATTAAAGGGTTTTTTTATTCATTAAGTAACAGCATTAGCATGTATACTGGGCACGTGTTAGAAAAAATAAGTTTGTCAAGACCTTTCGTGTTCAAGGTGAATTTGATAAAAAGGAAAATGCTATAGGTGGGCTGTGACTTGCACTCGATGACCTCGGAAGTCCTTTCCAACCATGAAAATTCTGTGATTCTGTGACCTGGTTACTTCTAGTTCCCAGGCCCTTCCAGTTCCTTGGAGTAGTAGATCTCATACTTCCATTCAAAACTGCTATTTTTATGATAAAGTTTGTTATTCTGCTTTTTCACCCATATACCTTTAGATGAACTTGACATTGTAGTAGTAGTAGCTCCTTGAGCTGAAAAGAAAAAGCGTTAAAGCATCTGTTACTTAATCTAGCAAAACATTCATTTGAATGCTGACCCAAACAATATCCTTTGCTTTCTGAGCTGTAGCAACTGCCTTTTGCTTTTTGGACTTGATTTATGACCTTCACCCCACAGAGCTGAAAGACAAGCTTATAAGAAAAAAAAAAAGGATCAGTGCTTTCATGTCTTACATCCTGATGGACTCACGTGCACTTCTGCTTTCCACAATGTCCAGAGCCTCCCTGGGCTTTGGTTACTGAGAATGATGTGGTCACCTCATCTTTGAACCTGTATCTAGAAAGATGCCCCCACATGACTTTTGTGTATGCGTTTTCCTGGTGAGGAAACCAAGACATCGCAGTATTATTTTCAATTACTGTTGACATTGTTCCATGACCTTTGCTAATCCACATAAGAGGCATGCAATATCTGTCTTAATTATGATAGATTTGACAGTCATATGGTTAAGATTTTTGAGATCCAGTGAATTAGTTCCTAGCTCTCCTACGGTGCTCTTGAGTGATCTTTGGTAAGTCACTTGCATTAATGTATTGGTTCCCTAACTTTTAAAAGAAATAGAGGTTAATGACTTCTGAATTTCCATGGAATGATGTTTTCTGGGTATACCACAAAGGAAGTAGATTTAAAGAGAAAAAGTGAATTTAATTTCCACCTGAAAAATTTTGCACTCTTAAACCACACTTTCCAAACACACAGGCTAGAAATTTGGTAGAAAAAAAAGGAGAAGCTTGGTCCCTCGTAAGATGATTCCAAAATGTAAGATTTTAAGGAAAGAATCTACGGGCATGAAACTCTCAACGACACGTTCAGCGTTATTTTAATTATTTGTATTCAGATCTCTTGTACAAGGAAGCAAAATGAGAGATGAGTTGTCGCCTTTTAGTACTTCAGTCCTGTGAGCCATTCAGTGGTGAACACTAGTTCATTTTTCTGTATTGTAGTAATTCACCATTATCTGGGCTGTCCTGAACGAGCAGAGTTCAGCATGTGTCTCCTGAGGTTTGGCCCAATGTACGTCCTGCATTTTGCATTCACGGGTACAGCTGCACTTCCTGTAGCAGTGCCGACTCTCAAACCAAATCCAGACTCAACTAGGCTTGGGCATGTCCTTGTCACAAAGCAAGGATGTGACAAGTGTAGAAGGTCCTCAGGTTCAGAGCAACTCTGAGGAAAAAGGCCTGGGAGTCCTGGTGGGCAACAGGATGACCATGAGCCAGCAATGTGCCTTTGTGGCCAAGAAGGCCAATGACATCCTGGGGCGCATCAAAAAGAGTGTGACCAGCAGGTTGAGGGAGGCCATCCTCCCCCTTCACTCTGCCCTGGGGAGGTCCAATCTGGAGCACTGTGTCCAGTTCTGGGCTCCCCGGTTCAAGGACAGGGAACTGCTGCAGAGGGTATGGCAAAGGCCTCCAAAGATGATGAGGGGCCTGGAGCATCTCTCTTAAAAGGAAAGGCTGAGGGATTTGGGTCTTTTTAGTCTGGAGAAGACTGAGGGGGGGATCTGAACAACACTTATAAATACTTAAAGGATGGATGTGAAGAGGACGGGACCAGGTTTTTTTTCAGTGGTGCCCAGTGGGAGGACAGGAGGAAATGGGCACAAACTTGAACATAGGAAGTTCCATCTAAACATGAGGAGGAACTTCTTCACTTGGAGGGTGACAGAGTCCTAGAACAGGTTGCCCAGAGAGGGGGTGGACATGTTCCTGTGCAACCTGCACTGGGTGGACCTGCTCTGGCAGGGGGTTGGGCTAGATAATCTCCAGAGGCCCCTTCCAACCCCATATCATTCTCTGATTCTTTCTCAGCTCTTTTGCAGTGCCCTGTCTCTGGTTTGTAACTACCCGTGTCTTTTTTATAACAAGAGGAATTTGTTCTTGGATGATGCTGTCATCTTAGTGCTACTGGTAATGCCACTGTTAGAAATAGCAAACCAACAGGATATGTACAATGTTGGAAAATGAAGAAATGGCACATTGGCAGAATTGCTGTTCAGTTCAATCATTGTAGCTCACTGTGTCATGTCTGTAACCCCTTTGGTGATTAGATGGCTAACACGAATGGATATATATATTTT
The DNA here is from genome assembly GCA_013400375.1 of Thinocorus orbignyianus. Classification (NCBI taxonomy): domain Eukaryota; kingdom Metazoa; phylum Chordata; class Aves; order Ciconiiformes; family Thinocoridae; genus Thinocorus; species Thinocorus orbignyianus. The sequence goes on along the minus strand of VXBW01015362.1, from coordinate 203,899 downwards.
TTAATAGGTCTTTTCTGTCTTGATGAGATATTAAAATAAGTTTGTGAGACTTCTGTTCCTTGAAATACAGAAATTAGAGCTTACTTGAGGAATGTTGGCACAGGATTGTCGTTTAATTGGTGTGAATCTGAAGGCTTAACAGATAGTAATACAATAATACTATTTTTTATTAAGCATATTGGGTCGGTTTTATTGAAACTCTTTAAAATTGTGCATCTTTGATGTGTGTAGCTTTGAATGTTTCCTGATGGAACGGAAGCATCTGTTGTCTAGTTCTGTCTTACGCAATGACCCATTCTGTGTATGTGGGTATTTTCTTTTTTAGATGGCCTTCTTTCGGTGTATTGAGGAGGGAGCAAATTCTTAAAACATAGCTTTAATTAGCATATTTGCTTACTTAAGTCCTTGTAGTTGAGTGAATTATACCTGCCATATTGTAACACACTAAGACTGTTTTTCTTTAAGTATTGCATGCTGTTATTTGTTTTCATTTTCTTTCATTTCAAATTATTGATTTTTCTTTATTTTTTTTACTTATTCACCACATAATTATATTTTTCTACCTGCCTGTATCATCATTCAAAATGAACAAGTATACTTCTTTCTCCCTTTGTTTAGCTATTTTTTAAAAAAACATTTTAAAAAAGTTCTATGCAAGGATAGACTGCTTGACTTTTCCTCAGTATACTACTAGTGCTTATTATAAAGTCAGTAAAGACTTTAATTCTTGTCTTCTGCAGAATTTTCTAAATATTTCCTGCTGTTGTTTTGATTTGACCTGAACAACAGGGGATAAACTATGATGCAAATTATTGGAAGATGCCTTACAAGTAGTTTTCCAAAAGTGTGTTAGATGAATATCTGCCACTATTTTAATATCTAAATTTAGTTGTATGTAAATCTGACCAATGCAGGATTCTGCAGGTTCTGTAGTAATTTACCAATTTTGCAAAAAGGTTATCTCTCTAGAGATCCAGTCTAGCAAGTGGAGTTAGGGGGAAAAGTCAGGTTAGGCAGCTTTAAAAGTTTAACAACAGTAATAAAAAAATCATGACGAGAGTATTGCTCTTGTCAACTAGGCACAGTTACTAACTCACTGCTAGAAACTACACAGATAAAACATTATTGGAAAACTATAGCCTGAGTAAAAAAACCCTCTAAATAAAGACTTTTTCCCCCTGAAGTAATAAATAACTTGAGTTCAAAATGAAGAGATTTTTTCAAACATTTAAGTTCACAGGTTTGCCCTTATGGGAAGGAAGTTAATTGAAGTTACTTGTCAATTTTGGTTCAGGAGGTTGATTTCTTTCTCCTTCATGTTTTTTAAAAAAGATGAAGACTTGGTATTGGCTTTGAAAGAGGAATGTACTTCTGAAATTGTATTTTAAAATGGCTTTTTAAGATGGTGTTGAATTGATTCTTTTTGAGTTTATTTTTTGTTTTTGTTGTTCTTTTTTAAAGCGCTGATAATTGGGAGGTGTTGGCCCAGACTTGTAAATAATTTTAAAGAACTCTCCAACCTACCAAAACCCAACATGTGAACTCTTTTCATGATTTCTACTTCCTAACTCCTGATCTGTTACAAAATACTGTTTTTGTTTAAGCTTTTGAGAGTGAAATGGCAGGTAGATTATTTGAGGAAACATTTTCCTGTGAATAAAATACTCAGTACTAAAAGTGATTGTGCTTCTGGGGAAAAATTTACTAGCTAATTAGAAATTATTAGTTGTATTAGCCTCCAATCATGGAGCTACAAAAGGTGTGATATCAGCTCACAAATATTCAGATAATTCTTTTTAGAACAGTGAGCTAGTTTACTGTAAACCTGTGTTTCTTATAATAACATTCCTGAGATAATGATAGGATTAAAAAAATAAATTTAATTCAACAAAGAAACTTCCAGAGGTCTCAAAGTCTTCTGGATCAGGATCATCAACCGTAAAGTATAAGTGAAACACAGCCAGGTAATCTGCCCTTGCAACAGACTACATTTAAAAATAATGATTAAAAAAACCACCCTAAGTGAAGGGAGCAGCCATCATACTTGGACATTTTGAATAATGACACAAACCGATAGAAAAATAGGACTAGGGTAAAAAAAAGAAAAATGAAAGATGGAACTGAAATAATGAAATGTAATATTTACATTAAAGGGTATTGTGAAATATTTTTTCCATAAGCAAGGAAACTCTTCACTGACTGTTAGCTGTCTGTATGACAGCGCACAGCCCCTCTCCTACTACCCTGAAAAATTGCTCACCCACAGCAGTTGCATGTGATTACAGAACACGGGTGCTGAGGGCCTGTCACATTCCTTAGTCTGAATAGGGGAAAAGATAACATTCAACATACTGATTTTTTTGAGAAATAGAGAATAAAATGCACATACTTGTTGTGAAATGCTTAAGTTTTGGACTCGCTAGTTATGACCGTGTATGTTTAATCCTGTGTCCCTGTATTTTCATGGTGAAGAACAAGCAATGTTTAAAGCAGCATTCAGATGGTTGATACTTATAATAGAAAACAATAGCTGGTTAAAATCAGCTTCAAATCTTGAATAGATCAAAAAAGCAGAGAATCTGATACCTCCAGTGTGTACCACATACAAAGGGAGACACATACATGTTTCTTTAAATATCAGATGACCTATTTTTGGCATGCTTTAGTTCCGTAATTTAGATAACAGTTGGGGATACTCTTACGCAGTTGGACTGTTGTGCTTCAACCTAAGAATGGCAACAAAACTCTTTTAAAAGGAAAAGGGGTTTTAAATGCTGTGCATATTTATAGTATTTTCATATTTCTGGTGTTTTTATAATTGAGGCTAAAAGTCATGCCTAGAAAAACTGAACTTTGAGCCTTCAACACAATGAAATGTTGGGGTTTTTTTTACTGAGCAAAACCTGCTTGTGCTGTCTCTCCACTATTTCCTACATAACTTGACTAATAAATGTGCATGGGCCTGGAGTGGATGTGCCATCCCTTCTCTTCCTGGAGAGCTCCCATCGCTTAATTTTACATTTCCCATCTTTATAGCTATATGAGGTATGGTGAGTTGTCTTTCACAGAGAGAGTGAAGACAGAGTGAGACCTCAGTGCCAAAGGCACATGGGGCATCTGTGACAGGAAAGTGCTTCCAAAACCTCATGCCTTGCCTACAAGAATGTCTCCTTTATCCTTTTTAAGGGGATTTTCACTTCTCCTTCAACAAGCAGTGGAGAACCAAGTGGACATTCTAGCGTATTCTCCTATATGGAGCCAACTTCAAGCTCAACTTTGCCTTGTTCAGAAATCAGAAAAGAACCTTCTTTGTTCTGTGGTCTTACAGGAGTTTCCTGCAGTGCTGGAACCGTTGGGAGTTCACCGGCTGGGGCCAACATTGGCTACTGGTATTGAGACGAAAAGGGGAGCAGGAGGGGGTATTCCCACTCTTCTTGCAGCCAAAATACTACAGGTGAAAGTCAGGGAAGAAAGGATCTCTGTGCTAACAAAGGCAACCAGAGGAAAGTCTTTGATGAAACGAGAGCCAGGACTGTAAAGTATAAATACACAGCCAAGCCCTTTCAGCGTACTTCCCCTTGCATACGATCTGTTCAGATATGAGAGGCGTGCTGAACAGAGAGTTGTCCTTCAGCAGAACTAAGGATGTCTTCCAACAGGAACACAACCCCTTTGTGTTCCTCCCTCCCCCTCTGCCTTCTCTTGCAGTATGCAAATCTTTCTTTTTTTCCCCTCTTTTCTTGCACAGCTTGATATGTGATTGGTTCTCTCTTTCAACACAAATGACTGTAGATAGATTTTTCTATTTATATTCGATATCTATGCCTTGGTTTTCAAACATAGAGGGAAAACAATATAGTTCTGCCTGTAGGAGGTTGAATTTGTAAATATATATTAGTTTGGAAATACAATGAGAGATAATAAAATATTCAAAAAGCAGCCTGCTCTTGTGGGATATTATTCTGCACAGCCAGGGAGCAGATTAATGACACTACACAGGAAAAAATAAGATATGCACCATAAAATATGGATTGGAGTAGCAACGTGGAAACTAAAATTCCAGTCCTGGCAGCCTGTGAAATGTGTGTTTTTGGAAAGTTTATCAGCTTAAATAGCAATGCTCAAAAGCAGTCATTATTTAATTGGGAGCCGTGGAATTCTCAATCCAAGGTAGTTAACCACCAGGAGCAAGAATTTTGCCTTATTCTAGGTGTGAGTGATATTGTTCTCCTGAATAAGCTTTAGGGCTATTAAGTCCATCTTGGGTAAATTTCAAAGGTGTATTTTTATTTGTATTTCTTTCAAGATAATGTTCTGTGAAAAATACTGTCCAGAGGATGCGTGTGAGCATGTAGCAAAAAGGCTGTTATATTTGTCTGAATTTCTTCTGTTTCATTTTAAACTTTAGAATCTAAGCTGCAACCTTTAAGTGCCCTCAGACAGGAGAAGGAGGAAGAAAATTGTAAGAAGCAGAGTTAGAAGCTGGTCCCTAGCCGTGTGCCAAGGACACTGCACTACTCGGAGGTGAGCCTGGGGCTTGTCTGCCTTTTCTGCTTGCCAGCTGGTGACCAACCTCTCCCACTGCCACCTTCTGTCTTAAATTCATACAGGACAATCTCCAATGTATGATAAAGATGGGAAGTGTGGCGTTCATTTGGGACATTTGAATGAAATCAGAAATAAAAGAAAGTTTTAGGACTTACCAAGGTCATATCTTAACTATGATTTTAGTTTGGATGAAATTTGGCATAGAGGTCCCCCTCCAAATTCTTCAGCCCTGCCTGCAATGTTGAAGTGGAGATGTGGCATTTGCAGCGGTATTTTGCAGATGCCCATGTCCTTTAGGCACTGCTGATAGCACTACTTGTAATGAAGCTTGTTGGAAATTTCCCCTTAATTCATGCTGACAGCTTTCCCAAAATTCAATAGCTTGTTTTGAAAACTACCTTTTAAGACATCTACTTTTAGCTGACTTTCGCCCCCTGAAATTTCAGCCAAAATTGGTGTGCTATTTTAAGAATAAGGTAGAGAGGAAGATCTTTGCCCATAATAAAAAAATCACGATCCTGACATTGTAGAATTGACCTACTCCAAGATGGTGATCCAGGATGCAAAATTCAGTGGGGAGAACAGTGTGGGTGTTCTGTGCCGGTGTCGTGCTATTAATTGTCACTGTGGACAGTCACTGGGTCTGGGGAGTGCAGAGACATTTGTGGAACCTGCTCATTTTGCAAAGCCAGGTAGAGGCTTCCATTTAATATTCTCCGGACCTGCACTGCCTCTGTAATTGCAGTCCTGGACTGCTGAGGGCCAGGCAGCGGCAGTGTCTGAAGGCCTGAACCCAGACAGCAGGAGGAAGGGAGGATATTTTTCTTGTGCTGTAAATAATAGATCTGTGAGACCCAGGGCAGGCAGGGGGAGGAAGCAGCATGGTGCAAAAGTGATAGACTGGGATGCAGATGGGAGAGTTAGAAAAGGAGAGAAAAATATATGTACCTATTCAGGAGCTGTTTGAATTATGGTGGTACACGCAGACCTGTGTTTGATAACCCCCTTTTTAGGAATACTAGACTCTTCAACTTTTTAAGCTAAGGCTTTTGAATGCTCTTTCTCTTTATAGATATTTATAACTGTGTGTGTGTGTGGGTATACACACAAACAAATATACCTAAGGATGCACACATAATTTGATTTAGTAAGTGGAAAGGAGGTAGAACAAGGTAATAAGTTTTAATAAACTTTCTTTTTTTCCTAATGAATTTTTGTAAGTGAGCAGCTGTCTTAAACATTATGATCATGAAGCATTTCAGTTTAGTTGATGTATTTTTTCAAGGCCTATGTAGGTTTCGAAACCACATATTGTTACTTTTTAACAATTTTTTAAAACATTTTATTTGAGGAAAACTTTTTAATTATGAATGATTTTAGTCTCATGTTATCATAGTCTTCTGAGTCTCACAAAATCATAACATATTTCAAAGCATAAACCCAAGCATTTTTTTACAATCCTTTTGAAATTGTTTCTTCTGTTCTCATAGTGACTTGCCTTCCTTCTTCTGAATACATTTCCTCTGTGCCACTGTATCAAAGAATTCTTTTTCTTTTGGCTGATTGTTTATATATTTGAGGATATTTAAAGAGGAAGTAAGAACTCTGTACATGTAATTAAAGGCCTGTCTATAGACTTCTGCTTTTGAACTTTGGTTCTACTCATGGGTTGATGTAAGCTATTTCCTCTTGCCAAGTAACAATGATAAGATCAAAATGGGCTCGGCTTGAATACTGATAGGTACACGTGGCTTTAAAACTTGAATTGTCTAGTGCATGCTTTCTGGATGCTCTCTGGGAGTTCAGAATACACATGCTTTCTTTGAACTGTGGTACAAATATAATCCTTCACTTAAGACATTAATGCAAACAAGTGCAAAATGTAAACCAGTGCTAAATCTTCTGGAGCTACTCAAAATCTATGTGATGCTCTATAGCATCCGTATGGGATTCTTCTAAGTGCCAATGGGCATTGTGTACCTAAGTCCCGCTGAATGACCGTCTTTTGAGGTGTCTGGTGACAGGATGACCCAAATCATTGGTGATTTTCACAGATCTTGAGTGGAGAATAAATTTATGAACACAAGAACAATTTGCTAAGGGAAGTTGAAATGGAAATGAAACAGATGTTGGTAGAGCAATAAAACATCTCTTGAGCTGTGTAAATTCTTTTAACTTGATTGTAGTCTGTTTTAAATGAATGGAGCTATACTGTCTTATATTACCTGAGTATCTGAACCATTCTTTTCCCATCCCTGGAAGTGTTTAAGGCCAGGTTGGATGGGGCTTTGAGCAACCTGCTCTAGGGAGAGGTGTCCCTGCCCATGGCAGGGGGGGTGGAACTTGATGATCTTTAAGGTCCCTTCCAACTCTAACCATTCTATGATTCTATGATTTTTTATCAGTGGCATGCTTGTGGTGATGTTCTGTGTGGATTTGGAAAAAGATACTGAGAGATAGTTCTAAAAAGCAAGGTAGGACATTATATATAATGATTAATTTAATAACCTTTGTTACTCCGTTATATTTCTACAGTGTAATAATAAAACAGAAGTGCTGGTATAATGTAATGGTAAATTCTGATAAGCTGTTTTTATAAAATACAGACAATTGCTCCTATCTGTAACATAGATAGAAATATCTGGAAATACTTAAATAAAAAGATTTATCTTGCTTGTGAACTAAATATTGATGTCCTCCTGTGGACAACATCTTCCACTAACATAAGATGATATATTCCATTTCACCTCACCTGATGATATGAAGCAGCATGTTATAAAATGCCTTTTGGGTTTAATAATATCTCCTCATCATTTGCTCTCATGCACACCTATACAAACTCATTGTCTTCATCTTCTGCTTACAGAAGCAGTTGTGACAACTCATTGTATTTAATACTGTTATAGGGGGGAAAAAAACTGTGGCAATTTTGTTTGCTTGATGCACAAAATTAGTCCTGTTTGCATCGTGTTAGTTATATGGTCCTAAAAAGCAGTAAAAATGAGTTCTTGGAGTTAAATAAAGTAACCAGAGTTCCTTGCAATCATCTCCATGGCAGGGCAGCTTCTTTTGTTTTCTTGAGAAAGGTGGTGTCATTTTTATACACCTAAACCATTATTTCTGACCAGAACTAACTCCTCTTTTAGCAAACTGAATTCATATTTAATTCTACTGAAACTATTTCTGCTTTGTTGATGGCAGCAGCAACTAAACCCAGGGTTTATAACAGCAAATGCATTTCTGTATTGAAAGCAAATTCCTGTTCTGCTGGGGAAAGCTACTAGTTGTTTCATGAGTAATTTCATAGATATCAAATTGTCAAGTTGCCACAAAAACCTGCTGCTCCTTCTGCAACAATTATGGTAGAATGAGAAGGGGGGGCACGACATGAGGATTTTGAGGGAGAGAATTTTCTTAGGAACTGGATCTGCATGTTTAGAGCAGAATTCCTAACAGCCTAGCAGTGTGCAGTCTGCAGATATTGGTGCAAGAAACATAAGAATTTAAATGGAGGAAAAGTGGGTGATTTGGTTTCAGTATGAAAGAAGATGCTTACTTCTCCAACTGTATATGAAAAATAACAAACTGCCACTGATAAACTGAATTACCATCTTTTAGAAGGTGGTGGGAAGTGCTTCTGGAAAAGGTTGACTAATTATATATTAATTGTGTGAACCACCTGCCTGGCTGTGGAACTGAAGTTCAGTGCTACAACTACTGTCGTTTTGTGTTTGTACTGGCTCAAGGAACTAATGTTTTTAGGACTCAAGCAACAGCAAATGTGTCACATCAAAGATGATCAGCTGAGCAAAATTATTCCATGGAACAATCTGTTTAGAATATAAAAGAAAAAGAGGATAAGCTTGGCATCTAATGAAAAATATGCCTCAGTACAGTGATGCTGTAATGGAGATAATAACAGTAATAATTTTGAGATAAAATCAGCAAGAGAAACAGGCTCCTGAATTTTATGAAGACTGTCTTGTAGAGTTTTTAACCTAGTAGGCAAAGCTATTTCTATAAAGTGTTTATAGATGGGTATTTATAAAGTATCCTGCATAATATTCAAGGATTAACTGACCTAAATTTTTCCTGTTAGCAACCCTATAAATATATATTTTTCTCTGCTTTTGAAAATAGTTCAGATTTATTGAGATATAACCATTAATCAGTTGTACAGGTGCCAGTACAGGGAGTTTTGCATTTGCGGGTTGGTGTTTGAGATGCTTCTCAGTTCTTTCTTTCTACCTGTTTCTTTATTTTGGACTCTCAACTCCTCTGCCTTTTGTTCATAGGCCAACGGTGAGCTGTGCTTAGAGAGAGCTACAGCTTCTATGAAATAAATAGAGCAGTTCAACCACTTTCAGATTGAAAGATGAGAAAATCTCAGTTCTATTGCATATAAGACGGGCCAAAATGGAAACCCTGCTGGGCAACATATGCATTTTTATGGCTTATTGTTGGCCTCCTTTCTTCTGTACACAAATGGATAGAAGAAGAAGACAGGATTAAAAGATTAGTTATGTCAGTTCCTTTTGGTTCCACTATTTTACTGCTGGTTTATTAAATCAAGCTACTGACCAAATGCCTAGTTTCCCCTTCCTGTGAAGGGTGTTCCTTCATGCCTACAATTGATTTTCACACTTTAATCAAAGACTATTCAAATCTTTCAATAGAAAACTCAGGTACGTTTCACGGACTTAAGAAAAAAAAAAAAAGAATAATAGTAAAATGAAAAACTCTTACATTCTAGTCATGCAACACAACTAACTTGGTTGCTTTAATATACATGTCTCTATATTAGAAAAGCCTTTTTCCCCACTGGTGTTTTGAGAGAGTGCTGCCAGAAGTGAGCTCCCACTGCGACCTGCGTGTCACGGTTGTTGCCCGTCTGTCGACACTTTGCTGTTCTGCTATGTTTGGCAATAAAATGATAGAATATCCTGAGATGAAAAGGACCCACCAGGATCATTGAGTCCATCTCATAATTAATTAGGTAAGCCTATCCTGCAGCATGATACAGCAGAAAAAAAAAACTAATGAAAAAGGATAAAATCATTCCTGTTAAGCAGGAGCAGTCTGTTGGCTGAGCTCACCTTCGATAGCAGAAGCACCCAGTGTTGTAGCTATTTCAGTGTGTTCTGCAAGTGTATTGTGAAGTACGTTTGGCAATGGGTGCAAGAACCCCTTCATTTACAGTGGGGCAGATAATAATAAACCCTAAAACACACAGAGGCAATGTTTTACCATCAGGTTTTAGCCATCGTAACGCTGACATAACACAACATACTGGAGACCTGAGACATCTCTATGCGTGAGCGTGGGGGGTTCGTGGATGCGGATGGTACTCAGCTTACTTTTGAGATTATGAGGTCACTAAAAGTGTGTCCCATTTCAATTTTAATATTTTAGAAGTTTGCTAACTCTCATCATCCATTGTAAGGCTTTGATCTTGTAAGTAGTGGCACTGTGCACAGCGGGAGCATTTGATTTAGGTTAAGTGCATACGGTGACTGCCACAAAACTCAGGCGAAATTAAACAAGCAGCTGAGGGCTCTGTACTATTAGAAATCTTGAGCTTCTTGTATGCCTCTTGTTCTCAGCAATATTAGGTAGGCAATGAATATGGAGTATGAACAGGGAAAAGGCTATATAATTCTGTAAGCTCGGCCTTCAGCTGACAAAGGAGATGCCGGCTTGTGTACGTCTGTGTGCAGTGTAGCCACCCCACAGTTCTTTCCTGGGTGTTGCTGTGCGTTTCTTACCTTGTCTGCTTTTCTCAACACCTTTTAACTTAATGGTACATCCCACTGTCTATTCCCACATGGTGTAGGAGTGAATTCTAGCTAGTAATTTCTGACTGCCTCCCTCCTCCCTTTCCGAACAATTATTTGGCTTTCTTGGTTATACCACTGACTGTGCCCCAGCATTCACAAAGGCAAAGCAATTAATTCAAAGACCCAAGCTCATGCTGTACACTAGAAGAGCTGCTATTATTTGCAATCACTTCATTTGCTCAAACTAGAAATTCAAATCTCTACAAAGCTCTACTGCAAATAGTATTCACAGACCTTCATGCTTAGCTCATTCTGTCGTTTTAAATGGTGTATCTGCATTCAGTGGACAAACTACCTTTTTGTGAATTCAGCAGCAGTGCTTTGTTATCCTAAAGAAAATTACTCAAAGGACTAGAGTATGATAGTAATTTATCAGCAGTGCTACCGTATGGGATTGTGGATTGTCTTCTATCTTCCTACCACAGAAGTGTCTGCTTTGCTTTCTTATTATTTTATCCCTTTGCTTATAGGCATGGTAGGAAATTAGGATATTTTACTTATAGCTAGTGATGATTGTTATTTTTATTCACAAAAGGCAAGGACTAGGAAGTTATTAAACTTATTCTCTTGAGTGAGAAAGATAATCATCACTTCATCATTTTTCGTGACTAAGATTCTCCATTTGCTTCACAGAGTTACTGTAGTCAAAGGAGGACTGTGTTTTGGGCCTTAAATTAGCATGACCATTAAGGAGATTCAGATCAACGGCTGCTGATATAGATATGATATGTTTAGTACTATTTTATTCTCATGGAAATGAGTTATTTTCCTGTACAGTGCCCACATACAAGATAAACATAATTCCATACTGACGTATGAATAGCTGTTCATTACTATAACATTCTAAGGAAAAGCAATTGTCTCTTTACAGGGGCGTATGGCTGGAGGTTTAGGATACAAAAGTACAGCTCTTGAATAGCTTGTACTAAATGAGCTTTTTCAGCTATTATTTCCAGCATTGTGAATAATCTTGTAGTCTGAATAGAAATACCATTCTGCCGTAGTTATCATTAGCTAATGCTTTTCATATATTAACATTTACATGACAAAATTACATCAACATCTTTGGTTTAGACACTCCATTAACTAACTTGATTCTAGTTGTCGTTCTGCGTAGTTTGGCTTTCATTCAATCTTGTTTACAGAAATGAAGGGTTATTTGAACCTCAATCTGATTTACTGTGTCCTGTGAAGTACCTAGTAAAGTATCACTGCCCACGATATTTAAATCACGAGTAACCGTGGGCATCAAACCCTGCCAATGGGCACGGTGTGTTTGACCATACATTGTTTGAATTATTTAAATTCTCTTCTCTTTATTTTCTCGAATTTGGTAGCTGCCAGCAAAACATGCAGAACAAAACATGCACAACAAAGAGTAAAAGGCTTGCCTATTTGCAAGTCCTTCTCAAGTTATACAATATCTCTCTATTTTTGCTAAGCTTTGCTGTAAAATGCTTTAATTTTTGTTTTTCTCTCATTTAAGTTTCTTGTCTTGTCGCTTAGTAAATTTTTCAGTTTTAAAGTACTGTACGATGCTTCTTTTTCTCCTTTGTTTACTTCACACATTTTTGAACTCTCAGGTGTATCATCTGATGTGAGCAAGATTTTATTTTCCTTTGCTTGACAACTTTTTGCTCGTTTAAGGCTTTCTTTTACTCTGGCACAATAAAAAAAAAAGAGGAAAAAGTAATACTATTGTGGAAATGGAATCAATATTCAAAAGGAAATTCAGAGAATAAGTCAAGTTATGGCATCTTGCTGCAAACTAAATCTAAATACAGATATTTATAAACTTAGGGTCCAGTTAACCAAGGTCATTCAAATAAACTGGGGGGATTACTCCCATGATTAAATCCTTATCAACATGGGTGAAGGATCAAAATGAATAAGGCATAACTGGATCACACATTTGTTATGGTTGAAGTATTTTATGGAATGCACCCACAACTGATGTTAAAATGAAAAATGAGTTACCACAATGACCGCTCTCCTAAAAAAGGAAAGTAGGTGTGGTTTTTTGGTGGGTCATTCCAGTTCAGATTATGATTTTGCTTTGGAGTCCTGTAAAAATAGAACAGTGTAGAAATAATAAGGAATACAAGGTACCCCCAGACCACATGGTTTTGTAGGAAAAGGATTTGAAATTGAAATTGTACTGGTTAAGTGTGTTTACAAATTGAGGAAATGATGGCAATTTGCTTTTGCTCAGGGATGATGAGGAAATACCCCTGATTTCTCTACTATCACAAAACTTGTCTTGGTAAGATTTTGACATGACCCATTGCAGTAGCATCTGTTGTTTGGATAATGTGTTTCAGATGAATGCTTTGAATTTCTAATGATATTGTGCTTGTGTCAAGATTTTGCAAATTAAGAACTTAATTTCTTTTGTGCCAGAAAAGCCCCCACCCATTAAATCTTTATCTAGCAACGATCGGCTCAGAGACCACATCGTTCCTTTGTCACACAAGCTATCAGCTGTACAGAGAATTCGGGTGTTTCAGTGATCCATGACCACGTTTGAGGAGCACTTACACTTTCTAAGATAAAAGTCTTAGAAAGGATCTTGGGTAAAGGATCCAAGCAAAGGTTGTATCTCAGTCTAAACAAGTGATCCTCAAATAGTCTGTGTTTTGCTTGGAATCTTTGTTGACCCAGTCTATTAATATCATACAGATTATCTCAGTGTATGCAATTTAAGCAGAGTGTTGTAAGTGTCAGGCATGTCATGAGGTGGAGCTTCTTCAAGAATTCTTACAGGCTCATTCAGCAAATTTGCTAGTATTTGGTTTTTTTTTTCTTTCAACATAGAAAAGGCAAAATAATAAATAATTATTGGAACTTGATTTCTGAGCTTCTTGCTTATTTGGCAAAGGTTCCACACTGTTGGGAGCCAGAGATTTACTCTTGTTTTCTTTCTTATGCTGCTGTGATATTTAAGAACACCGAATACTCTCACTATGCACGTGCAAGCGTTTGTCTACAGGGGCCTGTTCCATCCCATTGTTTATGTCTTTTCCAGCATATTGAGTCTGTTTTCTGAGTTTACTGAGGTGCTTTTTAAATAGGGTTTTCAGATAGCGCTGCAGTTGTTTAAGTTAGCTATGAAATGTTGTTTCAGAGAAATGTGCTCTAGCATGGTGTTCTTGTCCTCCACTATAGACACTGGAATTTTTACCATTGTGCATTATGGGATGTCACTACTGCCTGAAGAAAACTATGGTCCAGCGTAGCAAACCTTTGTGATTCCCTGTAACATCCCTTAATTCTCTGTGTTTTGGAGCCCTTTGGTAGCATGTGGAACCTGCTGTAGAGCGTGAACAAGGTGGTGCACTTGCAGGGGGAGTGAAACAGTGGAACTGGTTTGGCTTGGCAGCTTTGTCTGTCTTTGCAGAGCTGCATCTACTAATAGAGGGAGGATCTGAAGATGGGATTTAGCAGATTTTTGTTCCAGATTTCAGAGCAACATTTTTGGGGCTTGATTGATATGATAGAATGGTAATGCAGAGCTGGGGGACTGACAATGGCATGGGAACACCAGGATGAAAAAGACTGCTTTTTGATGATTGCTGTTAGACCCAAAGAACATTGGTGAGGAAAATAAAAAGGAAAGACCTTTTCACTGTAGCAAGACACTGTTGATCAAGCTGGAAGATTAGTCCTTATATAGTCCTGGAGGAGCAGAATGCCACATTCTTTAGGAACTCCTATGTTGGCAAGAATAAGAAGATTTTTGTTCTGCTGTTATTGCACCTTGTCACTCTCAAAGAGGCAACTTACTCTCTTGCTGTTTGAAGTCTTTCGATGGATGTTTGGACAAGAGACAAGAGCTGTTTAACTATACCAAGTGGTTGCAGAAGGAAGGCAGAATGTTTGTTTAGAAGACTGAAGGGTACATGGTAGTGCTTTGAGATGAGCTTGAGTGTTTCTCAACAATGGAGTTTGTCTACTTCCAGCAAGAGTTATGTGCTACACAAGATGTCTTTTACTTTAAGAGAACATTGAATGTGGAAACGGAATTGCAGGGTGGGGGAGGGGTTGGGGGGGAAAGCCAAAAAAAAAAGCTATACTAACATAGTATCGCTAATTACAAAATGCTCAAGATTTCACTCTGACGCCAAAATTTAACTCGGGGGTGTGAAGACTAGCAGGCACTACAATAAAAACAATTTTATTTAATACATAAAAATGGAAACTTCAGTTTTGTCTAGCTTTTTCACTATCTGTTCTTTCTTGCTGTATTCATATCAACTTATTTTTTTCTTTTAAAACCTCAGAAAAAGTGAGCTGCAGGTATTTTTCATAGCTTGTAAATTTCTGTATTGATTTGGTTTGGTTTGTTCTTCCTCACATACAAACTATTCAAACCTCATTCCACTAATACTTTTAAGATTAAGCTCTTTGTTAGTCCGGTGAGGAAAGTCTAGTGGGCACAGCTTTCTCAGAGCCAGCCTGTTATGTTTCTTGTTGATTTATAATACTGTGTGGTTTGTAAAAAGACAAAATGATAGTTTCATGCAAACAAGACACCAACGCATAGCTCTGCCCACTCAGGGCCTGAAGTAGCTTGTGCTTTTCTGCCCAGTTCATTTTGTCTTACTCACAAAATAGTACTAACAGTTCTAGCTAGGGCTGTAAACTGTGGAGAGTTTAACTGTTGTACACAGTAAAGTTTTAAGTTCCAAGCCTTAAACAGTAAAGCAGATTTCAATTCCTAAGGGCCTTACCATGTTTTTAGTTAGGACTGAAGTATAACAGTTGCCTGAGGAAGAAGTTTTAGTTAGAAAGTATTTGGGGTAGGCAAAAGTGGTATTTAAATGTTACCAGAAAATGAGAATGCAGCACCAGTTCTCAGAAAATACAGCATGCTAAGCCACAGGAAATCTGTTTAAACAGTGTTACTAGGTGGGCCGCTGAAAGTGTTTACTAGAGCTTGTGGTACCTGCCAGAGTGTACGAGCTGGAAATTCTTCTGGCACACACTGCAGCAGGGTGAGTTTTTGCTTCTACTCATAGAATCGTAGAATTATCCAGGTTGGAATGGACCTTTAAGATCACCTGGGACTCCAAGAGAAAATGTGAATTAAAAAATGTTGTGGCTGGTTCTAATGAAGTTACTTGTTGGTGTCTTTCTGAGATTGTCAGCTGGACAACTCTGGTGATCAAAACTCCTGTCCACTGAGATGGATAGCTCACGAGTTCACTGAGATTTGAAGAGGCTGTCAAACAGCTAAGAGATACGAATCTTTCCAGGCTTGCAATGGCTGTTGAGACTTCTGCTCTGAACTGAACAGCCACCACTGAAGCTTGATCAATATTGGCTAAAGAAAGGGGGGAATCTCTGCATTTAGTAGAACTTTGCTGCTTCTAATGAATGTCATCTTTCCCTTGTCTAAACCATACTTGCTTTTGCTGGGAAGAAAGCCTAAAAGAAAACGCTGTCTATTGAGAGAGATATTGCAACTGTGCAGATAAACTGTTGGACCAGGTGATTTTTTAAGGTCTCTTCCATCCTGGGTTGTTCTATGATTCCATAAATGGGAGGCAAGGTCTGTGAATTGATATTGAAAGACAGGGAACTGCAATTGCTTGGTAACCCACCGAAGAAGGGTTGTTACAATGACTAGTGTGCTTATTCTGCTGAATCAGAAGGTGCCACTCAGTTAATCAGATTCTTTGCTGAAGATGATGTTGCTTCTTTATAGATAAAAAGAGGTTTTATACTTCATGCAGCCCAACTTTCTTGTAAAGAAGTTCTCAGGTTTTAATTTTTCTGGAACTATTGTGAAGGATGGACAAAGAACATTTTATTGTGGACAAATAACTGGCAGCTTCAGGAAGCAGGGAAAACGGGAGCCAAATGTAAGAATGAGTAACAGCATTTATACGCGATTGTGATTCAAGGGATAGAGTCACAGAACAACTTCAAAGATTCCTGCTAGTCGACAGGACATTTGGAACAGACTGAGATGAGAAAAAAGCATTCCCGCTGCATTACAAAACTCTGGCATTCTCTTTCAAACTGCTAATTATGAAAAATAGGTAGCACCCACAGATGAAAGCACTGCATGCGTCAGTCTTAGAACTAAAGACATGATTATGGAATTCTTGGTACTAAGCATCTAGATGTTGGTCCCCCGTAATCTTGTTTGTGTATCCGCGAAACAGAATTTATAAATGTAAAAGACCAACTTCTCTAAGTCATAGCACAGAGTACATTTTTTTCAGATCTGAATTGCTTTCTGTTTAAGAGATTGATTTCCCCAAGCCTTTTTGTGGGATGTTTTTACCTTAATACCCACAAAATGCTAAGTTGTGAATTTGATTCTGTGTTTGTGTGAAATACTGCTTAACAGCATAGTCTTCCATGTGGTTGTTTCTAGCAGCAAGATTTTCTGAACCTTGGCCATCAACACGGAATAGTTCTAGCCCAATGAAGCAAAACACAGGGATGGAGCATGGAAAATCCCCAGTGATCAACTTGAAACAGAGAAGTAATGGAGGTTACAGCCTGTTCCCTCAGCAAATGAGGTTTCTGGTGGAGGAGTAGAAGTGAGAGAATTTTTCACTTCTATCAAGTGACACTGACAAAATTCTTAAGGTTCTTAAAGCTTGCAAGGGATTTGGGGACAACTGCATGGAAGGATGTGTTGCTTTGTAGTTCACTTTTTCTAGGAGTGGTAAAATGAGGGCGGTCCAGAATTTTCTTTGCATAGCCTGGACTAATTCTTTGAAATGCTGCATGGCTTTCCCTTGTGAAGCTGCTGTTCCAGCTGCAGTTATGTGGGCCTCTAGGATAATGTTTATGATAAGATGGCAAGAGATGTGAGGAGACAGTGTCCTAACTCTAAGAATTAGCATAGCTATAACACAGAACCTGTCTCTTCCCAGAAACAGTAACAAATAAGAGATTTGACCCTTTATTATGTATATGGATGGCACATCTGAATGTTGTTGTGTGTATGAGCCTTGCTGCTGTGGGTATATTTGCTTTGCTATAGTTTCCCTTCAGAGCTGAACTGAGGTCAATCATCTCAAGACCCTTATTATGTCAAAAAAAAGTCTTATATTTCATCCCAATTGAGATCAAATGTTGAACTACATAGTAGTCACCTGTATATTTTTTAGTAAATTTTTCAAAGGTATATGAAATATTCAGGTAAATATTTGAAAATGCTTCACGTGGAGATTTTTATGTTACTTTATCTAACAGGAAAGTGTCTTTTATTTTTCTGTGGGTTAATTATTCTTAGATAGTATCTTTGGCCACAGGAATTGTGAAGGAGGCTGATAATCCAGGAAGAGAGGGTCAGAAGAGTCTTCTGAAGAGATGAAGTTTCATGAATTCCTGAAAGGGTAGTGATCCTTAAAATTTGGGCCTTCTTCTAGTACCCTGATTTCCAAGATATTTCTCTGTGGCATATAAAAGATAGCTGACTGCACCAGATCTCTTTTGGACTGTTTGATTTAGGGAAGAGTAACACAACTATATGTGTGGAAAAAGTGCTTTCTGATGACCTAGAATAACCACAAGAATTTGTTGGCATGTGGAAACCTGGATCCCAAGGATGCAGGACAGAGTTCGTGCACAGGAGCTGAGCCCAGAAGCTTGAAGTACTGAGAGAATGACTAGTGACAATGGTGTTAATTATGCATGTTTGCAGCATAAGAAAAATATGCCTGTTGCATTGCTTCTTTTTATGGTAGTTCCAGAAAAAAAGCACTAGATTCAAAGTATGCAGCAAGAGTCCTGGCCAGAATTATTTCTGACCTTGGAAACTTGTAGTATCTAATTATGTACAGTTCATAAATTCCATTTGAGCTGTACATAGCTTTGTGTGCAGCTGAAAACTCCAGTCTGATAGTAAGGCTGAGCTTCGGTACTTGTATTTTCACCTTGGACTAAAATGTTTAGTGCAGGACTAAGGCCTTTTGGAAAAGTATAAGGGAAAAGAAGGAAAAAAAGCAAAGCTGCAGTTTACCGAGATCCAGACAAACTCTGTGTGTATAATCCAGAGAGCTAATAGGATCTAATTCAGATCTGCATGACCAGGCGATAAGTGTGCTCCTAAAGTTGTGTGGAGTCAGCCCGAAAACATTAGGGCCAGATTAAGCAAATAAAAAAGGGCTGCTTGTCTATTAGGAGGGTTTGGAATACCAGCCTGGCAAAGGGAATGCAGCGTGGGAGGAGATCATGCAATTGAGAAAGCAGGAGGCCGCTGTTTTTTTATTCCATGGGGGCTTAAACCTGAAGAGCAATAACTTTGTTGGAAAACTTGTCCCACAGGTGGGGGATTGCTGAACACATTAATTGCACTGCATTTGTTTGCCTTTTCCAGGACTGCTCCCCCATCCACTCAGCATCTTGTGCATTAGTCAGCCACTTTAATTTATATCATAATAATGTATGATTATTTATATCAGCAGAAGTTGTTTCTGCATCTGTGTGGTGAGTGAATATCATAAAGCGATGTATTCTAAAGTGCTTCCTTGTAATTTTATCACTATGCATGAAATCTCAGGAATAAGAAAGTGACTTTTTAATAAAAATTGCTATTACAAAATTTATTGGGCCCATCAAAGCTACCATCCAAAGCAGATTTTTATGCAGATGATCTCTTTTAATTCTCTGCTCAGCAAAGTCTCAGGTGAGCTACCAATACAGGAAACTAGCTTCTTAGAAGATGTTTTGCTCCAGACATTTTGTGTTACAGGCAGATGAATGGAAGACTGTATCAAAGAGCTGCATTTTTTTTCATGGTTCAGTGTTCAGGTGGAATATGAGTGCAACCAAAGCAAATGCTGTCAGCCTTACATTCATCTCAGGAACCTTTCCTCCCTTCCCTTGAGAGAAAGTGAGCTAAGGAAAAGGAATCTGTAGAGTTGCATCTAAAATTCCCTAATTATCAAACGATATTTCTGGGGGGAATTAAAAAGCATAAGGCTAAAATGAAGCAGATTTTTTTGGTATTCTTTTAGTGTTGCTTATATGTGACTGTGCCTGTTCTAAAGTGTCTGCAGGACAATGTGAACACATCATTTTGTATTGAAGAATTTGTATTGAAGAACTCAGTTTTTAAGCTAAAATGACACTTTCAATGGTCGGTTAGCAGCCTAAGTTAGGTGGAGACTTAGTTGATCACTGACCTCGTGCCTGCTCAAGCTTCTGCACAGGCAGTGCTTTTTCTGATTTTACTAATAGGAAATTGCATGAACTTAAGTTCATCTAGCACTCACTGTAGTAATTAACTTCCTGATGTATCTACGTTTGTGAATAGTGAGAAGGTTAGCCCTCTCAGACCTGCCCAAACTCAGATTTCACACTGGCAAGTATATAATGAGGTTCTGACTGTGTAGCTGTAGAAAGTGCAGGTGCTAATTGGAGAGATTTTGCAAGTGATTAGCATGTGAAAGTGGTCTATAGTTTTGAGAAGCTTCAGAAAAAGAAAATTTGTGAAAATGGCACTCCCATTAGTTTTTCTTAAACCTTATTTTCCTGGAGATACATCACTAAATATTCTGCCATATGTTGTTGAACTGAAGTTCTTACCAATGTTCCTGTAAATTTAGAATGCTAATCAACTATTTTTCCAAAGCAGCCTGCTTTGAGAAAGTTGTGATCCTTGTGAGAAGGATGTCTTGCAGCAGGATGTTTTACAACTGCTGTTGCTATGATGTGGTTCTCTTGAGGCAGTACTTCCTGATCTTCCATAAAAGTGATGGTACCACAAACTGCAGTTTTTGAGGCAGCGTAGCTGCAAATGCACCCGTTAATGTGGTATAGCATTTCATGGAAGTAGTAAGTAGGAAATGGTCCATCTATATAGGACCAGACACCTGGACAGACTTCCACTGTAATGACAGTCTAATCCATGGCAGTGTCTTTTACTAGAAGACAGATTTTGATGAAGAACCACATAGAGTGCCAGTCCTGTTCTTCCTTGTCTGCCCTTTCTTTGGTCTATCTTAGTCTGCTTTCATTCCATGAGTATTTATACTCTGGGAAACAATACCATTAATGGAAAGGATATGAATTCTGAGATAAAAGTATAATTGACAATTTCTAATTCCTGCTCTAACATTAGGCACTCAGAATATTTTACAGTTAAAAAGTTGTCTGTTGACTTTGATGTCTGTTGGGCTGCATGGCAGATAAAGGAGAGGTTTTATGATCAGAATTTTGATCATAGGTGTTCATGTTTATTGTCTGTCCCAAATCAGACACCTGCTGATTTGGTTGTTTTAGTTTGGTTCGCTGTTTTTTTCTTGGTTATTTGTTTTTTTTTGTTTGTTTGTTTTGTTTTGTTTGTGTTTGGTTTTTTTTTTTGTTTGTTTGTTTGTTGTTGTTGTTGTTTTTTTTAAATCTGGCCTACAATCTGTTCTTAACCTAAAATTCTTGAAAGAGGTGGTAGAATTGGGTTGATGGCCAGTTTTATTTTACAGTCAGGTAAATACAAGCCTCTGCAGTTGAATGGACTTTCTGCTCTGTGATGTTTTCCCAACGAACCTTGAAGAGAAGGCTGTATTGGATGTAACATTCCCTTGGATGTGAAGGGACTAGAGGGCTAAAATCACAACTTAAGGCTTACAAGCCAAAACATTTTTTTTTTCCATGACAACCACATCCCCATTGTTTTTTATTTATTATGAAATCAAGACTTTGTGACAGAGGAGTGGGACGTTGTTACATAAGCAGAGTGAGTAAGTTACCGGTTGAGACTGTTTCTGTTTTCCAGTGTACAATAATATACCCCTTTAGAATGCTAGTTGCTCAATCAGAAAGGTCCATCATTTTACATGGGAATTACATTTGTAATTTCTAGTATTGATATATTTTTTTTTTAAATAATTCTTCCTTACTAATGTCCTCGAATAAAGAACTCATTTTAAATGAGTTGTTGCCAGCCCTGGGTCTGGCCTTTATCCTCATTCCTTAACATTAGCCTGAAGGTTTAATTCAAGTTGTATTTAGAGGAATACTTTTGTAGTCCTTCATTTACATGTATGCCAACAAGCTTAAATGCACTGCAACCTTGGAAGACTTTCAAAGGAAGTAATAATTCCTCTGAAATAGGTCTTTTGAAAGCTTTATCTTGTTCTTTCTCTTTTTGTTAATCTTGGAGTCCCTTAGCATGTCAAAGCAATTTTTCTAATGTCACATCTTGTAGACATTAGCATGAAAGAGCTTTAAAAGATGATTTGAGAAAGAATAAATGTTGAATGAGCATTTATTATAGAGCCGTTTATGCTACATTTGCATTTTGACTATATTTTTGACGTGAAATGTTTGAAAAGCAGGCTAATTTGAAAGTCAATAGTCTCTAAACAATGTATACTACAAGTCTGTTTACACTGAACTGTTTCCTTTGTGCGTTAATTTACAAAAATAAGATTTCGTTAGGCTTAAGCTAATTTGTTTATAGGGATGAGATTAAACTAGTCTCATTAGTCTTAACATTGAAATAGTATTCCCTTTAGAAATTTGGTAGTGATCAAATGTTCCTCTTTAAGTTACATTCAAGAGAATAGGGACAACTCATCAGTCAATTGATACTGATCTTTTTTGAGTTCTGTTTCCTTCCAGTTCAGCTATTATGGAAATTAATTACTGAAGAATACCCAGGTCTGGAATGAGAGTGACAATATTTATTTATTGCAGTACTACAGTGAAATTTAAACCCCTTTAAATTTATTTTTTTTTTTCAATTTTGAAGACGTAGCAGAATGAAATTGTGTGTAGCTAACAGACTGATGCCATAACTTAAATGGTTTTGTTTATCTCTGTGCATGGAGACTGGTCAGGCAGCATTTAGAACATTGATAGCAGTAGTTTTATGCTACCAGGGCACCACATCATCCATGTGGGTGTGCAAAGTACACAGAGTAGGCCTCTGGTGTACCTTGGGATACAACAGAGGGCTACAAAGATGATGAGGGCCCTGGAGCATCTCTCTTATGAGGAAAGGCTGAGGGACTTGGATCTTTTGAGCCTGGAGAAGAGAAGACTGAGGGGGGATCTGATCAACGCCTATAAATACTTAAAGTCAGGAGGATGGGACCAGTCTTTTTTCAGTGGTGCCCAGTGAGAGGACAGGAGGAAATGGGCACAAACTTGAACATAAGAAGTTCCCCCTAAACATGAGGAGGAACTTCTTCACTTGGAGGGTGGCAGAGCCCTGGAACAGACTGCCCAGAGAGGTGGTGGAGCTTCCATCTCTGGAGACATCCAAAACCTGCCTGGACACATTCCTGTGCAACTTGCTCTGGGTGGACCTGCTTTGGGGGTTGGATGGGGACGGCTTGAACTGTAGATGGTCTCCAGAGGTTCCTTCTTTATCATTCTGTGATTCTGTGTTATCCAAGATATTCTGGAGAACATACCAAAAAGAATTTAGGTTTTCAGGCATCGCAATATTCTACCTATGCCATTTTAAAAGTCCATGCTGTTTTTGGATTTCAGGGAACACTACTTTGCAGATAGCTTGCTAATTACCAAAATTTAAAGGAATGTAAGTAAAAGAAAGCTGGAGGACCTATACTTTTGGACAGCCAGAGTACATGGCAGGCAGGACTCCTGCCACAGCTCCTGAGTCTGTGATATGACAGGATCTTGGAGAGATGTTGGTCCATTAGTTCCAGAAGAGAAATTTCCTCCTCTCTCTAGAGGACCAGGAGTCAAGTTAGTTGTCACAAATACTGTCTCTTAAAATTGTTGTGCATACTCACACATATTAGCATTAGTTAGTATTAATTTTGAGAATTACTGGTATGGAAGTTGTTGTGGGTTTGTTGGGTTTTTTTGGATTTTTTTGAAATATAGCATGTTTAATTATAATGACAGGATTGTAACTATTTCCTGGATGAAATTTGTGCTGTAATTTCTGGCGTGTTCCTGTCACACAGCCCTCAGTAGAGGAAAGTCTCAGGGTCTGTATTGGTACAATGACAAAAGAAGGTGCAGAACAAAGAAGGGAAGGAGTGAGCATTTAACCATTGCATAAATTCCATGAGGAGTAGTCTTTGATTTAGGTGGTGCAGTAGTGAACCCACCTTGTCCTCCTCTTCTCTGTAGATTTCTCTGTTGTTGCCATCCAGAGAGGAACTGCAATTTTCCCAGCCTAGAAACCTTAAAATACTGCTAGTAGCCCATCATTCTGATGTTAAGAAAGCCATGATCATTCTAAGTATGGCTAATGTGCAATTACACAGAAGATGCACTCCTTAAACAATCCTTTTTAACATCTCACAACACAGAGAGGGCAAATCATGTGGCTCCAGGTTGCAGAGATCAAAGGGCCGTTGTAGGAGTGAAGATTCTAAAGTGCCAATAGTATCAGAAAACGGGGAATCCACAGAAATGAGCAACTTCTCCACGGGTGTTCTTGGAAGGTGTATTTCTCATTCCTCTGGAGATATCTGGGTTATTTTTTAAAAAGCTGTGTTGAAGTATGTATTCTCAAAGCTGTGACTCACTGAAGAAGGTTTGGGGTGCAACTGAATAAAATACAGCGTAGGGTAAGTGTGTGTACATCTTCACTTACAGAAAAAAATGCTTGGCCCACTTGATGAGGTGCTTATATATATTTATGTGGAGAGATATACATACACACACAAGTGTGCGATATGCATGCACAAGTATGTGTGCTTGTGTTTTATTTTTAAATATATGTATATAGTTGTCAGTGCTGTCTGAGTATCTTATAACAATTATTCTAATACTTGAAGTGACAATCTACTCGAGAGGGGCTGGCAGGCAAGGGTGTAAATCTGAAGCATAACAGAACTTAAATGACCCCCCTGACTCTTCAGATGGTATTTGCTGGAAGCAAGTACATAAAGAACAAGGGAAAGATTTACACTCTTACTGTCATTCTCAGACACACACACATATATACAGGGAAAGAAAAAGAAACTCTTTATTTGTGAACTTTCTGAATAAGGTAAGAGTGTTCTCATAAGAGCAGGATTTTTAAAAGGGAATTGTTGAAAATGGCCTAAGAATAAAACTTTTGAACACTGTCTCCTTTTTTTCTTTGGTATGAATAAAAGCTCTAGCCTTTAACCTTTTCCAGTCTTTCAATTCATTTTTTGAAGAGATTTACATGAGAGATGTTCTTTTTTGTTTGAGTTGTTTGATATAGGTGATGATTATGTAAGTGCAAGGGCCTGTCTTTCTCAGGATCTTGGACCTCAGCACTGAGCTGAAAGCTTGCTCTCAGCAGTGGCTAGCCGATGAAAATACCTCTGTCCTCCTTCAAATGTTTTTTTTCCCCTGGAAGTTTTATCATTTCAGGGCTAATGCTTTACTACTTGGGTGCTTCCAAACCCTTGCCTTCAGATAAAACTGTAAGAGGTTGTACAGTACCCTGGGCAATCCTAAGAGGACATCTGCTAGTATGAAGTAGTTGCCTGGGGGCTGAGCTTCATCAGTCCTGATGTCTGCAGTAGTCTGTGTCCTCTCTCTCTTTCTATATATGCATGTGGGTTCAGGCATTTAGAGATGAGAACAGAAACATTCTTTAAATGGGTGACTTCTAGGGAAAGACAATTTCTGAAGTTAAGAGTCCTATTGTCGGAGTAAATTCTTGCCCTGTGCATGTCTTTTGGAAGCTCACTCAATACTAAAGCATAGCAATTCAGGGAGCAGCATGCTTGTAGCTGGAATTTAGCACAATCCCAATCACTTCTATATATTAGAGATTTTGTGACTTCTTTTATGTGAGTAAGTAATAATAGACTAGGCAAATTCTGGCCTTCCTGAAGTTGATGAAAAAGAAGAAATAAACCCTATTCCACTTACTAGGTCCTAGGTCTAGGATTTAATTTATTGGCCCTAATGGATTTTTATTTTTCCAGATTCCAGTTAAATTAGTTTTTCTGCTTGTTGCATACTTATCTTGCAGCTTGACCATTTCTTTCTTTGTTGTCACTCAAGACTTGCTTCCCAAAATTTATTCCATGTTATTTCCTCTTCAGCAGGAGGAATTATTTAACTGTCAGGAGGAGCAGTTCAGTAATCTCACCGTGTTTCCCCATGCGATGCACAATGACTGCCTTATATTATATTCTCATCTTTCTTCCTCAGCTCTCACCTATTATATCAGTGATTGCCAAAGGGTTTCTTTTGTTCTACTGTCTGGGGCAGCAGCAGCAGGGACTGCCCATCTGACAGTGTCTACTACTGTATTTTGTCAAGCTTGCTTTGGATGCTGTGATAAGAACAAATAGTTTCCGAACCTACCTGTGACACCTGAGTAAAAGAGGACTCTTTCCCCCTCACCTGCCCAGTTATGATCATCTGCTCTAATAGAAACCTTTTCTAAATAAATCTTGCTTTACTAGAAATGTGCAGACATTCCAGGGACTGGAAAGCACACAGAAGTTAATTTTCAGAAAGCCAGGAATGGAGGTTGTGGCAGCCCCCTCCTCTGGCAGCTGCCCTGTGCTCCCTCTCCAGCAAACCCCAGCCGGGGTCAAAGCTCAGTGTTCAGCAGAACCTTAGATTTTATTTACGTATGTAGGTATGAGCCACAATATCCTATTTAATAAAAGAATGTCTGCAATTTCTGCACATTTGGGTCACTTTCACCCATCTTAAATTATCAATTTTTACTTTTCTGTTCTGAACGCGCCGTGGTGTTTCAGGTTGATTTAATCCAGTTAATCTAGCCAATAGCTTTATTCTTTGGTAATATACTCGTTTGATCATTTTTTGACCTTCTCTGCATTTTTATTTTCCTGATGTCATCTTGCTTTCCTGACTTAAATTTTATCAGTTAAATCACTTTCTTCAGAAAATACAAATTTCAATACGAATACTTATTTAATAGTCAAATGTATGGTCACATTCTAGAAATAATTTACTTTGTTTGATGCTACTTGTTAGAGTTGTGTTGTTGTGTTACTTCTGATATATTTGTGCAAAGCTTAATACACGTAACGTGAATAAACAGCAATAAACAGGGACATCTAATTTCTTTCTCATGAGCGTAAAAAGAAAATAGAATAAAACAGAAATTCTGCCTCTCTGAGTTAGGTACTGCAGTGTTATCAATATATCCTTGGAAAGCTGTAATAATGACTATGGTGAGGTGAAAACAGAAATTCTATATTTTATATGCTATAATTTTAAAATTGTCACTCTTACAGCTGCTTTGCTGAAAAGAAATTCAGCTTTTGGATAATGCAACATCTCTGTGCAGGACAAGTACTGCTGTATTACAGTGCCCCCTTCTACTTAGCTTTAGAAGACTCAGAATGTTGCAAATAGTCTTCAAGTTTATCAGGTGATTATTTTACAAGGAATGACAGATTTGCTGAGCCTTAGCAGTGTGCAGATTTCTAAGAGCTGACACTGCTTCAGCAGTTAGTTCTTCTGCAGGCACAAGTTTCTAGTTAAAACTTGTTTGGTTTGTGTTTTTGGTAGGTGAGGGAATGTTAAGTATAATGTGGCAAAAGCTGATACCTGGTAACTGCTCTTATTTGGAACTCATTAAAAGAATCACCAAGGGTTGCTTTGTGCGATTCCTTGAAAGTGGAAAAGAAGGAATGAAGAAGAGAGATGCCCAGGAGATTTTGAAGAGGTGATTACTTCTTGAGGTACAGGCTAAAGAGCTCATGGAAAAGACAGAATCAGAATCAGCGAATCCCCTTGGAAGTCCGACAGCTCCCTGATTTCTCAGACTGGTTTCTCGTTGCTTCTGGCTCCCTCCAGGAGCACAGGAACCTTAGAACCAGAGCTCATATGCTTATCTTGTTCCTGTTTCTATGTTCTTGAACACATCAGGCTATTCAGATGGAGAACTGTGTCTGAGGTTGCATCGTTGATCAGTGATTGAACAGAATACATAATTGACTGGGTGTTAATCAATTAAAATGTTCATTCACAATACAGTTTTAGAGTGACATCAAATGAGACGTGCTACACGAAATTACGTTCTAGTAATTCTCCCTGCTGACTGCAGTCTTTTACTAATATCTCATCTTTATTCGTGTCTCTGGGTCCTGGTTACTCCACTGTTACTTTGATACTTTCGCTAGTGTAAACAAAACTTTCCTGTTGAATAGTGGTTTGTGTGCTTTCATGGAGAGAAAATACACAATGCTGATGTGTATCCAATCCCCACAGCTCCAACATAGTCTCATAAATAGGCATTAAGCCCTATTTATGCCCATTCATCCCTGTTCATTGACATGGAATATAAGAATGTGCTGGTCCTGCTATTTTTCCGTGTTATAATTACACCAAACAACTCCAGGTTACAACCCAGTGTGATGTGGTCTGTGTGGGAAATAAGGCTCCAGGGATGCCGTTTTATTGACCAGGCAGCACTGGCATTTGGAATGCTGAGGTGGGATACAGACAGATTTCTGTGGAACAAGGATGGTTTACCCCAGCTTGGTATCTGTCTGCTGGTTTTCTTTGGGTCCAGTTCAGCATTCAGTCATTGAGCAAAGCTCCAGCTGACTTCAGTGAAGAGGTTAGCCTGAGTACGCACTGGGGTACTGAGTCTTTTTAAGGTGTTAACATCACAATCTGCACCTGGAGGTAAAAAATGTTCTCATATAGGACCCAACAAACCCATGGACTGTTCCCAGGCTACACAGGTCAAAGGTCCCCCACAGCTTCCTGCCACCCAAGATGGGTATTGTTTGGGTCCTGGAGGAGGAGAATTCTGCCCGTACCGATAACTGGGACTTGTCTGTCCAATTAATAATTGAGAAAAAAAATGCAAATATAAAGGGGAACTGGTAGTGATCCTACTATTAAAGCATTAAATATTTTGTAGCATAAGAGCACTAAGTCAGACTTCACTAGAGCATTTGAAATTAGGACCTCTTTAAAAAAATACAGCGGTTGGAGAGAAAAAAAAAAGCTTCAAAGCTGCTTTTTCTCCCCCTTGGAAACCTGCTGGTGTTAGGATAAAATGAATAGAGAAAAGAGAAAGGTTTGCCTTCTAATAAAGCATCTGTTGCCCACTTTGAACATTTCTTACTTCTTTGTGAGTGTGTCTCTTCAGTTATGGTGACTACTGACAATGAAGAACAGAGGTATAGAAAAAGACAATACCTGTTATATAGCCAATATTTCTGATTTCATGTTACTTTGAACAGAATCTTCATTTGACCACATGCTGTGTCCAAAAGGAATTTCTTTGTTGGCTGATCCAAAGATGCTGTAAGATGCTCAAAAAAGTAAACTGCAGGAATCTGTTCAATAAGAAAGATAAAAACAAATCTTACAATTCATTCAGTGCACTGCTATCACTTTTAACTTCAGCCTATTTTGGCATGCTGCATAAAAACTGAATCCAAATTACTTGTGCTTTTTTCCCCCCTTTCTTTTAGTGTTGTTAATTCTGGCCATGAGCTATAGATTTCCTTCATCTTGGAAATAAAAGGTAATAAAACAAACAACTCCACATAGATTCAAAGTGTGAGAAGGAACCAGGGGTGCATGTACATGGCTGGATTGTTTAGAAACCCATGGACAGTTATTGTTGCCACTGAATTTTAGCTGCTGTAACCAAGCTTTGTGAGGGCAGCCCTTCACAGAAGATTTGCAGCCTTTCACAGCAGGAGGTTCTCAGATTTGGCTGAGGTGCTCACCTGAGTGATTCAGCAACATTTTGGCCAGACCTCAGACACTTTTTTTTTTGGCATCTTCTGTGAAGGCTTACGATTCAAGGCCAAAACGGGAGGATATTGTATTCTAAAGGCTGCCTTCATCTCTTCCCAGGCAGCTTTTGTCCTGCTTGCAATGGATAGTCTGCTCATGACTGGCAGTTGAAGCATTTAGCAAAGGCAAAGTAATGATATTTAATCTTAGTCAGACTTAATTCAACTGACTTTAATGAAAAAAAAAAAAAGCTAATCTGCCTTCGTTTTAAATGGCTATGGGAAAATACAAAGTTTAGAACAGATAAATGTTTGGATCTTTGAATTAGAGTAGATAAGATTGCAAAGATGGCTTGCTTTGCAACCCTTTTTTAGGTGCTTTTAAGCTCTCAAGACTTTCTCCTCAGATTCTTTCCTACTTCAGCCTCATACCAATTTTAGAATTTGAAGAAAAGCACTTATAGGTTGTGTGTGTGTGTGTTTGTTCTTAAAAACATGCATGCTTTTTCTTGAAAATCTCACTACTAGGGAATGGAAGGAAGGAACCTCTGGGTCTGGGCATAACTCACTCAAGGGTTGTAAGATACTCTGTTCAACAGGGATGGGTTTAATTACTTGGATTTAGTTAATGACACAGAATTGCTGTATGGCTGGGTTATCAGATGCTCCAAGATGCTCATGTAGTGCAATAATGAGAGTCTTTAGCACATGGGTGTGATTGTTACAGTTGAATTTTGTGGTGACCACAGTCTAGTACTGCTAGTCATGTGAACTGTGATATTGGATATTCTAGCTAGTTTTAATTTCTCACTTGCAATGTCTTCAACATAAGAAATGGAGCATCCTTTTGGAAGAAGTTAAGGCAGGTTATGCAGAAATTACATCTATCAGACACTTTATGGTATTTCTGTGAAGCTTTGCGACGATAAAGTGAAAACAAGATGTGCATGTATCTTGCAAATGTTACAAATAATTGGTTTTATATAGATGGAAACTGAGGTTGATTTCAACACCAGTATAGTTCATGCCACAATACAGTACAAAGAATTGGTGTACAAAATCAAACATACCATCAGTCAAATTTAGCGTCAGACAGCACAGGATTTTGCAAGAAATAGTGTCATGATGGGATCCGACTCTGAACTCAGTAGGAAAGCTCATTGCTTATGGAGCAGGGCTGAATCCTTCCAGAATAACCTGTTCCTACAGAGCAAAGTCTCTCTGTAAGCCCTGCTCTAACAGTGAATAGCTTATAAACAGACTCACGAGGATGGAGATCCCTTCTAATAATAACTTCCTTATTTTATAACGATGTTGTTGTAAATATCTACTCCCTTTCTAAATCTCATTCATGTCTCAGATTCAAATTTGTCATTTTGCAGTGAGTTCCATAGGTTTAATAGCTGTTTTGTTAAATGTTTCCTTTCATTGGTGTTATGCCGTTGCTTCTTAATTCACTTTATCTTTGTATGTATTAAGAAAAAACCAAACAAAAATTAAATCTGTTCTCCATATCCTTAATTACTGACAAATAACTTTTTAGGTCACCTCTCTCATTTCCTCCACAAAATAGGAGGATTTTTCTGAGTCCCAAGTAAGTTTACCTGGGAAAATATCTGTGTCAGCTTGTAGAAGTTTAAGAGAAATCAAAAGAATAATCTGAAAATAGAGTTTCTAGAATATTTTCTGTTCATTCTCTAATATCATAAAATCAGTTCTTTTGTTTCTCGCTGAAAAATTACCCTGGAGTCATGAAGGAGTGATGCATCCACTTCACATAGGTCTTTGAGAAAAGTCTAGAAGATCCTGGCCCTTTGAGAAAAGATGACACAGACTTTGGAACCATGGGTTTGTTCATGGCATACCAAATGGGTCAATGAACTCTGCCGCTGTATGAGCTTCTCTAGGCCAGTTCTTTAGTCTGGTATGGCAAAAACATTCAGGTTCTTCTGTGAAGCTGACCAGGCTTGCTCTGGGAAGGGGAAGGGTGGCAGGATTTGTGCTGACAGACCCTATTACTGGCCAGGTTTGAGCTAGAGTCCCTTCCATTCACTGCTACAGTGCATTTCAGATGAGGGCAAAGCAGATAGTCCTATTCTATCATTAGCGAATTACCTCTAGGCTGGCCACCCTCTGTCTCATTTGAATTCCTTGGTCCACAGCCACCACCAGTGTTCCTGAGGGGTTTGCTCTTTGAATTACGCATTCCTTCTCTTGATTCATCAATAATGTTACTCAGAGCAGATGTATGTTCTGTAATTGATTGGTTATCTCTTCATGGCAAATAGAGGAGTTTGTGATCGAGTAGCAGGTTCATAGATTCACTTGATCAAAGCATCAGAATCTGATTATGCCTCCATCCTTTGAAGTGGATCAGCACTCAAGTAGTTCGATTATCTTCGTTCTGGAGAATTCATCTTGAAAGGAGGTCATTTGCTCAGGTACAAAGAGGTGGAAGTTACGGTTTCCATAATGACCCATCAGGTGACTTTATGTCAGCTTCAGAAAAAAAGGAGTATGTGAAAATAATTTACTGTATCTGAGAGGTGAAGATGTGATCTTTTTCTTATTATTTTGTAGATTAAATAGATATCATAATTTCTCTGAAGTGGATTCTGTATTATATTCATCTGCACCTCATCCTTACTACATTTTTAGGAAACAAGCAATAGTTCCCAAATTTAAACTTAAGCTGTAGCAGGACTTTTTAGAATGCTATGCAAACTCAAATTTTTACATACACTTGAGTATCACCCAAATTATTAGCTCTTATCCTCATAATTCTGGATTAAAGACCATTTTTCAAGCCAGGCATCATTTTCCTTTTTTCTCCCTTGAAAGTTTCCGAGGGATATCCAGCAATCCAAGAATTATTTTTCCACACTCTTTCTTTTCCAGGAGCGTCTCAACATTTCTTACTTCATTATTAAAATAGATCAATGGTTCTCATTAGGTACGGAAAGAGCTTTAATACAAAGAAATGAAAGTGCTACCAAATACTGCTTTAAAGCTGAGAACTCCCGATAAAAGCAATGGAAAAAAAATGAAAGACATTTTTAATTTGAGCACTTTTAAAGATTACAGTTATGTTCTTAATTTCCTTCTTAAACACGAACTGCTTAGTGTCACTGATACTGTAGATTCGCAGGAAGTTTGCAGCACAGTTCCCCAGTGCAATGGGCAGGCTCTTCACACCAGGCCTAGAGAAGATCCCCTTAGTACTGAAATCTTTCTTCAGTTCTCTCTTAAAGAGCCAGAAGATTGAAGTGGTGCATAATTGCTCTGTAGCATGATAGATTTCATCCTGAGAGCGTCAGGAAGACTCCACATGGATGGAAGAGATTTTTTCCTCAGATGTGGAGATAGTATAAAAATATGCTAAACCAAAATAATTAATTTGTCCTTTTTTTTTCATTTCTACTCTGCAACAGCCATGCTAAAATCTTTCCTTTCTTCTTCTCAATACGTAGATCAAATAGTAGAAGGACGTTTTTTCTCTTTAGCTTGAGTCTGGTGGTTGTAGGAGCTGACAAACATTGCAGGGGTAAAAGTTAACCTGAAGGCTGAATGAGTGAAAAGAAGTCAGATTAGGAAAATGGAAAAGTCAGCCTTTTAAAACAACTATAAAAGTATCAGCCTCTGTCTGTGGCATGTAGAATGTTTGAAGGGGGTGGGGGGATTAGATAATCCTTTATTCATTCTTTCTTTTTTTCTTTCCTTCTTTGGATTTGCTTGGATTAATTCCATGGCCACAATAATTGCCTGGTTCCTATCTCCAGCAGGGAGCTTCCAGTTAGGAGCCTTCACCTCAATGGTTTCTTTCCTGTCTTTCTTTACCCTTCAGGATCACGTCTCACGAAGGCAGAGAAGGGAAAGATGTGAAGGTACCATAACGTTTATTAATAAGTTTTCTTACAAGTTCTTTACTATCACTGGACGTCAGGGAACATGTGGTGACAACAGCTCCTGAGGTGGTGGTGTACATGGTGTGTCTTTGGAGTTAACTTGAATTATGTGAGATTTCACTGCAGATCTCATACCATCCTCTGCTGGTGGATGTCAGTCTCTGTTGGTACATCTGTCCAGAGCAGAGGACAAGATGGTCTCCAGATACAATGTTTGTAAGAACTGACAAATCCTGCCAAATACGTGTTTCTAGCCAGAAGGCATAGTGATAAAAGTGGAGATAGCTGAAGGAAAATGAAAAATAGCCAGCCTTTGAGAATTTTAAAGGGAGCAGTCTCCCTAGGACCATGCGGATTTTCTGAAAGAATTCTTCAGGCCTCTTGCTGTGAAGAAACGCCTTTTTTTGTGAAAAGGAAGGCAGGCCCACAAAAGTGTATTGAGGATGTAACATCTCTTTCTTCTCTCTTCAGTTGGTGTCACTTGTGTCTCCTCCTTGGTCTTTAGGCTCCTCCATGTTCGCCTGCCTGTGGCCCCTTTGAGATACCTTCTGGGATAAGAAATGTTTCTCTGTACATTTTTGATGGAAACTTTCAAGTGGCTTGAAACAAAGGCTTCTGGCTCCTTGCTCTGGCTTCTTTTTGTGCATTCATTTTTTATCTTCTGGGTGACCTAAAAGACTAGCCCAAACTGGTTAAGATTTCCACAACCTTCCATAATTCCATAATACTATTCGCCAGAGAGATATTTTGGCCCAAAAGAAGAGTTCATGCATCCTTTAACAAAACAAACACAATTTCAAGCCACTTTTCCCCCTCCTACTCCAAGGACAATCTGAAAGCTGTCTTTGCTCATAGCAAAGGAAGTAAATTTTGTGTTTAACTACTTTAAAATCTGGGAGCAAACAATTCATGCTGTCATTAAAATCCTTGAAGGGATTTCTTGGGTTTGAGGGCTGAAGTTACATTTATTCTCAAGAGTGGGTACAAGTATTTATACAATAATTTTTGGTCCTGTTCCATTGTGGTGGTCCCTTTGTCTGAGATGTGTGTTTCTACTGCGTTGACCTGTGCCAGAAGATCTCATTTAATTTGTCAATGTCAGTCTGTTCTGTAAAACGAGTGAGATAAGGCAGGACTGCCTGTTCTGAGATGTCTCTAAAGCACCTACTGGAGCAGGATCCTAGTCTTGGCTGAGTTTTCTAGATGCTAACATACTATAATTAATGATAATAATGAAGATAAGATGCTAGTTAGTAGTCTGCATTTTACCATTGCGGTTGAATAGAATGCTCTTCTCTAGGAAGTAGATTGTGCAGGAACTGCAGAATGAGACTGCATTTTTTTGGCTGTATGCAGCAGAGGTCAATCTCTGTTAGGACTGTTAAGCCTGTTGAGACAGTGCCTCATCTTCCATCACAAAGACCTCCTATGAAATAATAATATGTCGCTTCAGCACAGTTGACCTAATTTAATTATAACTTTTCTACTCGGGTGAATCTCATAATAGTATTTTTCTCAAGATGCCCATACTGTGAGAGTTACAGAATTACTGCTAAAGCAAGTGTCTGTTAATTTGCTTATTTTATTTTTAAATCCATGGCTATATGTTATATGAACCTATGTAAAGTGTTTGGAAAGGGAAAACTACAGTCAGAAAGAAAAGCAGTAAGTTACTTAACTGTTTCTTCTACTGCTGCAGAAGATGTAAAGTCTGGTATAATGAAGGTGGGAGTTGCATTACAGTATGTGTGCAGCCATGGAGTTATTCCACTGATAGCCATGGGACGCTGATAAAATGTAGATATGAATGCTGGAGCAGCAGCCAAGCAATGAGGAAGTTAAGTGGATGAGACTGTTGGAATGGAAAATGGAATCATTAAACCTAGGTGTCAGGATTTTGACATGTGGCTGTGACTTTAGGTAGTTTTGCAACTGGAGTTTGGAGTAAAAGAGGAAAAAAAAAGAGACACACTATTAGAAGAAAAAAGTTTTCAAACTTTGCAGACCAAAACCACAAGCCGTTCAAACAAACCACTGAAAAGGCTGCTGCAGTTCCCATGTGGTGTACTTTTTGGGTAGCTGTGGTTTGCAGTGGGTTGGCAATGGAGTGGCTCTGAGTGACCCACTGGGGGTGCCTGAGCACCTGGAGTAATGCTGCGCCCGCTGTGCCAGCGGGGCTCGGCAGCCCTGCCTGATGGGGGAATGAAATGGATTCTTAATTCTCTTCTCGTCTCTCTCTCTCACACACACACAGACGCACAAAAACTTTGAGTCATTAGTGGACTGCCTGCTGTAGAGATCTCTGGGCTCTACACAATCTGCCAGTCTCTCTGTCACTGGAAAGGAGATCTAAATCAAATCACAGCAGAGAAGAAAAAATTCTCTTATGAGAGCTGTCACCGTGCCTTTAAAGATGGCTGGGATTTGAAGAGGGAAAAAAAAAGTATTCAGAAACAATGTATTTCCATAATCCAGCAAACTTTTTCTAGCTTGAAATATTTTATCACTGTACAGGCAGTTTTCTTTTGTCTCCTTGGTCTCTGTGCCCTCATATGCAGCTTTGCACACCATGGTGCGAGGGACCACAGTAATTTCAGTCCATCCCATCCATGGCAGAGACAGTAGCCCCTGGCTGCAATAACTCCCGTGAGCAACTTCTGCAATTAAATAACATTATGGTGTATATTTATAAATGTTATAAATATACATCACTTTCCAACTAAATATTGTCTAAGGTTTTCCAGAAAAGACAGAGCTTTGGATCTGATAGGAGCTTTGGTATGTCTCTGTTCTGTATTCCATTTAAAAATAATTATAATATCTAATTATTTTGAACTCAGCATTGCAGCTGGACTCCAGTAAAGATTTGAATTGTATCTCTAGTGTGGTGAAATGCATTTAGTTTTGTGTAAGACATTTTGCCAATATCATGTCTGCACCTCTTGGTCAGGAATGTACAATTCTTCTTGTGACTTTGTTTCATCATACTGAAATTGCTGAAATTTCTTTTTCCCTTTGTCTCTCTTCATGTGAAGACAAAAAGAAAAAGGCAAGGGAACCCACCGGGCTCTGGTGCCAGGCTGTGCTGCTGGAAACCCCTCCGGTGCCAGGCAGAGGGAGCATCCAAACCAGGTTCTTGCACCTCTGGCTAATCAGATCACTTCTAATAGGGGGGTATTTTTCCTGATGTGGAGATGCATGTAGCAGCTTGGTTAGGAGTTTGTCTTTCCTGTCACTGTCAAGTGACATCTGAAATAAGTCTGTGATCTCTTCTTCCACGTGTGAATATTCAGTGAGTAATATGTGCTTTGACTTCTACAAACTCCAGTTGCTTTCTAGAATTACAGCCTACAGGAAATTTCCAATCCAGATTGCTTCGTTTCAAAATTAAGTTGTCTGCTAATTGATAAAGCATCCCTTGTGTCCTTTTGAAAAAGTCAGGCTCTAAAAGGCGGAGGAAATGAAAACTCCAGTATGACTGCAATTCCACCCAAGCCCTGTGATTAACGTGCTGGGACGGATTCTCAGCTGTGCTGAGTTTGGCCTTGGTGAAGCTGAGCAGAGCCAGAGGAGTGGTGGCACCAAGCCACCTTTCCAGCCCTTTGATCCCGGGCCAGCCAGGGGCAGAGTTGGCTGGCTGCGGACTTGGAAGCAGCCTGAGAGGTGTTTTAAACCCTGAAGTTATAATGACGAGGTAGGGGCTGCTCGCCCAGATCGCTGCCCCAGCCTTGCTCCGCTCCAGTGCTCTCTCCTCCGCCCCAGCCCAGTCTGTGACCCTGTCACTTGTCACCAGGAATCCTGACTGCATCCTTCCAGTCACTGCTTTTAGAAGGAAAAAAGCAACCCAAGTCAGAGACAAAAATATTACCTGTTACACCTAAAAATATAAGGAAATACCTCTTTCACCAGTACATGAATCTTCCTTTGGAACAAACCCATTTTTAATTATTCACCTTGATTTCAATGTCTGAATCCTTTTTATTAAGTCTTGCTATTTGCCCTGAATATTTTATTTTTCAAATTTTTATTTACTATTAAGTATTTATCATTATAGGTATTTTAGGAAATTACATTTGCATTTTTGGAAAGCATTTGTGTATTGGAAAAACAGATGTTTCCTGGATTACAGAGAAACGCTTGTATTTTGGAGTAAAAATGTCTGATTTGTTTCTTAAGTCTGTGAAATGTTGCTTCCCCACCACGGTTTTACTTTGTGGTCATTTTGTAGTAATCTTAATTCTGAGAAAATATTCTTTCTTTGTTAATTTGTTCATAGATGCTAGAGATGAATGCGTTTATGACAAAAATATCCTTCAGACTCTTCTGTTGCTGAGATGCAATTTTCTGGATTTGAAATTTTCAAACCTCTCCATTAAAATTTTCCTTTTCAAACGTAAGAGCTATTTAAAATTGAAGACTTGCTACTTGCTGCTACCGGCGTGCTCTTTGAACCAGGTTGTCTAGATTTTTCCCTGTGGATGAGGCCGCTATGGAAGGAGGGACAGATGATCCTGTGTATCTGCCCAGTGTGTGGTTTCTGAAACATCTGGTGCTGGCTCTGTTGGAGACAGAGGAAAGAGGGGACAGGGAAGGGGGGAGTGGGGAGAAAGCATTCTTTTGGAAAAACTCCTTTATCTCTTTTTTGTTTATTTTAAAATCTTATTCTGAACATTTTCAGATTGCTGTAGTTCTGAAATTCCTGCCTTTCTATCCAGTTGATATTACTGAGTTATTCTGTCCTCATAACAAGTAAGTGTAAAAATAATACAAAACAGATGAGAACTCTGTGGTGCACTGTTCCTGAAATAATCCTCTTCAGTGATCAAATTAGCAAACTCGTGATCAAGGTAGCAAACCCTGCATCTCAGTACAAACCGGTACTCAGCTTTCACGTTTGTAAATTAAGACTGCATTACCTTGCAGGTTTAGTGTTCCATTATCCTATTTATTTTTTAGAACTCACTGAAGGAGAAAAAAGAAATCTCAGCTTTGGGAGTAAAAGAAATAATATTTTTTTTTTAATATGGCCATTTAAGTGAAATTTTTATCCTAAATATTTATTCAGCTGTAATATTTTGCTAATTATTTTCAAGGTTTTGTTTTTAAAAACTAAGTTCATATTGCAAAATGCCTTTATTTCACCAGATGCCATCCCAACACCTTTAAAAGGCTGTGTAAAGTGCTTGCTGGCTCTGCTGCGAGACCGGTTCTGTTCAGTCCACGCTGTGTGTGTGTGAGTGCCTGGTGCCTGCTCTGTCCCCGCAGCCGTGGATGCACAATGTACTACCCCCTTCCAGCCGGGAAAGAGCTGCTGCCACCCCAGGCCAGGCTGTACAAGATTCCATAACAGCACGGCCTCACTTTCTCTTGTCTACAATACAGCCATCGTGGTTTAGATGTCTGTCTTACTTCATCCGGGAAAAGCAATATGTTTCTCTGATCTTNGATCATCTTGGTGGCCCTCCGCTGGACCTGTTCCACCAGGTCCATGTCCCTTCTATGTTGAGGACTCCAGAGCTGGAGACAGGACTCCAGGTGGGGTCTCACAAGCACAGAGCAGAGGGGGAGAATCATCTCCCTGGCCCTGCTAGTCACGCTGCTTTTGCTGCAGCCCAGGCTGGGGTTGGTTTCTGGGCTGCCAGCGCGCACTGCCAGTTCATGTTGAGCTTCTCATCCAGGAGCACTCCCAAGTCCTTCTCCTCAGGGCTGCTCTCCAGCCATTCTTTGCCCAACCTGTATTTGTGCCTGGGATTGTCACATCCCAGGTGCAGGACCCAGCACTTGGGTTGGTTGAACTTCATGCCACTTGCACTAGCCCACCTCTCAAGCCTGTCCAGGTCCCTCTGGATGGCATTCCTTCCTTCCAGCTTGTTGACCACACTGGTGTTGTCGGCAAACTTGCTGAGGGTGCATTCTATCCCACTGTCCAGGTCTCTGACAAAGATATGACAAGCTGTGTGATGGAGAAGGGCTAGTGCTTTGGTGCTTTGGAGCTGGGGCATCAAATTTGGCAGGAACAAAGTTGCCTTCAGATAAATCTTTTTCTGTCCCTATGAAAAACTTACGAGTTATCAACGGCTGAAAAATTGTTTATAAATTAAATTCTCATCTCTTTCTTCCTAAATGGTCCAGAGTTTTGAAAGCAGATTTGGAGGTTTGGAAAAGCAAGACAGCACAGCTATAGGGATGCATGGATAAAAGCAGGAAGCTGACTGGGACAGGGAACTTCAGAGAAGACTGACACCTAGAGAGCAGCGTTTTGGAGGGAGGAGATGGAGTTCAAAGGGGCCATGTAGGCTGGAGATGGGCAAGAGAGACTTCTACTTGTCTAACCAATGATGCAGAAGCTCTGTGGCAACCACTCCTGACCCAGCTTTAGCATCAGCCCTGTCCTGCTCTCTCCTTGAGAGAAAATACTTTTTGTTCATTGTCAGCAAAAACTGTCAGAGTGTGTTCACAAGGGAGCACCATCCATTGCAGGACTGGAAGCCCTTTCATGCCTTTTCTTCTCAGTTTCCATCACTATTTTATGAATATCTTCTCCTTCATGACTCTTTACAATTCCTATTTTTTTGGGGCGGGGTGGTGGTGGTGGTGGTGTTTGGGTTTTTGTGTGTGTGTCTTGTTTTGTTGTTTTCCCTTGGTTTTGTTCTGTTTGTTTGGGGTTTTTTTAATCAGCCTCCAGTGGGAAACCATAAAGGACCTAATTCCGTTATCAGGATTTGAGGATACTTGGTACTTAAAAGAATCAAGACCTTAGAAAAATTACTTCTCATAGTAGTAATAAAGCTGACCTAGAATATTTCTGAAAGAAAGTCTTTTCTGTGAGACTCATGTGTCACGCTTTGAAAGCTTGAGAGTTTAGAAGTGGGAAGCTCTCTAAATTCACAAGAAAGATGAAAAAGGAGAGAAACAGAGGAACAAGAGGGGCAGGGGAATGTAAGGCAGTTTTTCCTAACCCTCTGTGACCAAGGCAGGCTCAGAAAGTTACAGCTTCTTGGATTGATAGGAACAGTTGGCAGTTATTTTACTCAAGTGAGTAAGATTTTAAAAATGGGAAAAATAATAAAAAGCTGCACGTTAAGGGTTTTTGGAACTTTCCAAGAGCTCTTGTTCTACCTTCCTGTATAAAAGCCAAAATGGCCCATAGTCTCACAGAATGATAAGGGGTTGGAAGGGACCTCTGGAGATCATCCAGTCCAACCCCCCAGCCTAAGCAGGTCCACCCAGAGCAAGTTGCACAGAAATGTGTCCAGGAGGGTTTTGAATGTCTCCAGAGATGAAGACTCCCCCACCTCTCTGGGCAGCCTCTTCCAGGGCTCTGCCACCCTCAAAGCGAAGAAGTTCCTCCTCATAATTTGAGGGAACTTCTTATGTTCAAGTTTGTGCCCATTTCCTCTTGTCCTGTCTCTTGAAAGTTTTCTCTCACACATCTTCCTAGAAATCTTTAACTCCAAAATGTAAACCTATAAGTATTTTTTACAGTGTAAACTGGTTAGTGACTATTTACTACTTGGAATTTTTCATGTGCTATAAAAATGTAATTAATTTATCTTTGAGCAAATTACAAGCCCCTATAAATCTTGGACTGCAGAATAAATATTGTTTGTGTATTTCAACAGGTATCTTGGATGCTCCTATTCTCTTTCATGTTTTGGGTGAGTACCTTAGAGAAGAGGAGCAGTAGATGTGCCGTGGTGCGAAATAGCTGTGTGGAGGCAGTAGAGAAATACAGACTTTCCAAATCACACTTGCTGATGTGTAGTGTGGCTCCCCTCTTTCCAGCAGTCTCTCCTTGCTTCCAGCACCCTCCCCAGCACAGGAAAATCCTCTTCCCGTTGTCCTGTCTGTCCGTAGTGTAAGTCTTTCCTGTCTGTCCATTATGTGACTCAATGCATCAGGGTTGCACTGAGATGAGAGGATCAGCCACATGATATCATCATCCCTAAGTCCCGAAAATTAGTGAGATTTTAAATAAATAAAAATTAGAATTTTATTTTCTGGGTTGTGGGCTTGTAGGGTATATTTGAGTGACTTTTGTCAGAAACTTCAGAAGCTAGATACTTTCCTTCTTTTGTGATTCTGGTGTTATTGACTGGCCCCAGATGTTGTGACTGTAAAAAAACAAGTACTGGGAGAGTTGTAACCATATCATTCAAGTAGCAAGGTTGGGAAGAGCAATAGGAAAAGGCTGATAGTCAGCTCTTCTCCAGAAGGCAACATGGAAGGTAATTAGGTGTAGCTGAGAAGAGTCAAATGTGGCCATTGAGGATAACGAAAGATGATTTGGGGTTTCTGTGAGACCACTAACTACAGAAGGTTCATCAGATTAAACAGGAGCAAAAGGAAAGTAGGTATCTCATTTTCTGCTTCAACACCATGTAAAGAGGTGCTTTAAGGGAGCCTTTACAGAATGCATCTTTGAGAGGCCAAAGTTTACTGTGAAGAGGAGAAAATTGTCTCTAGAATAATTTGCACATACATAAAATAGACTCAAACTTTGCATAATTCTTTTGCAAGATCTGAGGGTTTTTTCTGCCTGTTGCTGGTCTTGCACTGATGAATATGGGGTCTACTTACGTAAGTGAATAGATATACTTGCAGCAAAATGTTTAAAGCATAGAGGTTGAAAAAAGATGTCATTAGAGTCATGGATTCTCCAGAAAACAATCTCTTTGAGGAAATGTGTCATGGTATATATTCCCCTCTATAAATTGTAGTGGTTTGTGGTTTAGAAAAACTGCGGGGAAGCTGGATATTAGATTGAGTTTGTTTCCTCGACTGTGAGAAATCCTGACCTAATAGCAAAATTCAAGACAGTATGTGAAAAGCATGAGGAAATCAACAGATCAGGTCACGGCAGACACACTGTGTTTATGTATTTAATGCTTCCTTTTGGACAATCTTATTAATGTGGCTGGGTTTTGTCTGATTACCACACCAATGTCAGGGAACATGCATGAACTAACATATATCAAACTCTTCTTTTGTTAAAGCATTTTGAAAAATAGCAGGATATGAATTAATTCCATGCAAACTGCTGAAGAAAATTATACTTCAAATGCAAATCCCTCCCAAAGCTGAGAACCACCAATTGCATTCACTAACATGCAGGTGTAGCTGTACTTGAAGAGATTACGATATGAAAACCAATGGGGGCTTAGAGTATTAGTATTATTTTATTTATCTGTGGAGAGTCAATCTACATTTATTTTCAGAAATTGCCCCAAGAAGCCTTTCAGATTCCCAAGTGCTGTAACCTTCTTCGTGTGCAGAGGTGCAGAAGGGGGAGGCAGCACTGCAGGAGCTGTGGGAAGCACTGGGCAAAGCCCTGGGTGGAAGAGCCCCACAGGTACCTGAGATCTCACCACCACCAGCCCCTGCCCGACACCCAGCCTGCCCCGTGAATTATGCACTGTTTATATGCCAGGAAAATCAACTTGCAGTTAAGACTGCACTGACACCACCTAATTCATACTCGCAGAATCTGGGGCACATTATAAACAGGTCTCTGAGATGAAAGGCCAGCCGTGAACTAGCCATTCTCCCATCAAATCCTTTCAGTCAGTCAATCTCTAATGAGAAACACTAAGGAACATGTTTCCAGCTCTTCTCTGGGTTTGGCCAACTTCTAAAACGAAGCTAATTGTCTACATGTGTGTTGTTCAGCTGAAACCCTGACAAGAAAACAGTCTGTCTGTCTGGGTTTAAAAGTTAGCTCTGATCCTATAAACCACATAACTCTAGTTTAAGCTGGAGGTTAAATTCCATTGATATTTTAGGTGCATATTCTACTACAATGCACAAAGAAAAACTAAGGCATTTCATTCAGTCTGAGACTCCATTGGGTTAATGAAACGATCTTAAAATAAAGAGCTCACTGATGTATGTGCTAGCAGAGTAATTAACATAATGATATTGTTTTGAGAATATAGCCTGCAAATCATAGAATCATAGAATTCTATGATTAAAATAAGCAGTCAGAGCTGACAATTAATACTTCTGTAGGGAAAATGATATCTGCCTATTTGTATGAATGGGAAAAAAAAAATCTAATGTATTTGAAAGAGAAAAGGTGTGTTTTGTTGACAGCAATTCTTAAGCCCTTTGCCTAAGTGTGGGAAAGGTTAGTATGCATTATGTCATATTAGAATCCTGTTTTCTTTTAGCAACAAGAAGGAAGTTCTGAAATACAGGTTCACCTGATTCATCACCATAAATTAAAATTGTGACTTGTTCTGCCTACATTAGCATCTGATTGTTAATGTATTTCTAATGATAAACTTTAACTTAAAAACAAGTTCTGGAGCTTTTTGCTTTGGGTGAATTAATTTTGCATTGTTCAAAGTGGGTAAATGCAAGAGAAGTGCATTTAACTGTAATTCAGATTGCATGCTAGCCAATCTGGGTTTGTGACTTTGATAGCTTAAGTGACACATTTTGTGCTTTCTTCTTGCCCATGGTTTTCACATACACTAGGGCTGATTTTTGCCTACTGGGAATGAAGTTTTGGAGAGGAATAAAACAGCCTTTTCCTTGCTATTTACTTTAAAGAAGTACATGGAGGCTCTGATATTTTTGGTAGGCACATGTGGAAAAAACGTGTAATTGTAGGACCGATCCAGCAGATTGTTTAGCTGTACATCATGGTGTGCCATTTAGGGGAACAATCTGAAGTACGAAACAAACTCCAGTGTGTGTGAAGGTTCTGTGAAGCAAAAGGAGCTTTGTGTCTGAAAATGCCCTACTACACATACCCTGTGTAGTTATGCAGACTATTGGGTGCATGTCTAAACTGTGCACATCTTCTACTTAATCTAGTCCAATCTATTGTATCCATGGCAACATACAGGCAAAAAAATATCTTGGTCATTTGCCAGATGTCTTGAGATGAAGAAGTGGCTAATATACACTAAGTGGTTGGAACATCCCTGGAGCATCTCTCTTATGAGGAAAGGCGGAGGGACTTGGGTCTTTTTAGATTGGAGAAGGGACGACTGAGGGGAAATCTGATCAATACCTACAAATACTTAGTCAGAAGTCTTTTTTCAGTGGTGCCCAGTGAGAGGACAAGAGGAAACCGGCACAAACTTGAACATAAGAAGTTCCACCTAAAAATGAGGAGGAACTTCTTCACTTTGAGGGTGGCAGAGCCCTAGAAGAGGCTGCCCAGAGAGGTGGTGGAGTC
Source organism: Thinocorus orbignyianus (assembly GCA_013400375.1). NCBI lineage: Eukaryota > Metazoa > Chordata > Aves > Ciconiiformes > Thinocoridae > Thinocorus > Thinocorus orbignyianus. Next base: position 159,801 of record VXBW01015362.1, on the reverse strand, counting down.
TCAGTCTCTGGAGACTTTCAAAACCTGCCTGGATACGTTCCTGTGCAGCCTGCTGTAGGTGGACCTGCTTTGGCTGGGGGGTTGGACTGGATGATCTCCAAAAGTCTCTTCCAACCCATAGCATTCTGTGACTCTGTGATCACAGCTAGGTTGGATAGGGTTGTAGCAATGTGATGTATTGTGTGACAAGTGGCTTCAATTACACTCACTCTTACTATAAGCTGGAAATTCTTGGGATAAGTTAAATAGCCAAAAGGTGTTTGGCATATGTACAGCATTTATTTTATTTTAACTTCTTTTATTTTTGATTGTGACTTCATCAAACAGTCCCACAAAGTAAAAGCACTTATTGAAGATGCTGCAAGAATGTTCTATGTACTTGTGTAACCAGTTCTGTTTGGGTATTTTTGCAGACAGTGCATTAGTGATTCAGGCAGCTTCTTCATGCCTCAGAGTACCTCAGACATCAGTGTACCTTAACGCACCCTGAGACCATGGTGACACACAGCGTCCTGGGCCACCTGGAAACAGAAGCATTACAAACCAGCAGCAGCCATCTGTTGTTTCTGACATCAGTGAACGGCCACAAGAAAAGGTAAGAGGAACTGAGCCGGGAGGCAGAGAACTTAACAAGCAAGTTCCCAGTTTTGTTTTTGTTCTATGCAAATAGAGAGGAAGCGCAAGAGGTGCACTCCGTATCTGCTGTGATATGTTGACATAGATATAAAGGAGACATACATGCTATTAAGTAATGTTAGTAAGATGAGGCTCAATGCGTCGCATCACTCAAAAGTATTACATTGACTTCTGTGGAGGTTAGATAACTAGATATTGTTCCTGTATAGATGGACCTACAACAATGTCTGCCTTCTATAGAGTGCTACCGTAACCGCTTCTCTGAGGAGTGATTTGTTTGCTGGTGTCATGTGATGTGAGTTCCTGGTTACGTGTAAGCTCTCTGTTGACTCCCTGTTCTCCTAAAACATTCCATAATAGTTCTGTGTATTACTGTAATGTCCATTAACACTGGAAAATCGGAATGCTTCTATTTTACAAAGGAGGCAACTGAAGCACAGGCCAAATGTTGCCTAAGTCATTTGGTGACAATGCTAGGAAGAGGAATGGTGAGTCTTGACTGTGTTTATTTCACCGAATTGCAAAAGTTGCTACTGTGCATCCCTTTACAACTTGACTGCAACGTAGATGTTGCTATAAAGACTTGCCTAATCTATGGAGATCTGCAAGAGCAATTTGAGACTCCAATTAGGGAGTTAAACAGTATCTTCTTAAAGTGATTGAAGGAGACATAATGCAGTTGAAAACAGTTACATTTTGAGGACTACCTGTGTAGTTGTTAATGTCATCTAATGTAAAAAAGGACAAAGAAGCAGACCTTCTATGTGTCTATAGAATGTAAGGTATATAAATTTGCATTTCATGTAATCCACATGTAATCAATTACAAAACCCCCAAAAGAATCTGGCAAAAATATACTTGGAATAATTCAACAAACTAGCGCTGATTTCCTTAAACCTGGAGAGCCTGATTCTGCAAAGCTGAGCCCTTCTCAAAGGTACCAAAGAATTGCATCTTTTGTGGCTGCTAAGGAAGTTGAATGTGCTCAGCAGCACTTCTCTGGATTGGAATTTAGGCCACCAAAAGTCATCTGATAGACTGCAAGATCCAACAAATGTAAAGGAAAGAGCAAAGCTTAGAGAAAGCATGTGGACCCTTTGAGGAAATTCTCTTGTAGCTTTTAATCTGGTGATATATTCAGTTTGGCTGTTGTTCCATCCTGACCATATTGTGATGAATTGTTTAAACTGGTATTGCTGTTTTACTCCCTGGATAATGATTTAAAGAAGTGTTCTGATTTGACAGAAAAAATCCCAACAAAAGAGCCAACACTTTGCACATCGTATTAAGAGTTTGCGTGTTCACATCAGATGGGTAAAATATTTGGAAAAGTAAATTCTGACTGGTATGACTGAATTCCTACCTATCACACCTTTACAGGATTGGTAGAAATTTTGAAGGTAGGTCTTATGTGGGGTACTTGGAATGTCCATGAATGTCCTAATTGTCTCTTCCTTCCATTAGGCTAGTGTGTGGGCCCCAGGGCCATGAAAGAATTACGTGATAAATATTTGAGCACTTAGGCATTGCTTTAAGAACAAAAAGGTGGGTCAGTATCAGTGGAAAATGTTCTCCTTTTTGAGGTAAGAACCTGTTTTTCTGTGGAAAGCATGAATTTTGAAGAGATGACAGCTTAATTAAACTAAAAGCATCTCCCAAAGGAGTGAAGGAAATATTTGCAACTAAGTGTACATTTACAAAATGTTCTGAAATCTTCCCTTTAAAAATTATTTCTAAAGCTCAAAGGAAGAAGTCCCCCGCTTTTGGGGTGGGTGGATATCGCTGTCATTAGCAGTGCTGTTAATGGGGCAGAGTGGGAAGAACCATGAATCCAAGTTTGTTTGTGTTATTCAAGGTAAAGCCATCTGCTTCTGGCTGTATTGTGAGGGACGTACAACGGGAGCAAACAGAGACATCACCCTCACCACCCTAACAAAGCTCTGGGGTTTCCAAAGGGTATTGATTTCTTTTTAATGCTTCAAAGAAACCAACCAACTTTCTCCATCCAACTCTAGGCTCAAGACTTCCGAGTGTTTTGTTTAAGGCCAAGTTAGGAACTGCTGAAAAATAGGGGTTTATCCCAGAAACCCCAGTGCAAGCTGAGCTCTGGTCATCGTACAATTGAAATTATTTATGCTAAGTGCTGTGTTCAAACCATGTGCACATTTGTCCTTGTCAGTCAACAAGTGTTCTATTAATCAAACAGGAACCCCAGCGCATTCATTACAAAAGTAAGAACACAAAATTTGGGATGGTATTTTTAGTGCTTTTGACAGACAGAGATTATTAAGCTGTCACTCCCTCTTTTCTGCCAACTCCCCTATCTTCCTCCCTTTCTTCTGCAGTGCATTGTCATTTTATTATTAAAAGCACACTAATAGTTAAATGACAGGAACCCTAAACCTCTGACTAGTTCACTGACATGACAGGTTATTTTTTCCCTCTCTTCCCTGTCCAAGAACCCCTGCTGATCTTCCCAGCATGCAGTGCTGTGTGACCCTTAACATCTGGCAGTGATTAATTGTCTTAGTGTCATAGCGATCGCTTTCCTCCCTCTGATCCTCACTTACTTTGTTCTCCCTTTTAAAGCCAGTGTGCTGGAACCTTTTCTTCCCACTTTTAAATCTGTCCAGTATCCAGGATACTGTGTGTGTCTACTGCGATACAACTTGAAAGAAACCGAAACAGTCAGTTATCTGGCCCTGAAAGTCTGGTCATGGATTCAGAGGGCTTTCTGTTCACTGAAGGGGTGTGCTTGAAAAACAGCACTAACTGGAATGACACAGATCTTGTTGAACTTGATCCGGATCTCAGGTCCCTTCTGAGCAAACAATGCAATTATGGCAAACACCGTTTTGGGCAGACACCCGTGGCATTGTGCAGAAGGCCGTTGGCTGGGCCTTACGCAACGTTACACAGATTAAGGGCCGGACACCTCCTGACAGCAGTTGCTCCTTTGTGCTGGGCTCGACCTGCTGCAGAGGGCTGAGCCCTGCCTGGACCCGAGCTCATCTCCCTCAACTCCCACCCAGTTAGACTGGGCTCCTCCACATCTGCTGGGGAGGGTGTATGAGCTCCAGTGCTGGGAGCAGAAAGAGAGATGGTGTTTGCAAAGGAGTTTTATTGGCTGAGTTCTCCAGGGAGAGCTCCTACCTGCTGTAGATGCTCGTATAGTAGCAATATTGGTGGATGAGAAGACTGTACCGCTAAGATAAATGTCAGATGTCCTTGTTTTCCTCTCAAACCTCAGTAGGCTTCCCATGGGATCTTCGAGAATCACCTTATTCCCTGCCTCAGTTTCTCCTATTGGAAAATGAAGACAGAAAGTGATTTGAGGTATGGGAGACTTAATTAGAGTGTTCAAAGACCTTTATTTTTCCTGCATGAAGGTGAAGTTTTGCCAAGCAATTATTTATTATCTGTGTATTAAAGACCAGCTGCCAGGCATGGGAGGAGCTGTGTGCGAGGGAGGAAGGGGGCCATGTTGTGCAGGAGCTTTTTTAGTTTGCTTAGATTCAGGGTGCCTGTGATCTAGTCACAGTTTGGCAACTTGCATGGGTAAATTACCAACTGCTCTAAACTTCCGTTTCCTTGCGTGCAAACAGGGGATGAGCTAATAGTCTTCTTGGCAAAAAACCCTAACCCTCTGAACATTTGAAGATGAAAGGTAAAAATAAACAATTGCTTTAAATCCTGGTTGAATAGCAGAATACATGCACTGAACTTAAACTACTGGTACATTTACATTTTAAGGCAAAATATCTGAAAGGCAGTTTCTCCTTCACTTACCTATTGAATGTTGAGTTCAGAGTCTCTCTGTCTCCCGTGACACACATTCTTCACAAACAGATTTCTCCAGAGCAGTATTATGTTCTAGCTCTCCCTGTATTTCAAATAACTACAAGGCCATTTATTTTCTGTTTCAAACCAAAATAGTAAAATGGAGTGCATGGCCTTTTCCAGTTGCTAAGCAACACTTTGTAATGTGCATCCTGCGTTTTGCTGTGCCATTTGGCAATTCACACAAGATCTTGTTTGTTCATTTCCAGTCTAGTAACATTGGTTGCTATATTTCAAGTGCCAGTATAGATCAAAGTATTTCCTAGAAGGATAAACATGTTAACTGGCAGAGAGTGAATGATTAACATCAAGCACAAGCCTTTTCATATAAAGGACTTGGCATGTCATCCATTGGCACAGCTATTCAAATGAATGCCATCTATACCTAACAGATGTGCCACTGAGGAGTTATCCGCTTCTTTCCAAAGTGCTGTGTGCTGTGCTGGTGTGACTGAAGAGGGATGAGAGCTGCTGCAGGGCTTTGTGAGAGCTGAGCCAAGTGCTGTTGTCAGCCATGGCAGCGTATCTCAAGATCTCTCCTGACTTTGCTTGAGCTACTTCAGTTTCGCATCCATACAACTCATGGTAGAGTTATATATAAACTGCTATTTTCTCGTCCTCTGCCCTTTGTGAACACTTACAAACAAGGTGGAGAATAAGTCTTATGAGCAGAGGCTGGGGGATCTGGAATTGTTCAGCCTGGAGAAAAGGAGGCTGAGGGGTGACCTTCTCGCCCTCCAACTCCCTGAAAGGAGGGTGTAGCTGGGGGGTCAGTCTCTTCTTCCAAGTCACAGGCGATAGGACAAGAGGGAATGGCCTCAAGTTGTGCCAGGGGAGGTTCAGGTTGGATATTAGGAAAAATGTTTACACTGAAAGGGTTCTTAAGCCTTGGAATGGGCTGCCCGGGGCGGGGGTTGAGGAACCATCCCTGGAGGTATTTAAAAGTGCTCAGTGACATGGGTTAGTGATGGTTTTTATCAGAGTTAGGTTGATGATTGGACTAGATGGTCTTAAAGGTCCCTTCCAGCCAAGACCATTCTATGATTCTGTGATTCTATTTAATATTCTTGTCTCTGATAAACTCCAAGGGTATGCCTAATGAAAGCTGTGTTTAAGCAGGGGAGACTCATTCCTCATGACAAGGCAGGACATGGCTGGGTTTTGCTACGCTCTCTGCATTTCCAAACTTCTGATTAAAAACTGCAGATTATTAGAATCCCTTTGTTAGCATGCAGTTCGGAAGAGAGGGTTGAAAGAAGGTTTTTTTGAGCAATGCTTTAAAAAAATATGTAAGAAAGACGATCTTTAAAAGCTGCATGTGGCACATATTTTTTTCCCTTTTGCCTGTTTTATCATCACTAGCTGCTTGTGTGTTTGTGCGGTGTCTTTAATTTGCAACGTGTCAGATTCTCAGTGGTACTGTATGCACTGGACCAAATGTCAGATAGTGACAAACATATTCATTAGAAGTACTGCTGAGTGAGGAATGGTGTGGTGCAGTGGTAGGTTTGTCATGGGTGGCAACAGTTTTGACTCAGTTACGATGTTCCAAACCCTTCGGAAAAGCTGAGGGGAATTTTTAAACAAACTGCATTCCTGTTATAGAATGCTAAAGGATAGTTCCAAGAAGGGAGAGCATTTCCCATTACAGCCTCTAAAATTAGCTGATTATCTGAGTAATTCTTACAATACCTTATTGAGTTAGTCACTTGAGTATACTTTATAGGACATACTATATTTTTCTGGACAAAAATTTAACTGCCAACAGTATTGGGGAACAGAAGTGATTTGCTAGTTAATTAATTAAAGAAGCAGGCACAGTACTCTCTTTTTTGTGCAGTCGTATTATCTGAATCTGATAGTATGGCCGAGGTCAGACAGGGATTAAATCTGTTCATACCTTTTTTCTCTTGATGGTACACCCTGTCTCAGACATGGTTGTGAAGAAGAGGATGAAGAGAGAGGCAAGAAGCAGATTTGCCTCGTGTGCTCGGGGAGCAAAGACAAGAAGCAGATTCTTTACGCTGCCAGAAGTGTGTACAGCTGGGGAGAATCAGCACATTCATTTCGTGGCAAATAATCAGTTTTCTATTTTCTGTGGCAACCATTAATATACCTTAGCTCTAGGCCTGTAGGTAAAGCTATTTGTCGTGACTGCTTTTCTGTTTGTCCCCAGAGAGCTGAGGATTCTCCAGCAAGCCCGTGGTGCGCAGAGTGATGTTCTGTCCTGTCTGTGATAGAGCAACCAGAGCAGACTCAGGCTCATTATCCTGTAGCTGTATTGGTAGATTCTTCTAACTGATCTAGAAATACATTTCTCACACATGCACAGCAGGAACGAACATAAGTCAAAAGATGATATTTTAAAATTGGTATATACTATCTCTAAATCATATTCCCTGTTGTTCATTTTGCTTTTTTTCTTAATATTTGAATCATTGTAGTGATTTCTACTGAACTGACTAGATCCTGAAGTAGTATGAAATGAAAACAGCACCTCGGAAATACTCTAAACACCATGGTTCTTAATTAAGTTTTAATTTCTAAATGGCTTAAATGTTGACTTGGGAGCTCATCAGTTGCTTTTCAGAGTGGAGTATTTTTTTTTGTAGAGTATGGCTATAATAGTGGTGGTTAAAAATAACATTAAAAAGTATGGCAAAAATATTCGTAAAATATTTAACGTGTTCATAATCACGTGAAGAGAACTAATCTGTGTAATCTTGGCCCGGGTTTATGCAGGTATCTGCTTTGATGCCCATAATGTAATGTCAGCTTCTCAGTCCAGCATTTGGTTTGGAGCACATCTAGTGCTCCAGCATAAATGCTGCAGGGGTGGAAGAGGCTGGGAGATGGGGAGTCACACAGCTCCCTGGGGGAGTCTTGCTGCTTCAGGCCTCAGGGTTCAGGGCCTGCTCCGCTGGCCTCGGGAGACGTCACTGGAGGGGTGGCAGGGTCCTTGCAGAACTTGTCCCCACCACAGTACGCATACACACATACACACAGGTGCACAGGAGCAGCCCCAGGGCAGGCTGCAGATGGAAGCCAAGCAGCCCAGCACTGTCTCTGCGCTACCTGTGTGCCCCCACTGAAGGTTTACAGAGGCTGCTGCTGCCCCTGCTGGCACCAGTGCAAAGCAAGTCAGGGAGATTTTCCTACAGAGGGACTGAGGCTGGAAAATGGAAAATTAGGTGGGCTAATGCAAATGGCATGAAGTGGCTGGGGAGCAGCCCTGAAGAGAAGGACTTGGGAGTGCTCCTGGATGAGAAGCTCAACATGAACTGGCAGTGCGCGCTGGCAGCCCAGAAACCAACCCCAGCCTGGGCTGCAGCAAAAGCAGCGTGAGCAGCAGGTCACGGGAGGTGATTCTCCCCCTCTGCTCTGAGCTCATGAGACCCCACCTGGAGTCCTGTGTCCAGCTCTGGAGTCCTAAACAGAGAAAGGACATGGAACTGCTGGAACAGGTCCAGCGGAAGGCCACCAAGATGATCAGAGAGCACCTCTGCTGTGAGGACAGGCTGAGGGAGCTGGGGCTGTTCAGCCTGGAGAAGAGAAGGCTCCAGGGAGACCTGAGAGCAGCCTGGATCTGAAGGGAGCTCCAGGAGAGCTGGGGAGGGACTATTTATCAGGAAGTCTAGTGACAGGACGAGGGGTAATGGTTTTAAATTGGAAGAGGGGAGATTTAGATGAGATATTAGGAATAAGTTCTTCCCTGTGAGAGTGGTGAGGCACTGGAACAAGTTGCCCAGAGAAGCTGTTGATGCCCCATCCCTGGAAGTGTTCAAGGCCAGGCTGGATGGGGCTTGGAGCAACCTGCTCTAGGGAGAGGTGTCCCTGCACATGGCAGGGGGTTGCAACTTGATGATCTTTAAGGTCCCTTCCAACTCTGACCATTCTATGATATTCTATGATAAAAAAAAAGTTGGGAGCCTCATCTCTGCCTAACTCAAGCACTTGGAGAGCACATTCGTCCCATCGCCTGAGCCGTGCTGCCTGCCATGGGTCACGCCAGGCCTGTCCTGCCCTGCGTGGGTGTCACTTTGGCAGCAGGAGGTGGCTCATGTTTGGAGCAGCAGCTGCTGCTGCTGTCTGCGGCCGTGGGTGTGACGGCAAAGGCACTCGGGCATAGCTGGTCTGGGAGGGCAGGACTCGAATGGCATCAGCTGTAGGGCTGCGAGCAATGATACCAAGCTCTGGTTGTCATTTGAACTGAGTATTATGTAATGGAGTATCTGTTAAATTAAAGCATGAGAAGGTAATGCCTTCAGGTAATGCCCGCTGCAGCCAAGGCGCTGGCTTTTAAAGGAATATGGAATTTGTTATTTCCATATTTCTTTCCACAGGAGATGGAAGTTAAGGCTCAGAAACGAACCTAATTATTGACTTTTCCAAGGAGACACACTGACAGCTCCACACACACAGGGCAAGCCAGTGTGGCCACAGAACCGAACAGCTTATTGCACAGATGCATTTTGAGGAGAATCTTGACCCTAGATTAATAAAAGTCTATAATTTTTACATCCCAGGGGAAATAAGTGACTTTTTCAACAAGACTTGCAATAATGATGAATTTCTCAGAATGGAAAAATTGAAAAATCTTCTGCCTACAGAAATCTCCGTATGAAGTATCTTAGATATTCAATCAAATGCCATTTCTGATTCTTCATAGTAAGATCTCATTCAGAAGGGAGCATCTAAATTTAAAAATATGTCATCTCATTGATTTAGTGTCTGTATCAGCTTTGAACACTACTTAAGAAAGTCTCTCTCCAAAAAATTAAAACACTTTGGTAAGATTAATCTATTAATTAGATACTGTTCTCTATTGGAATTAATAAATTTTTTGAGGCATAGCAAAAGGATAAAAGTTCTAGATTAGGACTGCATTTTAGTGATATTTTCAATTAAAATATTTTACATTAAAATGCATGTTTACATTTGTAAAAATTTTCCAAAAATCAAAATATCATCTCACTTTAAAAAAAAAAAAGCCCATACTGCTTTCTTTAAAAAAACCCCTCTGTTATTCTACCAACATATTCCAGCTATTGTTCAAGTATTGAGAAAACCCTTCAGACACATACTACTGGTGGTGCTGCAGTGCAAGGTGACACTGAGATTTTGAAGAGTTAGCTTAGCAGTGTTGCTGGCCATGCTACGATTACCCAAACTCAGGAGAATTTCCCAGATTTAATATTTTTCCTGGAGCTGGGATGAAAAGCCAATCTAAATATCATTCAAATGTAAAATCTCCTAAAAATTTGGACAGGGTCTATTGAGACGTTCTAGTTTTATTTGGAGACTTTCAGTGCTATAAATTCAGTTTAATCTACTTTTTTGAAAAACTGAATGAAAAGGAAACTTTTTCATTTGAAGATATGTTCTTTTAATTTCAATTTCCCTCTTCCATTTTCACTCCTTTTTTGAATAGACTTTTCTTTCTTTTAGCTTTTGAATTTTTCATGAATTGGCATTTTCAGATGAAAATGCATTATGAAGATGTTCCTGGCCATCTCTGTTTAAAACTCTGTGTGTATTTAAAATAGAGTTATCAGTAGTTTGGGTGCACTTGGAAATGTATCTCAAACTCATGTAGACATCAAAATACAGTTTATATAAACACCCTTTCATCTTCCCTATTTTACAATAGATAGTTTACAAAATGTTTTTTATAAAAATAACTGACAGCAAAGATAAAATCACAGTGGAGGAAAAATAATTGAGACAAAGAAGGAGATAGTTATCTTTCATAGAGATTTTTACTGCTTGCTACTTTTTGTTGCCTTGCACTGTGTTTGCATTAGTGCCTGAAAAATAGTCTCTGACGAAGTAATTCACAGATTAGACAGTCACTGACTGAAATAATTTCCCTTCTAGGAGTCCTTCACTGCATTGGAAATTATCAGGTAACCTCCTAAAGTCAGATTCTGTTCTCATTTACACTGAAATAAGTGGAGTGCAACCGCAGTCACTTCAGTGGAGCTACTCACATGGCTTAATTAAGAACAGAATCTAAACCTTTATCACTTTTGTTTGCCTATACCTCAGTGTCTGCTGCCAGGAGAGCGATCAGCGGGGCGGTAGCTATGGCTAAGATAACTCTGAGGTAGGTTTGCAGTGAACTTCTTGTGTCCTCTGCATTTGGTAAATCCCTCTGCAGCCTGAGCAGGTGTGGGGGGCTCTCTGGGGTCCCGGTGGCAGGAAGTGCCATCGGCTGCCACAGGGATTCCACACCTGCAGCTCTTAGAACTGGGCCAGGAGATTAAATCAACATTGTAGACTTGACAGATGACCTTCTAGTATCAGTGTATCCCTTAACTTCTTTTAGATACCTGGGACACCTTAGATGGCTGGGGTCTCCTGCCTGGGAAGCTGTGCTGCACCACTGGGGCTGGGAGCACTTTCAGCCCGTTCCCAGCACAAACCTTCTAGGGAGGCTGGCTTGGTAAGGATGCACGGGCTTGGTAGCCTCAGTGAGAAAAGCTGTGATGTGGGCCCCCTTGATATTCTTAGAAATCACAATGATTCATGTACAAACACACAGTTTATATTCCCTCCATAACCTTACCAGCAAGGGAAGGAAAACTTCTATCCCTTGGCTAGAGTCCCCAGTGTACTCAGAGCTGTTGGCTACATTTGTGTGTTTATGAATTCTAACAACTCCGTCACAAATGTTGTCACCAGATACCTGGGCTCCAGCCACAATAACTACATTTCCAAATGTTTAAGCATGGTTTGCTCTTAGGAACGTGCTCTCGACTGTATTCTATAGTTACTATAAACAGTAAGTTATCATGTGAATATATGTTTTTTTCATTTACTCCCTAACCTTTCTAGTCAAGGATGAAATATGCATGGCATTACTTCCAGGCTTCTTGTATATTCTGTGTTTCAATGCTATAAAGATGGCTTTATCTTTTTTTTTTTTTAATTTTCTTTTTTTATTTATTTTTTGTTTTCTTTCCCTAAGACCTTATATCCCGAGATATCCCGAGAGCAGAGAGACAAAGTAGAGAGACCACCACTGCTGGAGTTAGCACAGGCTGTGCGTCTGGCATTTCGAAAACGTTGTTTGGCCTCCTGGAGAGAACCAGTATTGGTTTTCATCTGGAAAGTATTCAAAGGGTATTTGCGGGGAAGAAAAGTTGTAGCTGTGTAATACAATTATGCGGACAAAGGTTGCAGAGACACTGTCCAAACAAAGTGGGGTTATGGTATGTGCAGGGAAAGCAGGATGAGAAAAAGTAGTGATCCAGCTCTTTTGTTGTGAAGGGAATAAAATGTCTTTTCATATTGTTTTGGATTAATAACAACATCCTAAAAGATAGAGCTCTGAGGGAAAAATAACCATGTCCATAGAGAAAGGAAGAAACTTACTATATTTTGTGTACTGTTGGAAGAATCACCAAGTCCCTATCAGTCTGATTGGTGAGTCAATGAAGACTCCTCTTTTGGTTTCCACAGCCCGTGGCTCAACCTCGATCTGCATGAAGGGTTCTGAGAGGGTGGAAGGAATGAGCAGGATCTTTTCCAGGCTGATGGAAAGCAGCAGAGTAGTAAGAGCAGAACATCCCCAAGTGGCAACAGGGGAAAGAACGTGCTTTCTCTAGATCGCAGGGAGGTTTCCAGTACAATGTTTGTAATTAGGATTTTAGGGATGAGACCAATTTTTGGCCTAAGAGATTCTGTTAGAAGTGTGTATAAATAAACAAAACCAATTTGCATTTCAGGTAGGTGTAAAAAAAAGAAAAAAGGTAGTTTTGAATAAGTACTGTGAAGCAGAAAAGAGCAGAAGTTTAGAGTGTTCCTTGGCTATAACTCTGTTTTGCAAATGTCACAGAGGAATATTTGACCAGTCATGTTTTCTTTAAGTATGGTGAAACTTGAGGTTATTTACCTCAGAGTAAGAAACATAATGTCTGTATGTCTCTACAGACTTCTGTTAACGTAACAGCTCAGCTTCCGTGAGTTCATCTCAGGGAGATAATACGGAGATAAGAAGAGTCACCAGATGACTCTGGGTCTGTTGTCTTTTTTTTTTTTTTTTTTCTGTAAGGAATCACTTTTAAGTTTGATAAATGCAAGAAAGGGATCTCAATTCATTTGCCTAAGATCAGCTTTTTGGCAGCCATGCAGCTTCCAGGAGAAAGACGGGAGAGAAAGAAGAAGAGTCCATTAGGAGTAAGAAGATGTCAGACTGTTTGAAGTGCAGGAGTTGTTCAAACAGCAGGTCCTTCTTAGAAGTGTGTAATTTTTGGATGTGTCCCTAGTTTAGACTATATGCAGCACAGTAGCATTTGCAGAAATGAGTAGTGGGAGGGTGTTTCATCATTAAATCATAAATCATAAGACCAAATTTGTTTTTTTTTTCTAAAACCCTAAAGTCTTTGAGGGCATAAAAGGCATTATTTCTGTGTGGTTATTTTTGTTACCTTATGATAAGCTTTCAAAGAACCCAGCAGGTTTATATTCTACAGTTTTGGAGGGAAAAAAGTTGCTTCCAGGGTAAGATTTGGCATGCCAAGTCTCTGGCCAGAGCAAATTTTTAAAGCTGTATCATAAACCTCTGAAAATACGAGTTTATAATAGAAATGCAGACATACAGTTAATTATATCGTCATGAATGGCGCCACTATAATTAGCTAATTTCTATATGATGCCAAGTTTTGAAGTATTTTACTTTTATGGCATTGGATGTCAAAAGCTATTTACATTAGTTTCTTTCATTTTTTCTTTTATTGTCTTACTGACCTGGCTCGCCAGGTTAGGAAAATGGCTTGCAGATTTTTCTTCAGCTCTGAAGAACCTTCGCAGCCTCGATGGTTAGCAGATTCCTAGAGCCTGGGGTGTCAAAGGGAGTGGATTCCCTCCAGAGGCAGGCGGGAGGATATCAGCAGATGCAGGCTTCTCTGAATAGCCTCCGACTTGTGGTTCCCATTGCAGAGCTTATTCTGAGATCACTGACAATCGCAGCTGGACAGGAATCTGCTAATATTTGGGTATTACATATGCTTTTAAGGGCACAGTTTTAAAGAAAGATAAAATACAGAGAAGAAAAGGAACATAATCTGTTTTATAAATACAGTATTTCCTACAGCTTCAAAACCAGAGAAAAGTGCTAACAGTGGAGCCAAGGAGATTATGAGATGAGAAAAACTCCTTCCTTAAGCTTCTGGTTCCAAGTAACTGTAGTACTTTTGCAGCTCATTGCTTTTTAGGTGCTTTATAACATACACAGGGATGACTGTTTCACCCATCACTGAAATGTAGTTTCCTCTGGAGTTGAATACAAAAGCCATTCCAAAAATGTGACCAGGGCTATCACTTAGGTTGCAGAGATGAATGTATCACTCAGTTAAATAACCAGAAGAATCTGTGAATTAACCACACATGCTCAAATATTATTTGAATTGATAACAATATCTTAACAAACTTAATCATAGAGAACGGTCATTAAAATTTATATGTCCAGGCAAAGTCTGTGCCTGTTTATGATCATAAGTTGAATCTTCAGAAATTTTTTGCAAAATGAATATAAACTTTTATTGTATCAAAGAATTTCTATATGCATATATTAGTGTCCTTAAGTTACTCATTGTCCTTATTACTTAAAATAGCCATATTTATATGTGTCTATAAAAATGTTAATATTCATATACTTGATATCAGTTTTCTCAACAATAACCTATAAGGATCTGAAGGTGAAACTTTAGTTCAAATACACTGCACTGTGTAGGGGTTTGCTCTTTAGAGATGGTCTAAATTGTGCTGCTCTGGAGGGGTATTTTTCTGTCTGGATGAGATGTGAGGTGACATGTTAAGGCAATCCTACTTCTGCTTTTTTTGTGTGTGAGGCTATAGAAGCTGGTCTGCCCTAGAAGTATTTGGGCAAGCAGACATTGCCGGTCTTTACAATCCAATAGTCCTAAATGATGGTGTCCGATATTATTATGTCAGCTGTTTTCTGCTGATCTCCATTTCTTCAGATCTGCCACCTAATTCCATCTCTTCCCATAAAACTTCAATGGTAATTTTTAAAGTATTGTGCAATGTAGTAATCAACACACAGTAGGAATTAACATGGATTGTGCTGTATTTTGGGGGCAATCTCTTCCTTCTCTTGGACGTGTGCTTGTCACCGTTCCATGATGGTTCTACTTTTTATGGTCATTTTTGGTTATATTCTGTTCACTGGCTGCGGGGAGTTCCATACATCCTATTGCACCGTACAGAGCTGATAATGCAATGCAAATGCATGAGCTCAGTTACCACACATTCTCTTTTTTCATGTTGGCTTACTAAAGGATCTTCAGGTGGATCCTTCCAGCTCTGATGCGTGTGAGAAATCCTGCTGATTGCCAAACTGCCCAAGTTAGTAAGGAATGAGGGACTGGCTGCAGAGTGAAGAATAGTAATTTCTGCTCAGACAGGGCATGTCAAATCAGTGGCCACCAGCCAGTGTGATGGAATTAATGAGGGGAAACAGTAGCCAGCTCTGACAAGTTGGGATAAACTCACAGAGTTGCAGTGCCACATCCAATTACTGTATTTCATTGTTATTCCCTGGAGATGGGGACCCTCTGACAACCTCCATGAAAGCTGAACTGGAAATCCTGGGAAGAGAAAAAGCAAGTATGAGTAAAGCTCATGCTGATCTCCTTTAAAAAGTTAAAAAAAGAGAATTCTTAAAACTGAAAAAACCTTGCCTTTCTTTTCTGTCCTTGACTTTGGCACAAAGTCTGCACTTTCCTGCCTGGCAGGAAGTGTTAAAATAAATTGCTTTCAAACGAAAAGAGAAATAAAAGTTTGGAGAACATTTTTTGTCTGTGCTTAATTTTGTTGTTCTGTTGGAAGTGACACTTTTACGTTTTGACGCAAAGCATATTTTGATCTAACCTTCTTGTATAAACCAAATTGGACTATCAAGATTCCTGGGACTGCTTTGAAGAAATAAAACCTAAGGAATCTTTTTCCATTCCAAATAAGGGCATTTACAGTAAAGGAACCAGAGGAATAGTCCAAAGAGTGCAAAAAACACATTGATGCCAATGATATTTTACTCCATAGAGTACTTCCCTCAACCATAGATTCCAGCACATATGAGCAGAATAACAGCCTGGAGGAGTGATTCATGTGGAATTATTTAATTCCGCACAGCAGAGCGCTACTTTTAGCTGGGAAAAATGTTCTCATAGACTGGTAGGCAACAGAATATCCAGTACAAACCAAATGACATCACTGGCTTTTCTCTGCAACAAAAGGCCTGTGGCATCCCCCCTTGCTGAGTGAAAATTAGCAGCGGGTCTTTGCACAGTGCACATACTTGGAGAGGAGGGAATTGTGTCATTGTTATTTGCTATTTCCGCCAGTTGACACTTATCTTGTAAGCACATCAACTGTTTGCTTTAGCTCCACAAGTCATTTCCTATACATTATATCAGTTAGTCATGCTGTTCTGCATTGTGTGCAAAAGAGGTTAAATTCCACATGTAGGGGAATCAAAGATGAACGAGAACTATCTAAATAATTGTTTTAGAATGGAAACAACTATTCGTTTCTTTAAAAAGTAACTGTGTGGGTAAACCGTTTCAGACTTCTGCTTCTACTACATTTGAAGCAAGACCAGCACATCAAACTATTAAACTCCTTGAAGATAAAGTAAATTAGATCAACTCAAAGTCAGCCAAATGACTAAATGAGAATTGTAACTTTTTCTTATTTTTACATCCCGGAAAGCACACAGAGTTGTCGGGAGGGAAAAAAGACAGAGTCGACTGTAGTTGTAAACAGTGGAAGATAGCAGGGTCTTTTCCATATATATTCCCATACATGAAGAAATACATTTTTGTAATCATCATATCTTCCGAGGCATTACCCACTTTTATCAGCCAGTGTTGATCTGCTGTATTGCTGCTGGAGAATTGTTGTAGCCTTGCTAGGGAATCCTGTGTGATCCAGTAGATTTTTTTCCAGCTCTAGTGTCACTGAATCTTTGTATTTGATCCTGTCTTTTTACAAGAACATTTGCTTACTGCTTCTTTTTATTTAATTAGAACTATACTGTCATGCAGTGCTGCACTGAGAATATACCTAATAGAACTGTAACTCCTCAAGCACAAGAGGAAAGTAAGAGGGGAAAAAGAAAGTAAAACTACAAGAGAATAGAGCCTTCTTTGGCAATAAATAATGGATGTTATATGCAGCTTGGTTTGAAACTTAGCGTTGTAAGACTCTGTTACAGAGTGCTAGAATATCAGCTTCTTTCAGTCTCTTGGCTCTATAATAGGATCCTGAAAAATGATTTTCCTTAATCCATGGTTGAATACAAACTTATCAGTCAAGATTTTCACAGTCTGTAGATTTCTGCAATAGAAAGAGCTCAAATACTCAAGCGATATAGAGTTCACATTTTCTTTCTTGTTCTCACTATCTCATTCCTGTGTAACTGTATTAACATCACTGCTCTTCATATTTTCTTTACTTTTAAATATCCCAGGACAATATTATAAAATCCTTCTGGAGAGAAATGTAAAAAGTTATGGCTTCAATTCACCAAACACTTAAGCAAGTGCTTAATTTAAAGCATATGGATAATCCAAATTTGCTTCAGTCATTGGCTTCTGGACCACAGCCAACACATTTGGAATGCATCCTGCATATTTATTCTACTATATACATGATTCTATCACATGTGTGCAAAGTTGTTTGTGATTAAATTTGTCAATTACAGTAACTGAATTGAAATTTAGCCTGAGAAAAATTTACAGCAAGCGACGCTCTTGCAATAAAGGTAACATCTGAAGGCAAAGAAATCTTTCATTTAAAAAAAACCCACTAGCATTTGAGACAAAACGTCTATGTAAATTTTGGCTTTTCCTTTCTTGAAAAGTAGTAAAAAAATTAAAATTGTTTGATTTTTGTAAAACGAGGTAAAACTATCAGATCTGTTGCCTTTGTCTCCAGATACTTCTTCTGATGCCTCAGTGTACTAGAAATACCCGGAGAAACTGCAGCCAGTTTTCTCATCAGATTTCTCAATAACCTTCTATTTGATTCTCCAAATATTGCCCAGAACACATTCTGTGCTAAAAGGTTCCGTTTTAGCAATTCATCTGAAAAATAATTTCTTCTTTTGAGATTTGATATTGATTGATTGCAGTATTTAAATAAAGGGCTGATGTTCCAGACTCTGTCCTTTGTTCTTGTCCTCCCTTGTGGATGTTTTCAGAAAATTTTAAGGGATGATTTGGCAGCTAAATGTCCCCCAGATCATATACGTGTATTCAGACTCTGTGTGTGTGTGGTTAAGTGTGTGTGTCTATATATACATTCATATATATAATATGTATATGACAAGAAGAGAGGAAAAGTATGCATATTCCATTGGTAACAACTGGCTGGTAGGAACGAGCAAATAAAATGCTCTAAAAAGAAAGAAGTTGATGTTTCTGAATGGTCTGACTGGAGTCCTACATTATGTACTTCTATTCTCAAAGGAGCTGTAATGTCCATTGGTTGGTGTTCTATGTCATTGTTCGTAGACTTTGTTACACAGAACAGATGTGAGAATATTCTATTATTTTGCGTGGGCCTAACTGATAAAGTCCATCCTTTGCCCTCAACAGGAAGGACTGATGTATTTGTATTAGTATTCATGTTACTCATTTCAGAAATATTGAGGGTGAAGGGCTTCCAGGATAGCTAGAGTGACCCTGCAAAATGTTTGAAGTGCTACTCTAGGAAGCAGAAATTTCCTTTGGTTTCCTTGAATGGAAACTTAAACTCTTTGTTCCCTAGTTCTCTGACTCCTGGACTACTCTCTTCAAAAGAAATTTCAGCTTTTTGTGTTATTTTTAAAACAGGAAGAAACAGTTTTTCTTTAAGTTCATCACTGAAGGCAAAACTTGAAAGAACTTCTAAACCTAAGTAAAAAACCATGAGCATCTGTTTTCCTATCACTGGTGAATAGTTAAATGTCTCAAAGGAAGCTCCGTTCCAGCACAACTTGCTTCCATCCACACCTAAGCCACCAGCATGGGCTGGAGCCAGCAGTGGTGCTGAGGGGACTCATAGTGCTCTGGCTCCTTCCTAGTGGAAACTTCCCCATGGAAATGTTGTACAAAGCTAACTATTTATAAATTGCTTTTGAAGGAGATAAATGAAAATCTTTGCTATTATTAGTATCTTCTAGTTTACAAGACTCGAGTCCACCAAAGCATGAGCACCAAAGAGATTTTTTTCCTATGGTGCTCTGATCTTATTTTCATCTGCATGGGGTCTGGCCCAAGTCTGGAAATGAAGCAGAATTTTATGTCCTCTCTATGGTTTGTCTGGGGATTTAATTCCTGAAAGTGAGACCATGAAGCCTGCTTGAAAAAGGGTTTTTTGTTTGTTTTTAAAAAAGTCAATATGCTAAATATTGTTGAAAATAAGGATAGAATGCTGTGACACTGCTGGAGGCCACAGGTCTTTCGTGAGACTCCAGTCGTTTCCCATCCCTTCCTCAAATTCCCAAAAAGATTTATTAATATTTTAGAATGACAGCAAAAACATCAGATCTACTTTCAGGACCTGGGCATCTCTTAGGGGTAGATGGCATGAATGTGAGGGTTTCAAAAGGAACAAATAAATCACAAAGGGAAGCATTATGGTGTTCAGAATTATGCTTCCCTACTGTAATGTCACTATTTGGGATGACTTTAATACGATGTCCTACATTTTGACCAGCTTGCTTTCCTCCTCCTCTTCTCCTTCAGAAGATCTCTAATGGGCATAGTAAAAATTACCCTGAGCTGTTAGTGCTGCTTTCATCTTCAGAGCCATCTGGTTTCTTGAATCCATATGTATTTTTTTCACTCAAGACAGTCAATGGAGAGCATGAAATTACTAAGGGAAGAATCAAGGCTCCTGAACAACTTACCACCATTCTTGTTCTTTTTAATCATCCAGTTGTCCTTTCCCTCTTTCTTCTCTGTGTGAGCATTTATGCAAAAGTTTTAAGGGCCATAGATGGTCTCTTCTTTATTTACCCTCTAATCACTGAATAAGAGAGTTAACTCGGATCCTGCTCTGTAAGTCAAAATCTGAAATCTCAGTGCTAATTACAACTTTTCATTTGATGATTATGAGTACTTAACCTTGTCAGCTCAGATTTGAGTGCTTCATTCTGAAGTCTGCAAGTCAAGACTCCTGTATTTGAGTGTTTTAAAGGAGAGACTGCTCGTTTTCACATTGTAGTGACAGATAATCATTACATACGCATTTTGACTGAACAATAATATCCTCTCTTGTCTCTCTGTGCAGCCAGCATGGAAATATAGAGTGGAAAGATAGAAGGCATCAAGTCTATTGCTAACCCAGGGGTTACCTTTTGTTCTTGTGAGACTCAAAGGTAATGATGTCTTCCAATTAGCATGAACTAGTGTAATGCTAAATGAATGGCTGGAAAACAGAGGGAGAGGGGCAGTGGAACTATGAAGTACCTCTGTATAAACCTTGAATGGAGATTTGGGGTTCCGAAAATTCACCTGACTGAGCTCTTTTTTTTTTTTTTTTAATCTCTCTCTCACATTCCATGTATATATTGTGGCAACCTTTGTTTCCTGAGGCTAACTCGTTATCTGGAAGTAAACACCAAATTACCACCAAGGTAAACTTTATACTCATCCACTTGCAGGCTGCAGTGCTTCTGACATCAGAGGTACCATAAAGTATAGCCACTTGAAAGGACAGTACATGGCTAATTTTTTGACACACATTCCTGATCTAACTGCTGAAGAATGAGGATTCTCCAGGCACACAGTTCTGTGGGTGACTTTGGAATGCCTTCAAAAACCATTCAAAACATGCTTTTGGCTAAGAAATCACTGGTTGCTCTGAAGCAAACAAGGTGGTTGTGCTGGTCACCAACTATTCCTGTGTAACGTCAGGGAGATTTCCTTCTAAAGCATGTCAGCAGTGGGGCAGGCAGAGGAAACTATGGAATTCATGCTGCCAAACTTAAAGAAACCTGAGTGTTGCCAGGCTGTGGCTGAATTGTGCAGAGAGGATGGGTCAGGGAAAGCAGGTGGGTTATGAGAAGTGTTTCATACACAGAAATGTAAGATGCAACCTTTGTTTTTTCAGGAGACATTGCTTTACTAGAGATAAGATACTGCATTTCAAAGAACTCAAGTACTTACAGACCAATGGTGAAACAGAAAACTAGTTTGGCTACTCGGGCACTCTGGGAGAGCCTGACTAGGGTGGGGAATGCACGTTTGATGAGGCTGAGATTGGTAGGACTGCCTTAGCTGTGTGACTGTAAAACTTCAGTGAATTTTCATGCAAATTCCCTTAGAACACTATCCTTAAAACTTTTAAGAAATCTCCTTCATGCATTTTAAGAAATCTCCTGCACGCATATACTTGAGTTGTATTTTGTAGGAGAAAATACACATTAGAGGTTTTTGTAAAAGATGTTGAGAAGGTACTTCTCCCCCAGCAGTTTCCTCAGGGCCAAAAGTCTCACCCTGCAGGCCTACGAAACAGAAAAAGTATTGTTTGAAGTCACACTAACATCACTTCATCTACTCACCCATCTGCACACAGTAGCTACCTGACTCACATGCTTTAATAATTAGGCATCATACCATAGCAATGTGATTTCTTTTAGGCAGAGTATTTGGAGTTTTGTAGGTTAGAACAAGTGCGGTGCATATTTCTGGAAGTGTGAGAGCTGTGTGGCCGACTGCCCCGCTGTGTGTCTGTTGCAAGCAGAGGTTTCTGGCTTTCTGTCACTTTTCACAGAGAAGGAAAGATGAAATCTGAGCCAGTCAATACAATGAACAGAGAAGGGCAGACATATTCTGTAGAATTAGATAAACTCAGGTTAAAGGTATGGTATACAAAGAAGTACTTTGAATTTTTTCAGAGATTTTTTACTTGCAGAAGTAAATTATTACTTATTTTTTACTTAACCAAAGTAGCTGTATAAAGTTTCTATACCCACTTTTGTATTTTGAAGGCCATGTATCTCCCAGTGGTAGTACGTGCTGGGGGAAGGAGATGATGAGGGAAAGAGGGAGGATCAGGGAAACACCTGACAAAATTTCCCCAGTCAAGTGCAGGTATGAGACACCAGCTTGCCACTGACCTTGCTGGCTGACAACATTCTTACATCCTTTCTATAAAAATTACTGTTTCCTGGAGAGGAGCTTCCTAGAGCAGCGTCCTGGGCTGCTGACAGAGCCGTGCTACAGCACAAGAATAGCAAGACCAGGTTGTTGACACAACATTTCTAAGGTGCTCTGGACCTGGCACCTCAAAACAATTTGGGTGTGCAAATTGCAGGTTTGAATAAGGGGAAATTAGGGGATGAGGGAGGAAACAATTATTCAAAGCTACCCAAGATGTTAATTAATAGTAGAGAAAGTGCAGTTAGGCTTGGATGATTTTTAAAAGTGATTTTCAGGTTAAGTGCATTAATTCAGCTATGCAAAGAGGGAGATATTTAAATATACCGTGCTATGGTCTGCTTCAGCTCATAGAATTGCTGTAGCTACTCCGCTACAGTTTGGAGTTAGGTGCCAACAGCTGGCCAGATCTGTGATCTTTTACCTCTTGACCTTTTCTTAATCCTGCAAGCATACACTTAGAAGCAGCAGCTTTCTATGCCAGAGCATAACTGCTGATATTTTCCAAGCCCTATTTTCCAGCTCTCTTAGTTTTGGTACAGTTAAGCTATATGTTTGGCAGCGTAACCTTTTATCCTCTGGGAAAGAGCATTACATTTGGTATCCAGGGGGAACAAAGTAAAACTCACTACTTTCTAAAGGCAAGTTGAGAGTTTGTTGTTTAGGACAAGGATACCAAGTTCCTATAAACTGAAAGGAGAGACTTTTGTAATAAATGCCTTCAACGGTCTTGAAGATCATTTTAATCTAGTGTTATACTCTAACAAATTTACAAGCAGCAATTTTGTGGCAACACCATCTCGTCAGCAGCATAGTCTATACTTGCAAATCTCTTTAATCGTTACAGTTAATTTCTGTTTCCTGGAGCATTTTATTTGTGCTGTTTACTTTTTAGAGTCTGTCATCGATTAAACAAATCTTAGGGGATTTTCTGTAAACTGCCAGAGTCCAACCTCTCCACACACCCTTGTTCTGTTTTTCTAAACGTACACTGAAGTTGGAACCCAAGCATGTGTGTGGGGAGGACATATGGCTAGGTAGGGGACAACATATGTCTTTAGTATGCACTTACCATGCAGTGAGTTTAGACAACATCTGTTGTTTGTTTAAACAGTTTTTTTTTTCTTCTTTTTGTAGGGGGAAGGGTGCAATCTGTTTAAAGGGGACCTGCAAGGAGAGGGAGGGGAAGGGTTTACGTCTGTTTATGTCTGTTTTCTTCTCCCCCCCACCCCTTATATTTAAGGAAGAATTGCTCGGTCTTGCTTTTTGCCTTAGAAATATCAGGACTTTGAAACATTATCTTTCATGGTTTTGTTGCAGGCATTTTTGGATCACTGAGGCTCTGGGAGTTTTTGTCAGCTTTAAATGGAAAGGGGGAGTAGATGTGGATTCCTAACAAAGAGCATTACTCCAAGCTCTCCCGGTGAAATACATTTGTATTTCTGTTACCATTAGAGCCCTTTGCCACCTCACATACAGTTGGGACCCTGCAAGGCTGTCTGGTGTCAGGCACCTTATTTAATGTATGCATTTGACATATATTGTGGTGATCTGTTACTGCAGTTCAGGCTGAACATGCTTATTTGGTGGGAGCAGATGTTCCCCCTCTTGCCCCCTGGTAGTCCTCATTCAGCAGACAGCTGAAGAAGCAGGAGAGGCACATGGAGAGAGGTCCAGCCTGGCCTCAGTTTTATTCCAAGTGCTGGGCTGGGACAGCTGCCCTGATCTCTCTGGAGCTGAGACTTCGCTGAGCTGGCACCTCCTTGAGTCTGTGAGCATTAGCCATCCTGAATGGGCCACCCAAAGCCCTGACATACCCAGCCAGCCTTGAGTGGCTCCGTGACCTCCCTCCCCTGCATCGTCTTTTAATAGCCGTAAGTCTGCAACCAAAATCAGCTATTAAAGAATTTACATAAAACCTCACACATGGAGTAGGACAGAACTTGGCAACTGCAGCGGTGTTTTGCTAAGCAAGTACAAATATAGAGGCAGACACAGTTTTGGCAGGAAAAAATCCCCCAAATTTAATAGGCCACATGTGCAATATCTCAGATGTCTCAGATCAACTGGTTTGCCACTTGTCTTCTAATTTCCAAGGCAAAGCAGAGTAGGCAGACCTGGATTTCTGTGGTGCTTATTGTTTTAAGAAATCCCATACTAGAAAGGACAAGAGGAGGCAGAAGGAGAAGGGAGTGTCATTTGTCCTATAAGCATTGTAATTACGCAAATGAATACTGTAAGTATTTTAATTTGAATTCTCTTAAGGCCTCTTCTTATTATGAAAAGCAATGCGTTCAGTTAGGAACTTCAGTTCTTGGTTGGCCTTCAGATCTCACAGGCTGAATAAAGCCCCACAAGTTTGAGTGTGAAAGTCTCCGTGAAGTCTGGCCCATAAGGACCTTTTCACGTTCTACAGCCTGAGTGAGTGATAAGCTAAAGGAAGACAAGTTTTAAAAATCTTTCATTATTGTCCCCATTCGTTGTTTATTCATTATTATTTTTATGCTAAAGGTTCAGCCGACAAGCTGAGTGAACACATTCCATAATTAAAAACGAGACAATAAATCATGTATTGTTTTTAGTGGGAAAAAGTGCCCTTGATCCTAGTAACTCGTAAGGAGAGCAGCTGCTGCATGGAGGTGGGTAGGTTACTGTAGGAAACAGGCAGGAGAAGACAGAAACAATCTGAGGAGGAAGAGACATTTGTCACTCACTTTCTAACAGTGGTGGAAGGACTGTCGCACAGCTATATCAAAGATGTCCTCCACAAGGCACCTTTGCTGTAGAAGTCACACAAGGGAGCTCTAGGGCGAGAACAAAATCAGCTGGGAAATGGTGCTTGAAGAGTAATCACCAATAGAATCATAGAATGGTTTGGGTTGGAAGGGACCTCAAAGATCATCTAGTTCCAACCCCCCTGCCCTGGGCAGGGACACCTCCCACCACACCAGATTGCTCCAAGCCCCATCCAGCCTGGCCTTGAACCCCTCCAGGGATGGGGCAGCCACAGCTTCTCTGGGCAACCTGTCCCAGTGCCTCACCACCCTCATAGGAAAGAATTTCTTCCTAATATTTCATGTAAATCTCCCCTCTTCCTATTTAAAACCCATACCCCTTGTCCTACCACTGCCCCTAGTTCAGGTTCCGCAAATGTCTATTATGGATCCAATATGGTTCAATAATGTTATCAATAAGTATAAATGAAAAAGGAAGTACATGCTTTATATAGGTTTTCAGATAAAAGTAAGTATGTCTTTTGGATATACAGTGGTGAGAAGGCTGCAAGGAGGTGGGAAGACAGTGTTAGAATTCAAAACAAGTTTGCAGGCTGGAAAAATGTCCATATTTTCCTCTCAGAGAAAATGCGCATCTATCAGACTCATGCAAAACACTGTGTAAATAATGGATGGGGACAATCAACTGGATCATAGAATCACAGAATGGTTTGAGTTGGAATTGCAGACGTATCTGAGGGCTGTCATAGTTCACAAGCTGAAAGTGAGTCAGGAATATTTTCGTCTTGCCTATGAGTATATTGCATAAGAAATGACTTGTTCTTTCTGCCCTAGTCATCATGCGTGTAGCCTTGGCTGAAGAGTTGTAGGGGTGTGAACAAATTGGAAAGAATCCAGAGGAAAGCAAGGGGGATGATCAGTGATGGTGCAAACATGACTTAGGAGGAATGACTGAAAGAAATAGGGTTCTCTATTTTAGGTATACTAATGGAAGGTTTAGTATGCAAGTGTGCAAAAGCTGTGAAAAGAAGAAAGGAATAATCTATCCTCCACATCTGTGAAGGACAGGAAGGGAAATAATAAGCTTAGCTTGTGTCAAATGACTTCTGGTTTAATGTTGTTTTTTTTTTCTTTTCTTTTCTTTTTTTTTAAATCTGTCTCATAGTTAAGAGTCAAAAAAATGCTAATGTGCTGAAGCTTCATTTTGGACGTCTTTAGATAAACATCTGCCAGAAATAACAGGAGTATAATTGACCCTGCTCTGGGAGTAAGGCTGCCCTAAATACCTTTTTGAAGTCCTTTCTGGCCTTATTTACCATCATTCTCTTCTTCTGAGTGGAGCTTCAGGCTCTGTACGTAGCTTTGCTTATTCCTGCTTTTCTTCTGTACACCTTGCCGCGTACCTGTGAAGGGCCAGGGTACGCAGTTTGGGCCCAGGGTACCTCAGTTCTCCTGTACCAACAGGCATAGTGAGTTTGTTTTGGTAAACCCCATGTTCCTTTTAGATCTACACAATTTGTTTTCGGCAACTTTTCTCCCAGAGAAGCGTCTCAATTCTACTTTTGGATCTGCTGTGCAGCAGCTACATTGCCAAACCTGCCTGAGCGCTGCTGTGCGTGTTCAGTTGTAAGAGTGGGACGCCCTTTGAAGACGTGTGTGTTTGAACACTGGTTTGGCTGCGTGAGAGGAAAAATGAAGACATGAAAATATATTAAGCAATGTTACACAGTTGCTAGAGGTCTGGTTGAGGCACCGTAAGGAACAAACGTAAAATTTATTTTGGGGCAACATTTAACTATCGTATCTGGGTATTCAACTATAGATCCGTATAATATGCCTTGTATTTGATGATAATTTTTGGCGGGAAGAATGCAGAAATAATTTTAATTGAAGTAATTTTATTTATACACACCTCAAACATATTTATATACACAGGGAGCTGCAATTAGAGTGTGATTAGAGTAACATGAGAGCCTTAAGATCAGGAGTTCAGTTTTATATTTGCAAACATTCTGGCAACTTCTAAAACACTCTTCAAAGATGTTTATTATCTCCATTTTCTGATTGATGGGGTTGTCGTACTTGTAAATACAAACCACACTAGTACAGAGAGAGTTTCACCTGTATATAAGACCTTTATTACTTCAATATTTGAATAATTGTAACTGTTAAGATAATTGAAGAAACTTAAATATGTGGATGGGAGGAGGGAAAAGGTGAAGATCCTGCACGTATCTTTCCATTGCATCTAGATATAATCTAGATTATTATTTTTTTTTACAAAACACTAAGAGTTTCTCATATAAAAAGTAAAATGAGACCATGAGAAGCATGACAAACTGATTTTACTTTACAGGAAAGATTTGGGAGATGATGCAGGCTTTTGTATTCTTGAGAATTTAATTTGCTTGATGAAGTGTATGACAACATCCAGCCATCCAGTTCTGTCCAAAGAAACTTTTCTTCTGTGTGACCCAGTTACTTACTGGGAGGCAAAGCTGGAGGTGATGGACGTGGGGCAGGTTCGTCTGTTGGTTCACACATTACCAATAGGTTACGGCACAGTTTAGTCTCTGGATACCGTCTGTTCTATTCCTTTCAGGAAAAAGTCTTTCAGACTGGTTTTATTTTTGGAAATAACTCTTTTAGAGAAGCCTGGCAAATATCTATTGATCCAGAACAAATGTGGAAACACGGGAGATTTTTGGCAAAACCAGATTAGAAGTAACAAATTGGCATGATATGATATGATATGATATGATATGATATGATATGATATGATATGATATGCCCCATCCCTGGAAGTGTTTAAGGCCAGGTTGGATGGGGCTTTGAGCAACCTGCTCTAGGGAGAGGTGTCCCTGCCCATGGCAGGGGGGTTGGAACTTGATGATCTTTAAGGTCCCTTCCAACTCTGACCATTCTATGATTCTATGATTCTATGATATGAAAAAATGTTCTTACAGTCCTTACTTAAGTGAACTACCATCAGCCTTGCATGGGAGTCCTGTAATGATCTCTGCAAGGAAGGATTCTTATTTTCTCTTTTTGTTCCTTTGTTTTTCAGTAGCTGATTCTGGGGAGTATTTTATGATTAACTGATAACTGAGAATGGTTCAACGTTATATCAGATCAACCCTTTAAGATTCCTCGCTCTGGGATAACAGTTTAGGATTAGGGCTTGGGAACTGAAGGCCTTCAGAGCTGGAAATCTGGTGAAGTCCACTCAGCCACCAGTGTCATCTGTTGTGCTCTCCTGAGGGCAGGGGTTGGGGTTGACCAGAGCCTGTCAGAGCTGGATTTCCCATGGATTTTCCTGTGGAGGCATGCCCAGCCCTGGAGACCGGGGATGAGGGCTGCTTTGAAGATGGAGCTATAGCTCAGTGCATGGCTGGGCTCAGAGGGACTGAATTAACTACTTAAAGGAGATGTTTCTATTTTTAATGAATAAATACCTTATTCCAGTGTATTTTTAAGACGTTCAATTTACAGTTACTGTAGAAAGGCAATCTTGTGTTGCTGTTGAGGTGTCTCGTAGCAGAACATGTATACGGCTGTTCTTCAGTGAATTGTGAGCCACACCTGGTCTAATCCTTGGTGACTGCTGTCCTTTCAAATGAGCCTCAGCTGATCAAATTTAATTGTAATAGCAAGCAATAAGTGCAGTAAGGCTTAGATAGCCTATTTTGCATGGTTTGCAGATTTGTTTCTCCTGGTATTTTAAGTAAAAAAAAATATTTTTTTGTGAGCTGTTGGAGAAAAGATAAACTGAAATTATTTTCTCTTTGGGAGATAGGTATTCTATCTGCTGATTTATTCTCCAGTGCACCCTTATTGTCAATTGGTTAACCTTTTCAGTATGGAAAGAAAGGGGACAAAACAGTCTCTCTTTTGCTCCATGGAGACTTCCTAAAGCTACTATGTTCTGTTAGATAAAAAGAGAAAGAAGGCAAAGGGTATGTGTTTCATAACACTCTTGGTATCACAGACAAGAAGGATGAATTCCTCACATGGTAAAAGGGCTGAAGGAAACATCATTGGAACAAATAGCTTAGTGGTAGCTCTGTTGGTATGACTGAGATGGGGTAGGAGAAAGATTATTTTCCTGACAGTGAGGATTAGGTTTGTGGGTTTTAGAATAGATTAATTTCTTCTGAAGGCTTCTCCCTGCTGTGGGAGAAATGAAATTGCATCTGGGCGTGAAAACAGTTGCAATGCCTGCAAAGGTAGAGGGCTCCTCCCAAGAGGTGCAGGAGCTGGGGAGCCCCGGGGAGGCAGGGGAACTCCTTATGTTTGGGGAGAAATGTTATGTTTTCTGAGAAGAGAGAATGGCTTTGCTGCAAGAAAGTCCCAGGAGAGGCAAGAATTGGATCTTTACTTGCTTTTTAGAGCTGTGTTTTCATTCACCATTCTCAAAACCTCTAAGGACGGAGAGGCTTTTTCTGACCTTTTGGAGATTGCTTTGCTCTTTCTAGCTATGGACTTAGCTCTAGAAATTTATCTGATAGTCACTGGGTCCATGGTCCTCTTATTTTTCCTATTCTGAACCATAAATATCCCTCTTTATTCTGAGATAGTGAACGCTTAACAGTAAATGCTTTTCTAGCCGCTTGACATGAAACTGAATCCAAGTTTAGCAAACCATGTTTCAAAGACATGGTTGGGGCTATGGCTTCTACAGGACCTGGGGCATGATGCTTTGCTATAGCTTCTGTGGTATGGAGTAGGCCCCAACAAATGAGACTGACTGAGTGTGAAACAGCCCAAGGCCACAGCTATTGCAGTTTATAATGTAATGTGAAAATCCAAACAACTGGGACTCGCCCAGCACGCAAAAAAGTTTAATGGGACTAGAGGAACAGTGGACTTGAAACAGTGCTGGCTTTGCTGAAATCTGAGTCTAGGCATCTATTGCTTGATGGAATTCTCTGCAATTCCTGCTTCTCCCCATCTTTTATTAATCAAAGTGAGGAATTGTGCTGAAAGTCACAGGGTGTTCCTTCTGTGCCACTCGCTTGAGTATGTCCCTGTGGCTTCCCAAGGGCTGACAGAGTTTCTGTCCCTTCCTTGTGCCGACCACCAGCATCCCTTGTGTTGTGGGGAAAACAATGCTGGAACACACCTGTGGGTACAGGGACTAGAAAGGGGTTTTGTGCTTCAAATGCCTTTGACTCAGAGATGTGAGTACCATCTACAGCTCCTCCTGTCTGTCTGTCTTGTTTAATAAATTCGTCCTTCCTTGCAAAAGAGACTTTGATTTGAGGACATCATGTCCTCAGCTCAATTGCTTGCCATGAAGGGCTATAAAGGGGCTTTCTTCAGTTCATTCTACCTCAAAAGTGGCTTTTAAGACACTGTTACCTAGGAAGAAATGCTTCTTGAATCACTCTATTTTTTTTCTCT
This sequence comes from Thinocorus orbignyianus, assembly GCA_013400375.1. Classification (NCBI taxonomy): domain Eukaryota; kingdom Metazoa; phylum Chordata; class Aves; order Ciconiiformes; family Thinocoridae; genus Thinocorus; species Thinocorus orbignyianus. The sequence goes on along the minus strand of VXBW01015362.1, from coordinate 130,013 downwards.
CTTAAATGCAAATCTCCTACTGTGTTCCTAGCGCTTTGCGTTTCTATGACACTTTTCATCCAAAGCTTTAAAACTGCAGTGTGCTATAAGTTTGGTGAAAGTAAGAAAATTTTACCTAAGATACATGTTTTTAATTAGGCTAAACAAACAGTAATGAAATCATGGCTCTGATTCTGCAGGCTGATCCTACTGATTGAACCCAGCTCTCTCATGAGTTCTTTGTGAAACAGGGGCCTAACTTCACATGCCTTTCTTCTGGAAAAGAAGGAGCTCAGCTGCACCACATGATTAGTTTTTTTAAGCAAATAACTTCTTGGCTATCAATGGTGGGAGCCCAGGAGGAATGACCTGCAGGTGTGGAAGAAAATTTAACTTCCCAACCATGCAGTACTAATTCTTTGTTCTGCTGATGCGGGATTAGAGCTCAATGGGAAAGAAAAAGATCAATGACATTTAAGGCTTTCTCTTACTAAGGTAGGGATTTTTATGTTCTCAGCACCCATAACTGGGACCAGATTTTTCAGTACTGCTCAGCTCCCACTAGATGCTTAAGTATATGCTTGACATTTAAAACAGCTCAATGCCACATGTAGGGAACTACTGACAATCCACCCGCTTGTATACCTAAGTTTTCCCTCCAGAAATATAAATTTGGGGTTTTTTTGGTTTGCATTCTTAATAACCCAAAATAGCATATAAAACTTGTAATTAACGGTGTCTGGTCACTGTTGTGGAAATCCCATTAGCAGAAATCCCATTAGCAAAAATCCCAAAGCAGACCCAACCTAGAGGTAAGCAAGCTGTTTAGGAGAGAATTAGAAATTATTTAAACTGTTTCTGAAGATGCTCTGGAAACTTAAAATTACAAAACTCTTTGAAGTTTAGAACATTCTTTTATTAGTAATTCATATTTCTGATTTCTGGGATTTGGATAGATCTGAATAGATGATTTTGAATATGAAAATTTTATCGCGTAGTTTTTCGTTCCAGAAGCAGCAAAGTAGCTTGCTAAAGAAAGACTGGGGTTTGGGGTTTTTTTTTTTGCTTTGGCTGGAAGTAAAAACTGCCTATGACTGTCTTAGGAATGGTCTGTTAAAGTGCCTGCATTTGGCAGGTATACATATGTGTAATATTTGAAGAAGGTTGATGGGTCATAACCCATAAGATGGCCAGCGCTCTGAGGTCCCATTAATCTAATGCTTAGATTAAAAAAAACTAATTATCCAGGCAAATTTGAACTAGTTGACAGTACTACAACCATTTCTGGTCCCTGTGTTTTTGAATTCTTCTGGAGGGAAACCAACGCTGTAGCATTTTGCTCACCAGCAGACTCCTTCCTGGTGCTGAAGAGCTGGGATTCCCCCAGAGGCGCTGTTGACATGACACCTCAATGTGCTTCCTCGTTTCACCTGCATGGGAGAGGTCACAGTGCCATAATTATACCATTTATCTTTGCTAACAAAGCTGAGAGCCCACGAAGGACACGTTGCCATGTTGATATGTGAGTGGAATGATGGCAAACACTGCGGAAACACAGCTTGGGTGGATGGTGCCACCAGATTGACAGGTTTCCACTGCTCGTGGGATTCTTTATGAGATGAAGGTCAGTTTATTTTGAGTCTTGTATTCTGCTGAAAAAGTCTGGTAGTTCAGATTCCGCTTCGGGGGGCTTGGAAGTTGTGGGGGTTTTTGTTTTGGTTTTTTTATTTTTTTTGTGTTTTGTCTTGTTTTGAAGATATAATGAGGACCTTGCACTGGAAGCCTGCAGCAATCCTGTTAACGCTGTGATTAATGTCACTGTGTAATTCTGACAAGCTGAAGCCCTCCTAGGGTGCTCATTCATCATGGATCTCTCTATAGCTCTTATTTATTTATTGAACAACATGTAAGCACAGTTCCCCTTTTTGTTTAATATATCAGCATTTCAGTGTATGTGGACTTCAAGGTTTCGGTTTTGTTGACAATAATGAGATCATCCAGACAATTATTGTTTGATTTTCACTTCACCAGTGAGGAAGATTAAAGAAAAGTTAAGGAGCTTTGTCTGTTTCCTGTTACCCATTTACTGAGGGGGAAGAAAAACTAACTGTTTAAAATGTATAAATTATGAGACTTTAGATCACGCTCAAACAGTATGTGAGGAGACTGCATACCATTAGTTCATGGAAGTTTGGAATGGGTCAAGCTGGCTTTCTGCTTAACTAAGCCGTGGTTTGGGTGGATGAATGGATGAGTTAAGGACCGAGGTGTATCCTGCATCTGTGCCACGTCTGAGTGTTTGTCCAGCCCCTCCACCATCAGGCTCCTCGCAGTGTGGGAACTCGTTGCTTGCACCAGAGGGATCTGTCCCTGGCACTGGCGTCTTGTTAAGGTCCCTGCCACCGTCTCCGGGCACTCCTGGCTTTCCTTTGGAGAATAAAAATGGATGAGAAACTGAACAGGGACTTATAATAGTATGGCACACAAGGTTCAAAAATCAGGGACATGCAGTGCCATAGGCCAGGTTGGGAAGGAGGAGGCTGGTAGCATTCTTGAACAGGTTGGAAACTGTTCAGAGCCTGCCACGATAGGTGACGTGTGAGAGTGTGAATAGAAAAGGGATTCTCCAGACGGAAGAAACGCTACACCTACAAGAGAAAGGACTAGTAAGGACACTTTGAGATCAGGCAAAAATATCAAGATGTTTGAGGGAATTCAGAAAAGAGCCACAAACATGATTAAAGAGCACGGAAAGATGATGGCAAGAAAAGATGAAAAGAACTAGATGCGCGTAGCTATACAGTGATTAAGAAGGTGCATAAGCGTCTACAGCTAATTGAAGGGTATAAATGTAAAGGAAGGAGCATAACTGTCTAGGGTGTTATGAGGGCTTGTAACTGGGAGTAGTTGGATGAAATTAATCAAACAAAAATTTAAGTTGGGAAATTTCCAAACAGTGGACCATATGTTCCCTTCTGGCATAAAAACGTGTGAAGGGGAACAAAACACTCTGAAAGCTATGTGGCTTTTGAAGTGCAGCTGTTGTTCCACATTCTCTCCCCTGCTCTGTGAAACTAAGGACCAGGGCCAGGTTTCTGAAGTGCACATTCTATCAACACAAGTGTTAGAAAAACCAGGAAATCACTAGTTAAGCTTATCCACCCCTTGAAGTCCCAGTTACAAGTTGTACCTTTGTCTTTCGACCTTGCCCGTTTTTACTTCCCACATGTCTCCTCCCTCCACCCAAACCTTGACTCTCACTGAGACAGAGTGTTTAAAAATTTATGCTTTTGCTTTGCTGGGAAAGTTGACTGAAGCTTTGAAGTATGTGATTAATGTGTGGACAGCCTTTCAGTTTGGGTTATGTTCAAGTGTGCGGTACTGAAGGGTGGATAAAGAAGGACTTGTACGGCGTTTAAGAGTGTTTAATACCAGTCCTGATAAAGAAATTTAGTAGCTCCTTCCCCTTCAACAGCTAATAGATGTGCCTGGAGTTGCCACGTTTTGTGGAGGACATTGCTCCTCATGGCTTCTGGTTAGTAGGTAGGAGAGCTGTACAGAAAGAAATTTATTTTTACACCTTGCTAGGATAAAAGCTCAGTACATAATTTGTGGGTTATTTCGTCTCTGTGTACAGTACAACAGATATATGTGGGTGACCTCCAGTGGGTTGTGGGTTTGGGGTGGTTTTTGTTTTTTTTTTTTTTTTTGGTGTGGTGTCAATTTGTTGTTTGTTTTGTTGGGTTTGGGTCTTTTGGTTTGTTTTTTTGGTGGTGGTGGTGGTATTTTTTGTTTTACAATTCTAGGAAGACCACAAGTAACTATTACGACAAACTTAAGAATAACTTTGCTTTTTGGTAGGATTTTCAAGTTTATGTAGTCCCTGATACCCTCCAAATTGTCCCCCCATCCTAGTGCTTCCTAACATCCCATACTTCCCACAGCTGCACTCCACATTGTCCAGTGAAGAATTGTCATGTTTGGGGACTAAATCAAATCATTCATATACTTCAGCAAGATTGAAATCTATTTGCTTAAATGCATGTCCCAACAGTAATTATGCAGTCATTGCTGATTTCTTCTCAATAAAATCCCCCGAAGTAGAATGTGTCATACAGCAATGGGATTTTGATTTTTCTGTTTGCATTTTTCGAAAGGAAATACTTTGTCCAAAAAAGTTCTCCTATTTCTAGATTTTAAAGAGACATTGGTCACTGGAAAGGGAGTACACCAAAGGAGTTTGAAGGATTTTAGAGCACTCAAAGCAAAGTCCTCTAAAAAATAAACTGAATTTACATTTTCCATGAAAAAAAAATATATTTAGATGAAATTTGCTGCTGATATAACGAGGGGATTTTTACTGGCTCACAGCACCCATTGGTTTGGTCTACAGCTGTTCATGCCTTTCTGTTAGACTGTAAAAGCTATAGACAGTCTAAAGACTGTCGGTGATAAATTCTGACCATAATAATTGCTCTCTTTTATAAGCATTTAAGAGACTGTCAGTAGCTTTGAGTTTTCTTTTACCAATATACGGAAGTAAATAACAGCGTTTTAACAAAAACCTAGCAACAAGTCCTTTTTTTAATGTTCATTTTAATATTCTCAAACATCAAACAATCCAAAAAAATAAACCTGCACCCAAACTGAATTAAAATTTCATCAAAAGCACAAAGGCAAGAGAATTTTGAATTAACTGAACCTTTGCCTCCTGCTGTGTATCTAGATATTGCTGGAGTTCCCTAACCTTGATTAGTGTCGACACCAAAGGCTATATGTTATCGTAGATCAACGCGCACAATTACTGCTGACATCTTCAATCTAGCTTTTTAAGCAGAAAAAAAGATATAACAGTCTAGTGTTTAGAAGCAGGAGCTGGACAAATTCAGAACTGAAGTAATGTGCCCATTGTTAACAAGAAATTAACCACTGGAACAATTTACCTAGCGACACTTTGGCTTCTCCTTCACTTGAAGTCTTTGTGTTAAGACTGGGTGTCTTTGTAATGGAGGTGCTGTAGATCAAACAAAAATAATGGGTTTGATGCAGAAATTAATGGTTGAGGTTCTTCTGCCAGTGTTACCCAGGAGATCAAATCCAATGGTCATAATAGCCTATTTTGGCTGCAACATTCAGTGAGTGAATTATGTGTTCAGCAAAACAGCTACAGAAAAATAAATTCTGAGATATTTGGCTTTCCTTTATTGGCTTTTTTTATGAAATATGCTTCTTTTCAACATTTTCAGTGAAGGAGAACAGTGTCTAGATTTAAAAAAATAAGATTGACAGACACTTTAACAGACATACTACTTTTCCTACTTCACTACAATAAATAGGAACATTTCACGACTGTGTTACCATGTGAAGCTTTTTCAAGCAAAAAATGTGCTCACAACTGTAATAATTCCGATTACATTGTCAAGATTTTCTAACTTCTAAAAACTGCTTTAAAATGTGTTCACAAACCTAGTGAGATATTTAATTTCCCAATTCACCAGGACAGCTTAACAGACAGGTTTGTTTAATCTCCAAACATAAAATTTGAAAAAAAGCATGTGTACTGAGTGTTTTGTTTTATTTCATTTTAGTTTTAGTAACAAACACAATGACTTCAGTAAATTTGTTTAACAAAGCAGACTGGGACTAGGAGAATCACCTTAATAGGTTTCAGAGGTGACTTTTTAATTCATTGCAGTTCTTAAGCTATTGAAAGGCAGCAAATGAATAAATTAGGTCTTTTAAAAACAATAACAACAACCTCATGTCTAATGACTTCATGGAATGATTTCAAAGTAATATTGCCCCTGGTGGAAAAATGGGAGCCGCCTGCTTTCCAAATGGGCTGCACCTGTGCGTCTCTCGCAGAGGTTAAAAACCTATCAAAGAGTTTCATCTGGGCAGGCCCTTCTGGGACCTGCTAAATGGATTCAGAAGTTGGAGGAGGATCAGCACTCCTGGCATCATGTGCTGTGTTACTGTTGGTCCTTGTTTCCTCTTAATTATGATACTGCCAGAGAAATACTTTTTTTTTTCTTTCTTTTTCCCACCCCCCTGTCTCATATAAATAAATGTAAAGG
>VXBW01015362.1:91987-123946 GCA_013400375.1 Thinocorus orbignyianus | reverse complement strand
AAAAAAAAAAAAAAAGAATGAGCCTGCAGGCATGGGATGTGATGCCTTTTCTCGCTGTGGGGAGGCAATCATGTGGTTTTAGTGCTCAACATCTAATAGCTGGCATATGGGCAGAGCGCGGCATTCTGTGCGGCTCTCCTGGCTTTCTGTAATCAGCAGTTGAGATCCATTATTTCAGCAGGTGTGCTAATAACTGCCAGCACGGCTGCCTTGCCCCGAGAAGCTGAAGATGTGTGGCTGTGGCCTCTCACATTAAAATGTTCACTAAATTACTATTGCACAGAACGGGTTACATTCCCATTCCACAAAATGGCCAGTGTCCCTGGGGAAACACACGGGGTGAGACTCTCTGTAGTGCTGCAGAATTAACTGAGGAATGATAAAATCCAAATTGTTCAAGTACTACACGTGTATGTGCTCTTAGGGACACATTTGTCTTCAGGAATGCAGTTGTATGCTGAACGCCTATGGCTTTTCCCTGGGTTTATTCTTCCTGTTGTTATGTTGGGTGCTCAAATTAATGTAATTGGTAGAAAACAGGTATTAGAAATTTTAGTATTGGCTGGATTTTGTTGGATTTCTCTTGTAAAATGCTTTCAACGAAGGGAAGCTGATGTACAGCTTCCATCACGTTCCACCTCAACCATTAATAGCAGAGTTTGAGTAAGATGTGTCAGAAACACGCTGTCGGAATGAAAAGATGGTGGCAGGAGCAGGAGGCTGGTAACATCCCATAAGGCAGCTGTTAGGAAAATGCACATATTTTTAAAGATGTGTTTAAATTTCAGAGTAGTTCCTTCCCCTGCAAACAGGAAATTCCAGTAGTACATTTAGCACCATTGCCCTCACCAGCTGCCATATTTTTCATAAGAAAACAAAAAGAAGCAGCATTTATCTCCGTACATCTGTTTTCATGTTCCAAAATTACATACCATGATATACAGGCAGGTTGAGTTAGGAGTGCATGCAGAAGCTTTAATGTTTGGACTTGTATTTATTAGTTTTTCAGTCAGCCCTACTCTTGTTTCGTTCTTTGCAATCTGCTTTGTTTCAAGAGGTGGAGCCATTCAGTTCTCTAGTTACAGGAGAATTACAAGTCTATTTTATGGCAATGTTGGTATCTTAACACCCCCATCTAGGAGCATGGTCATGAGAGTGTTTCTTCCCTGGAACGTGGGGACTATGTATGTGAAGGAGCCTCTGCAGGAGAAGGCTACACTCTTGCAAGCTTAATGAGGCTGGGAGGTTGGAAGAATGGAGAGCTACCACTTAGCAAAGGTTCTCTTTGAATGGAGACATTTTTTCGGCAGTGCTGATCTGTGCTATCGGAATCGGGATGGCTATAACGTGTGGTTCAGAAAGACAAGTACCCAGGGCCCAATGCAGCTGAGCTGGGGAACTCCAGCTGAAATCAAGGGACGTTAAACATTTCATTCTTAGAAATTAATAATCTTGAGCTCAAGGTCAACGTTTTCTGTATATAAATGAATATTCATTAGATGTAGAAAAATAATGAATATTCATGAGATGTCAGCAATCCTGACAGTGCCAAAATCACAATTATCATCTTCATGTTTTCCCAAGGTTGGTGCTGACATGCTCTGGTCTATGGTAGAGCACATCCACGGCTTCTTCGTGCCCACAAGTGCCTAGAGGTTCCTGTGTGTGCTTCCCTGCTGCCTGATAGCAGGAACTCAGAAATAAAAAGCTCCAGGAAAAGCATGGGCTGACTGTGCAAACCATCAGATTTGACTACCACTTTTCCTCTGCCTTCTGTGCTTTTTTTTCATTATAAAGGAAATCATTGAATTGGCTAAATAGCCCCACCAGGATGCCTCTAGGTGTGGAGGATTTCAGGTAGGAAGTTCACCATGGTTGCTCTGTGCTCACAGAATTTGAGTTTCCAATTAAACGTAGATGCTGTTGTCTCTAACTTTTCTGTCCTATGAGGCCTTTCACTACCCTAGACATCCCTCCTCGTCGTTTGGCTGCTTCTTTTTTATGCCCATGTTCTTCTAGCATTTCTTTCCTTCAGTGTGTAACAGGAGGTAGGGCCGAGAGTGCCGTAGCTGACATTTGGAAGCATGGAGTCACATGGAGTGAAAGCAGCTGAGCTTCAAGCTGTGAAAGATGCAGTGAAAACTGTGTCTTTAGTAGAGACAGAGTATTTTTCATGTGCAAGTGAAGACTATTTATAACTGAGGAATTTTTGTCCCAAATCTGTAGACGAAAAAATGAGAGGTGACTATGTACATTGTAAGTGGAAAAGAAGCCTTAAGGCGTTCAAATTTATGCCTGTGTATATGAAGACATTTTTAAGCATCACTTTAGGTCATGGAACTGGAATTGAAATGGTGAAAGCTGGGAAAGAAAATCAACTGTTGAAAACGTATGAACTCTGAGACTGTTACATCCAGATGATACTTGAGGAGTCTGTGTGCTGTTTAGGAGTTCTGGAGAAGCTAAACTGCTGCGTGACTTGGTTTGTCACTTAGTCAGCCCCCCATTTACAGTATGATTTGATGGTCTAGATGCATCTTAGTATGTGTTGGAGGTATTGGTCCTGTCCACACACTGTGAAATCCACTACAGTGTCAATTTTCTTGTAAAAAAGAATTTGTATAAAGGATTTGTATATAATGTTAGTCTCTTGCTAAGGTCACCATTTAAGTCTGTGGAATCAGGAGAGATGTTTCAATTTAAAAGCAAATGCTTGTGCAGACAGAAGGGTTGTTTTGGTTTTTTTTTTAAAGAGAAGTATACTTACTAAAAAGAGTCAGTCAAACACCCAGAAATAAAGTAGAAAAACCGTTTGTGTTTTAAGTGCAACTCAGGTTTTGATGTTTGCCCAGAAACAACCCAAGACAACACCTGGTTTTCATTTGCCAGCACCTGGTCAGCAAGACAATGAAAGCTGTTTCTACCTCTTGCCTCTCTGTCTCTGTATTGCTCAGAATGTATTTCAAAGTATTTTGAATTCTGACCCATGTGTTATAGCCCACCATTGCTTCATATTAATGCACAATTGCCATGCTTTAATGTTCTACCTATAGTACGGGAAGGTATATGATATAATGCCTTTGTGGAGTTCACCCTGAAAGGTAAGACGTTCCTCATGGAAGAGAGAATTTTTAAGTCTCTAGAGCAGTATATTTGAGAAGAGCTGAGCATGCATGGCTTAGAGTTTTCTCCTCCACTGGAGCAGTATCCTGTATGAGGAGTTTTAGAAGAGGGGTATGATATGTCTTCTGCAAAAGGATTTTTGCAGTTCTTTAATCCACTGCAGCTTAGACGGTGCTAAGAAAAAAAACCAAACTGGTAAGAAAAGTCTGCTGGACAAATTCATGTTCAGTTGTGTTTGTTAGCATTGAGAAAATGCTGCATGGTAAACCCCTTCATCTCTCTTCTTTGGCTTTTTTCTTCATTGTGAGGATGTGAAATTTCAGGCTCCCCACAAAGCCAGATGGGATAGAGAAGAGACTGTTTTTTGGAGAAATTCAGGGGGGGAAAAGAGCTAAAAGAGCTACATGAAATACTGTTTTCCTTATTTTAATAGTGTTTCTTAACAAAAGTTGGCATACTACAGTCATGTACTATCTAGTCAGCAATAGCTTGTGAAAAAAACGTGCATTGTGATGTTTCCTCGAGGCATCCAATTCTCCTGCTTACTTCTTATCCATTGTTCTTGCCTTTTACAGTGAGCGTGCCACTAGACATGCTGAGATATGTAAAGAATATTTGCACTATATTTGAACTCTGACTTGGGTGTTTAGGGACTAACTTAAGCTTTGTTCTTCTCACTTCTTACAGAGCTTAAACTACAGTATGTGATGTTTTAAATATGGTCCTTGAGCCAAGTTGTTTCCTCCCTAGAACATGCGTTAGGCAGCTCTCGCCTGTCATTTGCTGGGATTGATAACGTGCCAAGTCTTGAAGTCTTGACTCGGTTCTTACTCCGACAAGACTCCCATGGAAATCAGTGGAGGTTTTGCCTGATTAAATACTTCTGGATTCCTCTCCAGAATACTTGGCTTATTTATATCAGGCATGTTTGGAAAAATCCAGCATTTTAGCCCCTGTAAAGTAGCAGTATCAAAATGTTAACTGATGGAAGACACTCTGAAGGCAAAAATACCCAGGGGCCAGCTTTGCTGGCAGTAGAACACTGCCTGTGTTTGGAAACCAACCCAACCCAACCCAACCCCAAAGACTGCAGGGACAATACATCCTCTAAAAAGCAGTTAAACCCATCTGGCAGTATCCACATATGGACAACGTGAGATGACAGTGCGAGATGACAGTGCCTCCTTCCACTGAAAGGTGATTGATCAATGAATTGTGTTATTTAGAGTTGCTTTGAAACCTTTTTGTGAAAAAGGGGGTTTTTTAGAAAAAAAACTGTGCCATCAATTCATAGAGAAAGATATACTGTAGTTTAATAAACATTTCTTTGCAATCAGTTTCAATGAATACCATAAAACCACTTCAGGATTAACATAATCACCAGAAATAAACAGAAATTAACTTTAATGATCAGCTTTTAATGTATGAGTATCATCCAACTCTTATTTTATAAACATGCTTAGGTTTTCATGAAACTTGGCATGATTTATGTCATACAATACAGGCTGCTTTGAAAACAATATGAGCTTTGCATCTGGAAAAATAAGCCATTTGGTGGGATATAGGAAAAAGTAATGTCTAAATGTTCTCCATCATTCTGCCATGGGATAAATAGTTATTTTGAGACACAGGCAACTTTCATTTCTTAGTGAAAGCGAATGAAGTAAAGCACATTTTTCAGACACAGTAAGAAGTAACATAATTAAACCAAAATTAGCTTTAATTTTTTTTAGTTATTCCACTAAATCTGTGCCATACTGTGGAGCATGAGAATTCTGTTCTGTACCCCTCAGTCCTGCTGGTACAAGCGTCCCAGTCGAGCTCTCCAGTTCCATAGGATGATGGGCATCTTTGTTGTGTCTTCATCTGGAGCCAGAGAATGTCCTGGAGAGGTGTGTGGTGTGTCCTGGTCCTGCAGTGGAGTGCACTTGTCCTGCAGTGTAGACACAGTTTATTTACCGTAACTCTGACTGTGCGAATCAAGATCAGGTTGTGATTCTTTCCATTGCCTGGAGACATGCGTCAAAGGAGTAGGGCCTGGCCTTTTGGAAAAAAAGGATATCGTATTTCTCTCCAAAGTCTTTCTCCAGCTGTCCAGGAACTGCACAGGGAGATTGTGGGATTATGTCTACACTGTGACATGAAGAGTTGTTAAAGCCTACTGAACCCTGTGACTCACTCTTTCTTTCCCAAGAAAGCTGTTAGCCCAGCTGCAGTTTTGACTTAGAGCATTCACACACTCAGGAAGAGTTGGCTTGTGTTATCTCCTGGCAGGCTGTTTTGTAACGTGGATGGTTTGCTTGTGTCTGGTCCATCCAGACTTATGAACAATAGCTTGGGCTCATACCAGGCGTGCTTCAGCAACTATAGGCCCTGTCTCCTGCTCTGATACCTGCCTTTTATTTTCCTTTCTTCTGCTATCAAACAAAGCTTATAATCTTAGAACTGATTTACTATTTCTGTGTAATCTGCGCAGACATTACTTTTTCTTGTGCCTCCCAGAAGTACAGAGTTTGGGCTGAGGCAGACTCTTCACACAGGCATGAGGTTTTCACCATGAACTAGGGGCAGGCCAAGCCCTGGAAATGCAGATAAAAAAAAGTCAGCAAAGCTGACATTGTGGCCATCCACTGTGACACTACATTTGAAGGGTAAGGGTGTAAAACAAGCCCTTGGGAGGGAATTGTTTAGGATGGGAGCTGCTGAGTTCAAGATGCACCAGGGCAAGGCAGGAGCCCAACTCGCTAGCTGTGTTTGGAACTGGACTACACTGCAAGTTTTGAATGCTTCTTCCTTTAGTTCCTGTATGGTCAATTAGCAGGAGGAAGATACTTGTCAGAAGGACAGATGCAACAGTAATGACAACTAAATTTAGGGAGTCGTTATCTGGTCAACTGTTCTCCAAACTCTTTTATGTACAAAGAGAGTGGTCCTGAGGTCTCTAAAAACATGAGCATGATTGCACCGTGAAAGGTGAACAAAGCTACCTTCTTTGAAGCAGGATGACGTATTTTGAAGTTTTAATTCTAATTTTTTCACCACTTCATTTGTCTTTTGGCTTTCCTGTCTAACGCCTCTGGAAATTCTCCTTCTTCCACAGGGCCTGTGAATGCTCCTCACAGGCTAAACCAGCGAAAGTTAAAAAGCTTTATGCTGCTTCCATTCTCTGAATCTCTTGGAGTGAGTCTGTTTTATCTTCGCTGCCTTTCAGTTTGTATGCTCTTTTGGCAGGAACTGTTGGCCTGATTCTGATCTTATCTGAAGTGTGCAAATAAGAACAAAGCCCCTTGCTTTTGAGTGAGGCATGGGAGCAAACACCCTGGCACGGCGCATGGCATTATGTACTGTCAAGAATTCCATTCGAATTCACAGCAGAAGGGAATTCTTAACCAGGTTCAGTTTATACAAAGGGCAGTTTGCTACTACAAAGGGAATCAAATATAGAATGCCTCAACGCTGAAACAAGAGTGGAGGTAGGGATCACAAGAGGGAGTTTTAAAGGCGTTTATTAGAAAGTCTATAGGAGGAGGAGAAAGTGAAAAAGAGTTAGTTCAGCCGAGGCATGAGCAGTCAGCATAGACTCATTTTTCTGGAACATACTAAGCTGGCAAGATGTCTGGGATTTTGACTAAAATCCAGTGATTATTCTTTCACTGGCAATTACAACTACTCTTAAGGTCTCAGAAAGGGACGGAGGGGTGGTGGCATCAGACTGAATGGGGAGCAGCCATGGTAGTTAAAGTCAGCATAAGTAAAAGCATCATTTGAGAAAGAGTGATTTTTAATTTTAATGTTCAGTGCTTTCACCAGCAGTGATTTGGCCAGGAATATAGAAGAAAACGTACAGCATTTAAAAGTGACTAGTGGTAACACCACAGTATTTAATTTTTAGATTTGGACTGACACGGCCGTGTTTGTCTTGATAACACCTTTGCAATTTGCCTTTGATCTTAAAAGTCAACAAGAACTTGTCTTTTAGAGGGAAAAAAATCTCTATTTCCAAATTTCTGTCTTTGCATTTTTGCAGGCAATGCTTATGCCCATGTATAGATTTTACCACCCGATCCATAATATATTATGGTTGCTATATTGCTGTAAATCCTGGGTTAACTGATCTATTTTGGAGCTTCTTTACATGAGAAATTACACCACTAGAAGTACAGGGGAAAAACCTCACTGGGGTAATTCTGATAGTAAACTTTATTATGCAGAGAAATTCTTAGAGGATGCTAGCATTTGCTATCTCAACAGCTTCCCTGTGCTGGTAAGTTTGAAAATATTCTGGAGGTCCGTTGCTACTGAAGTTGCATCAATCAGCAGGTAAAGTCTCACTCCCTTCCAACACAATATTGCCAAAGCTGGGAGAGCTTGATTTGTTTCACTACAAGTGAAGGAAGCAGTTTTCAGAATTTATAATTCAACTACAGCACTTACCACCACAGAATTTTACGGAAACAAAATAGATTCAAGAAAGGATTAAACCTATGTCTAGTTAAGCACCACTGCTGGGTTGCAAACTCTAACTCAAGGTGTTCCTCAATTTCCACTTGTTGGAATTAGGGACGATGATGGAGACAGACCTGCACATGCCTCGTTCTTCCCTTAACAGCTTGTGGAACTTAGAAACGTGACACTGAAGCATGAGCATTGCCAGAGATGCACTGGGAAAGGCTGAGAAGCAGCGCTCGCAGGTTGCACCAAGGGAAATTCTGAACAGGTAGAAGGGTAAAAAAATTTACAGGTGTTTGCACTAGATGACATCCAAAGTCCCTTCCTATCTAGATTATGACGTGATTTTGTGATTATCAAATTGGAAGGAACTTGGTAGTATGGCCAAATCACTGCTATTGCGGGAAATAACCCTCTTTTGTCTCTTCAGTCTCTTTCACAAGTTGATCAAATTCCCTCTTCAAAATACTTGGTAGGGTCAGTGGAAAAGAAAAATATCTAGGGATCTTTCCAGCTTCAGCTTCTGTGCACTGCTCTTCCTTTCTGTGGGGTTAGGTCCAGTCTTTGTAATTTAAATGGCAGTTACGTCTCATTGTTTTCCTCTTCACATAGGACTAAGGAGCAGATACCATAAATCTAGAGCTACTGTCCTTTGACCCACACAGCTGGGGACTCCCTCACTCAGACCCCTCTCTTCCCTCCAGTAACTTAAGAGTAATAACAGTTTATGACAGTGTGTCAACTCAGAGATTTCTAACCATGTGTATTTGCCAATGTTAGACTTCAATAAGCCTACCAGAAAGAGATTAGGACCTTTTCATCAGTTTTCTTGCTTTGTCTCTTCGTAAATACTCAGACTAAATTCCTTTTCCATTCATTGTGCCTTCTGTTCCCAGCCTCCCAAACTGAGGATCCTGCCCTGCCTGCAAATCCCCCGGCTAAGCATTCACTCTTACCTCATTAGGCAGCTGGATGAACTCTGCTCCTGTGCTGATAGAGAAGCCCTGTGCTACCCAGCCTCTGCAAAAGCACAAACATCAAAACACGTGTTTCTCCTTGGGGAAAAAAGATCAGCAAAACAGTAACTTTTGGCATTCTTAGTTTTAAACCTACACTGTGGTTTGCAGAACCCAAAATGTTCTATGAATGTCATATATTATATGCATCTTCATTACTTCCCCATGCTTTTTAAGAATAGTTTGTGCCCATTTGTTCCCTCTGTATTATTCACCCCTGAAATATTTTAATAAAAAAAAAAATATTAAATTTTCATATTCCAGCATGTACAATGTAGGTGTGTTATAGAGGTGTTCACCTGAAAGGAATGTTTATTTTAAATACAGTCTAAATATTAGAAATGTTTTTCTTTTACCTGGCTCATTGTCTTACCAAAGTTCACAAAATATAGAAATCATTGGTAGCACTCTAGTTCATAAAGTTTTTAATTTGAAAGTTTTAGATCTTACGCTCTGTACTTCAATTCATAGGAACAATACCATCAAGCCTAAACTTTTTACAGCTGCCCGATCCTCTTCTGGCCGATTTCTGGTTGATTTAATACTCTTCCAGACGAGCAATTGATCCCTTTTTCTAGTCTCTCATTTCCCAAGTGAAAAGAAGTGACCCTAATAGTGTCTGCCCCCCTGCAGCTGCGCCGTGACAGAGCTCCCTGCCCGTTGTGCACAGCACTTCTCTTGCACAGGAATTTGCCTCTTGCCCATGATTGGCTGGAAGAGAGCAGACTGGGGCTCTCCCCTGTGGGTATGGAGTCACTATTTTTGTTTTGATTTGGTGTTTGGTTTGTTTTTTGTTTTTTTCGTGCCTGTCAGTGTTCCACATATTTGGCTTTGTCAAATGTGTTTACTCTAGAAGAGGAGAAGAGAAGCTGGTCAGAAAATGACAGCGAGTTGAGCAGTTGCTGAACTGCTGCTCGTATTGTTCTTTAACTGGGTCATCAGTTCACATTGAGGGCGCTGAAACCTGGTGTTCCTGCACTAGAGGCACGAGGAGAGCTTTCGATTTGAAGTGTATGTTCTCCATATCTAACTATTCCTTTGTGATATTCATCTTGAGATTCAAGAGGAAGGTTAAATGGAAGATATTTTATAGATGGCTTTAAGCTTTATGCTTGCTCTGTTCACTCACCAGGTGATGGGCCTTTCCTGTGCCCCTGAAGTTCCAATTTCTTCCCCAGCCCAAGGTGGGAACTCCAGTTTCCACTGTTGTGACCTCATTGCCAAGAGTGGTCCAGCGCTTCTGCCTTCTTTGCCCCTTTGAAGTGTAGAAGTTGGTAACCCAGAGCAGGCTGACAGTGGGGACATCAGAATGAAAAAACACAGCTCTGAAAATATCATCTTACTGTTGTGTCCCAGTGTTAAAATTCATGTGAGTAGCTGTCAGTGTACGCAGACCAGGAGCTAAAGCTGTTTATGTGCTGTGGAACATGGCAGGGGAGCCTTTTGATTTACTGAGCCGCTTTGTCTACATCCATAGCTGCTTCTTTGCATGCTTAATATTATCTTTACAGTTCTAAGAACAGATAAGCTGTTCTGACCCTCAATGGGATCATCAGATAGATCTTCTTAACAGCTATTATACTGATTATTTTTTTTAATAGAAAAGGCACTCACAATTCTGCATTAACGTTGGGATTATTTTCAAGATCCAAACACCCTCAGAAGAGCCTTCAGAGTGAATAGAGCTACTTTCCCATTTTGTTATCTTCATACCATCAAATATAATCTGGCAATGGGTTTATCTGCTCTGATCATCCTCTCAGCATCAGTTATTTTCCCCCCAAAATCGCGGGCTGTCGTTGGCTGGGTACACTAGAGTCTCATTGAGAGTATTAATGCTTCGTGGGTATCAAGGTTTTGCGTGCTTGCTGGATTGCTTTTAAGCTTGTAAGTGTCCAGCAATGATAACTGGGTAATTTGTGGTTTTATGAAAATATCTGTATGGTTAATACTTCAGTTAAGTGTGGCTAACCTATTTCCAAGCACCCATTGAGTGACCTACTTGAGAAATCAATCCTCTTGTAAAGTGTAGATCTTAAGAGAAGCATCTCTTATATGATCATGAGCTAATATTTTCCATTTGTTCAATAACCCTACTTTTACATGTGACTCCACAGCTAAGTACCTGGGTTCCAGTCAGCATTACTGCTGTGACACTGCTGACTAGTTTCATCCCGTGTGTGTTATACCTGAACCCAGTACAGTATCGTGGGAGGTGATTCTGCGCTCGTGAGACCCCACCTGGAGCACTGTCTCCAGCTCTGGAGTCCTCAACAGAGAGAGGACATGGACCTGTTGGAACGGGTCCTGTGGAGGGCCATGAAGATGCTCAGAGGGCTGGAGACCTCGCCTGTGAAACCAGGCTGGGAGAGCTGGGGCTGTTCCGCCTGGAGAAGAGAAGGCTCCGGGGAGACCTTGGAACAGCCTTCCAGGATCTGAAGGGAGCTCCAGGAGAGCTGGAGAGGGACTCTCTGTCAGGGAGTGGAGTGACAGGACAAGGGGTAAGGGTTTTAAATTGGAAGAGGGGAGATTCAGATGAGATATTAGGAAGGAATTCTTTGGTGTGAGGGCGGTGAGGCACTGGAACAGGTTGCCCAGAGAAGCTGTGGCTGCCCCATCCCCGGAGGGGTTCAAGGCCAGGTTGGATGGGGCTTGGAGCAACCTGCTCTGGTGGGAGGTGTCCCTGCCCAGGGTAGGGGGGTTGAAACTCAGTAATCTTTAAGGTCCCTTCCAACTCTAACCATTCTAAGATTCTATGATCTTCACCCCAATGCATTCTAGGCTCTGAACTGGCTTAGACAACTTGAACATTCCCTTCCATGGCATTTGTTTAGGCCTTTTTCCTGCATGAGACCGTAACACAGTCAATTGAGGTCTCACAATGCAGTTCTTCATTACTCTTCCTTACCATTTGCCTCCCACTGGCTTTCTTTTTCTTTCCATTGTGCTCTGTGGCAAGATGAGCTCACGCTCCTTATTTTGTTAGCTGAGCCTATTTGGAACAACATCTAGGCTTTGTTAGGATTCATAGATGTTAATGCATTTGAGGAGTATAGTAAATGTGGGCAGGGCAAGATGACATCGTGGCAAGAAAATAAAATTTGCATGGATACTGGTGAGCTGTGCTAAAAGGATGTGTCAGGCCCTAACTGTGCTTAGCATGTGGGTTTTTTTCTGTGATGAAAACAGGACCTACAGAATTGGATCTCTGAATCACTGTTGCCTTTTCACATGGCTAAAACTCTTGGGAAGACTTTGAAAATAAGATGGAAATGGAGGTGAGTTGACCGGAAAGCACTGGGAGGTGTTAGCCCATAGGTCCCTTGATAAAAGCCCTATTTTGTAGCAACTTTTTGAAGTTTGATCTGTGAATGCGTGTCTCAAAGGCACAAAGGTGTTTGAGTGTCCTGGAAGTGTTTGTTCGAGATCCGGGACTAGCAAATCAGGGAGCTTCCACTCTACTCTGCTTTGGAAGTTGGAAGTTCAGAACTGAAAAGTGTTTTTCCTTCTCCTTTGTGAAGGTAGACCACACTTTATTTTTGCTGCAGGTCTGTCTTTGTTTAGTAAGCACATAATGGGATGAACAAACAGCTTCAAAAGAGATATAATTAAATAGTCAGTGATGGTCATTTAGAAAAAGTCATGATCGGAGTCTTTAGTAAGACTAAAGAAATCATCATCTAAACTAACACATGGTATAGATGTTTGTCAGATCTCCAGCTTCAGTGGACTCTTAACTGCAACATCTTTAACCAATGCTTCAGTTTCTTAAAAGGCTCAGTAGTGACTCATCCATAGTTCCATATTCTGCACCTTTATTTCAATTTAAAATATCAGGATTTCCTCCTGTGATGGAAAAAGCATTAGCCATGATTATCTGAAGACAAACTGCATATTGGAGTGGAGTACTTCATTTACCAGATGATTTCACTGTTGCATCCTGTTCTGATATGGCATCCCTCTTAGGTAAGTATTTTAGCACTCTACAGGCTATTCTTGAAAGAACAAAACCATTGTTCCAGTCAATGAAGTGGAAATATTTTCAGTTGTGTAAATTCTGGGTGTACTCCTGCTTTTTGATGAGCCAGTTCTTTTAGGTATATTTACTGTAGATACTAACAGAAGTTAACAGAGGCACATGGAGCCATCTGGTTTTTGTCTTGCGTAGTTTTGTTTGGATGACTTTACCTGGTGATTGCTCTGGTTGGGATAGCGTGTGCTGTTAATTTTTCAACCTAGTGATAAGGGACAAAACATTATCACCATCCTTATACGTAAGCCTGTTTGTGGTTTAAATCTATAAAGCCGTGGCAGCAATGCATGGATTGTCCAGATTATAAATTTGCTTTCCTGAAAATTTGAGAAGTGCCCTGCTGATCTAAAATCTGTTGCCAGGAGGTGCAGTACTATGGAATATAAACATTAGCTCTACTAAAGCACCACTACTGCTTCTGTTGCACACTTGCACTCTATCATTAGACTCTGGGTTCAGCCTGTAAAAACTTGGACTCGTGTGGGCTAGAAAAGGAGCAGTTTGTGCATTTGTATGTTTATGTCTATGGAAGGGATAAATGAACTCTTAAAAGTGCCATATCACAACCTTTCTTATCTTTCTTATCCAACCTATGCTGAAGATTTCTCCTACTGGCAAACTCATTGAATAAGCCTCCTATGCCCTTTGAAGCTCCGTGTATCTGGGGACTTTGCCAGTTCTTATTAGGGCAAATTTTTTTCATGTTACCAGGTCTAATAACTTCATTCCATGTTTGAATTGTTCCCNTGATTGGCTTTGCTAATTGCACAAAAATATCTCAAAATACCTCAGACTTCCTCTTTCCCAAAATACAGATCCGGCTCTAAGTTGTGCTGCCTCAGCTCACAGCAAGCAGTTGGCATCTCTTTCAGTTCCAGTTGCCTTCCTGCCCAGTGGGCTGCTGAAGGGGAAAGGTTTGAGTTCTGTGTGCAAGTCTATAGCCTCTTGGAATGACTGCTGCTTCTTTTTTTCTCCTCTGATCTCAATCTGCAAGTCCAGATGCATCTGAGCGTGAATAAACTGTTTCATTGCCTGTTTATCCTGGGAGACCTTACAAATACCTGAATATACCAAAAATACAAATTCCTTCAAGTCCTTTGCCTGTTCAGGTGGGGGTCTCTACCTTCCCTCCTGGCTTCCGTCTCTTAGTCCTGCTGTGGCCAGTTATGCCCTGTGTTGACTGGTTCAAGAGTAAGAAAGGCTGGTCCTGGGTTGGAACAATTCTGGGTTTGGGAGGGAGAAAAAATTTTGCAACATCGTTGATGCTAGATCAGAATAGCTGATTTTTAACAATCTTCTGTCCTCTCCAACCATCTTGTGAGCCATTCAGTTGAGTTTGACACTGAGCTGAGAAATTGCTAGAGCTTTGGCTTAGTAGGGATATAGCAACTTGCAGTTTCCGTGCTTCTACTTCAGATCTCATTGCTAGCACCACTGATCCCTTTTTGACCCAAAGGGCTCGCCAATTTTAGCATGTTTCTGTTGGGAGGAGAAGCTGACTATGGAGTGAAGCATTTCTCTGGGACAAATCTGTTCGGTTACAAAGACAGGGGCCTGTTTGCCTGAGCACAGCTGGGATTAACAACAGGAATCGGAGATCCAAGCCTTCATCCAGCCAACCCTTTACTCTAGAACTCCTCTTAACTCTTCTCAGATCGTGTTGCCTCTGTTTGCTTTGGATTCTTTTTGCTGCTTTCATTTGTTCTTTCACATGCTCAAAGATGCAGCACAAAAAGTCGCTACAAACCCCAAACTCTGTCATTGCATTTTTTTAATTGAACCACAATTGAATTTCTGCCTGCGAGGATCAGCCCATTCCCAGGTTTTTCCAGGGCTTCTTTTCTTTCAGCTGTCACTTAACCAAAGGAAAATGAATGGAAATTATCTCAGAGTCAGTAGAATGACTTGCTTGTCTGGTGCCAACCAGAGTATTTTGAAATAAGAATTCTCCGTTGATATTCACTGGAGCAAACTGCCAACAAATGGAGTCACATTTCTGTGGGCATATCCTGGAATTTGGTGTGTGCCTGCAGAAACACACTCATTTAGGAATTAACTGTGATTTCAGTCTTAATGTGATGAAAGTTATAGATGAATTTATGGAGGTGGAAGTAGAATGAATGCATCACTTCTGTTTACTAGAATGGTGCATCACTGTGGTTCGTCTACCCAAGAAAGGACTTACATAGAAACGCACGTCTATGAAACTGAGTTGGGAGGGGCTCACTCTTGACTGCATGTTTCTTGGTCACCTTTTAGTGTTTGAGGAAGAATGTAGAGGAAGATGTTCTTAGCAGAGGATGTTGCGTCAAAGACTACATTCTACTTTTCCATGTCAGCTGAGTTGCAAGCACAAAGTGAGGACGGGCATTGGTAGGGTAAAGGGGTGGTAAAGAAAGTTCTGTGACTGTTCAGTCATCAACTTCTGGTCTTCTCTACCAAACCTACAAACTAATCAAGATACTTGATCTGAACTCTATCTGTCTTTAATAATGACTTAAAATAATTTGTGATGTTTTCATCCCAGAGAAAATGGCAGGTTACATCAAAAGCGTCTGGTAGTGCTCTTGATATTTTTACAGGTATTTTTAAAGGTTCTGCAGGGAAGGAAAGAATCTGTAGAGGTACGGTTAGGAAAGTTTCTATAGAACAACACAACTTTAATTTTAGTGGTTATGATCAGGTTTCATTTGACTCCTCATTGTGAGCAGTGCTTGTCTTTCCCTCAGTGTAGGACACTTGCTGTTTCCATGGCCTAGAGCTGGGAGCTATCACTTAACTTCCTTGTGACTGACCGAACATAGACTGTCTCATGTTCAAATATTAAATCTTTATTTCATTGGTTATAATTGAGTCCGTTATAAACAGAGAGCTGGTAGGAAGACCAGAACCCTACTTATGGCAATTTGGAAGTGTTGAGGCTCTTAGTAATTACTAATCTGAAAAAAGAATACTCTGAGTAGGAACATGTTTGGTAAACAAAAAAGACAATGAAGGGCTTAACTATAGAGATGATCAGGAAATATATTTTTGATCCTTAAATCAATGGAAGCTGAAAATAGAAATGATTTTCAGGTAAAATCCCATCTTTTCCAGTTTTGCGCTGACATTATTTTCTAAGTTCTTGATCTTTCTATACGGTAAGAAAAAAAAATCTGTTAAAATGTTTGGGATTTTTTTACAAAAAAAGAAAGAAAAAGAGGAATTTCTCACTAAAAAGGTTGAATAGGTGATTTCAGCCAGCCTCATTTAATATTTTACATACATAGTTTTAACCGAGGGTGGTCACATGTTCAGAATACATGACATTACTGATGCAACTCTAGAGTTTTCAAGGGTGTGAAGCAGCACACACATTACTTGGAAGGAGGGAATTGTTCAAACAGTTCATCTTTTTGGATAGGTTCCCCATGACGTACAGAAGAGATGTTACCTGAAAAGTGCTATGAGCAAGGGAACGGTTTTAGATGGTCTGTATGATTATTTATTTTTTCTCTGAATTCTTAGTACCAGTTGTCACTGAATGCTGTTCCCCTGGACTTTTTCATTCTTGGTAAACATAAAGCCAGTTCTATTTCGGATAACAGTGTGCTTCTGGCAATCATTGTGTACTAGAAAATGTGTCAAATTGGTTGGAGAAAGCCCTTATTTAAATTTAAAGTTTATGGGGCATCTATTAAAAACTTGATCTGCCCAGTAAGACCAAGGCACACACCTTTAACCAAATGCTGCTTGGAAAGACCTTTGAATGAGAATATTCAGATTCCAAATCATAATGGGGCTCATTGTCTTACACCTTGTCAGTAAAGAGATTTGAATCAACATGAATAAATAAAAAAACCACAAGGCAAGTATGTTCAAGAACACAAGCCTGTCATCTAGAATTCGCGTGACATCCAAACATCAGGAGTCCCCGTTCCCCCTGCTCCTCCCAAGGGACAGTTCAGACTTTATCACTATTTCAGACCTTTGTGAAAACAACCATAAATACATGCACTTGGGTGACAACCATAAATATGTGAAATGTATTGCATGCTTTGAAGCCTGTGGAGTTCAGTCCCAAGGAAAAAAAAAAAGAAATGTAACATAGAAAGAGTTTATAGAAATGTAGGAGGAGCAAGGGAAGGAATTTGTGCTGAAAGTGAAATCCCCAACTGTGGAAACGTCTGCCCATTGAAAACTGGGGAAGAGCTGGAAGTGCTTGGTGCTCCCAAACACATCCATTCTCATATTAGGTGATCTTTGTAGCCCTTTGTACCCATTGTAGCAAATCGCCAGAAAAAGGCATACTTTAGCTGCTCCTCATTAAGAAAAACATCTGAGGAAAATTTCTGAGGACTAGACTTTCAGCTGCATTTCTTCTACATTTTTACGTTCTTATAAAAGAATTTTTATTGCCACCAAAGAATCTTCAGCGCAAATATCTCCGGGCTAGAAAGCGAGAATGGAAAACATTGTTTACTGATAATTTGTAAAGTTTTGTGTGGATTTTAGAGCAGGTTTTATATAGAGAGAATGCACACATCTGCCAGCAGAATAAGGGCTCGTGTCTGAACTGCCAGCAGCAACAGACTGCGCATGTATCGGGAAGGGTTTGTCAACTGCTCCCTTCTTTTAATTTGCACGGTTAGTGCTGTGAGGTTTATGCAAGGCAGCTCTCAGGGGAGGGGACTGAAAGTTCTTTGAAGTCCTTTGTGGTGGCTGTCTAATCTGGAGAAGAGGATTACTTTCTTTCTGCCAGAAGCACATGACAGTTTGGTAATTAATGAGCATCATAAAGTTCTCTTTTTCTATTAGATACCCATTAGTAAACCTGGGATGGTTGTCATTTTGGACAAAACCATGCATATCCTCATTTTATCCCAACATCAAAGGGGATCTCCTACTGTCTGATGCTGAATGCTCTAATTGTGTTTGCGTTCGGTGGAGTTGGTGCAGAATGCATCTGAAACAAGTCTTTGGCATAAACTGTAGGTCCTGTGATGGGACACACAGCCTGAGCCTTCCCAGAGCTAACAGCTTAAATGAGTGGTCGGTTTCTCTATTATTTTAAACATACTGCTCTCTTCCTCTCCTGTCTATCTGTTTATGCTATTTGTTTTCCTTTGAGAATACAGGAATTAACATACTTTCCACATCCATATCGTGCTGAAAAAAGGAAAGCACTGTGTTGGGCTATTTCCCCTTCGCCTTTTGATATAGTATTACAAAAAGTCTTTCTTTAGGATTTAAGAGCATTTCAGGTATTAAAGCTCTCTTGGGTTGTCTTTTTCACATTATTCTGAAAGTACAGAATGGTTTCCTGTTCTTTATATTTGGCTCTTTTATACTGAAACAGTTGAAAAGTCCTAGTCTGTGGACTTTTTGAGAAAATGTCACCCTTTCTTCCAAAGGGTCCAGTTTCTGAATGCAGTGTAGTTTCTTCAACTGCATTTAATCTCCTTTAGAAATAAGAAGAATGGCTAAGCAGCCTGTTTTATATATTCTGAATTTAAGATTTTTTTTTTTTGAAGGTCAGATGCTCATCCTATGCTCTAAATCTCTGCCGAATACATTCAGGAAAGAACTCAAGGATATGCAGGAGCCTTTTCCGTAACTGAGGTTGGACCAGAAAGCTCCACTGTAATGAAATGTGAGGGCTTCAGAGGGACTGTACAGTTGTAAAGCCATAAAAAAAGGAATATAGATACCTAAGATTCCTTATGGTTTGTTTCTTATATTATTTTACCTTTTTAATAGGATTGTGTCTGTATTAGTTGTAGTGCTCAATGGGGACAGAACTCTTGCTCGGGGTTAGTCTGGATGCTGTGCACTGTGACTGTTCACTCAGTATTAGCAAACAAATTGTTACTAACTTCTGCATCTCATGTGGGGAAACAGTCCTGGGGATCTAACAAAGCAGCTGTATACGTCTGCAGCATAAAAATACATAAAATAAAGGCAGCTGGCTTTTGGCAGCCAAGATGTTGGGCTTAACCGGAGGCACCCTGCAGCATGGGTGGAAAGGAAACTGGCAAAAATAAGATGTTCTTCCTTGATAGTAAAACTGGAATAGAGGGACTGAAATGCTTCTGAAATGAAAGTGTACCTTCCCCATTAAAGTCACTGGGAAGATGAATTTAGGTAAATAAAGACTCGGGTGAATAAGAATTTGAAAGTATTTTTTTCAGATGGCATCTTTAATCTTTAAAATATAATCATTATATTTCAAATGTAATTATTATATTTGTTATATCTAGGACTTAGGCTTTCAATCATGATTTTCTGAGTCATCTTTGCCCTTAGGAGATGAAAGGGATGAGTAATACCATAGAAGATAAAAACTCAGTTGTAAATATAATCCCTGTATTCTCTCATGTATCAGTTTGGAACTGGTCATAAAATTTATGGTGGAACGGCTTTTCATTGCAAAATATCAATCCATGTAAACGCTCTGCTTTTGATCATTTTCTGTGTATTAAAAATATTGGAGCAGGATATTTGAATAGACTTGAAATTTCTGGAGTAGACCATTTTGACCCTGTAAAGCAGCTTTTTAGCCCATTGTTTAAAATTAAGAAGACAAATTGTGCTTTGTAATAGAAAAAGCTAAAAAATCAGAACGATCAGTTTCACCCTAAAAAAAGCGTTCAGAAATTCATGAAAATTTCAAGAGTTTTTTCCTCTTTCAGAATGCTTAAAAAAAATAGTTGTGGGATTTCCTACACAGCAGAAAATTTACCTTCTGCACAACACTAATCCCAGCTATAAGCTTGACAAAGGCTTGGACCATTGTAGCAGTTTTAAACTCTTAAATTTGCATGTCATGTTTACTCTAAAATGAATGCAGGGGATCACATCTGGATTGTTTTAATTGCTCAAATGAAAATTAGGATGGCTGGGATATTTTGTGGTCCTTGCAAAATCAGTCTCTCCTGCCAGTTTGTACCCAAAAGACCATTTCATGTTCTGAGATTGGTACATGATATTTGTAGATGCAGACTCCAGGTGTGTTCCACAGTGTAGCCTCTCACAACCCATGTCAATATAGGGATGGGGCTGGGAAAGCCAAAGCCCAGTTGGAGTTGAATCTGGAGAAGGATATGAAGGGCAACAAGAAGGGCTTCTGCAAGTGTGTCAGCAGGGAAAAATGGGGGTCTGCTGCTGAATGAGGCGGTGGGCCTGGTGACAGAGGACACAGAGGAGGCCAAGGTACTCAGGGTCCTCTTCGGCTCAGTCTCTACTTGTAAGACTAACCTTCAGCAATCCCAGGTTCCTGAGCCCAGTGAGAAAGTCTGAAGCACTAAAGACTCACCCTTAAGGTTAGGTAACATTTAAAGAAACTGGATGTACACAAGTCCATGGGAGCTGATGGGATGCACTCAGAAGGGAGCTGGCTGATATCACTGTTGATATCACAATTGAGGCCACTCTCAATTATCTTAGAAGAGGTCACGGCTATTGGGGAGGTTCCTGAGGATTAAAATAAAGCCAATGTGACTCATGTCTTCAAGGAGGGCAAAAAGGGGTGTCTGAGAAATTACGGGCCGTCTTCACCTTGAACCCAGGGTGTTGGAGTAAATGATCCTGGAAACCATTTCTGAACATGCTACGGACAGAAGGTGACTGAGAGTGGTCCACATTGATTTGTGAATGGGCAAAATAATCCCCGGCAAACCCAGAAGCCTTCTGTAATGAAAGGTGGATGTTACAGTGGATGTTGTTCATCTTGACTTCAGTAGACTTTTTACGCTGTCTCACGTAAGATTCCTTACTGACGAGCTGATGAAGTACAGATGAGTGGACAGGGAGGTGGACTGAAAGCTGTCTGAAGTGCTGGGTTCAGAGTCTTGTGATCAGCAGTATGAAGTCCAGCTGGAGGCCAGTCACCAGTGGGGTACCTGAGGAATCAGATACTGGAACCAAATACTGTGTAACATCTTCATTAATAACCAGGATGAGGCGATCTTTAAGATCCCTTCCAACCCAAACCATTCAACAATTCTATGTTATCTCTTAGGTTGAACTGATTTAAGACTAGTCTATTTAAACTCCTTAAGTACTTGCCAGGGTCCCATAATTCTGAGCGTACATTTCAATCGTATGAAAGATTAGCTATTAAAATATGGGACTTTATAATAAAGAGAATATAGAAATTATAAACAAAAGTTACACTATCCATCTCATTGGTTTGTGCTACAGAAAAGAATTTGTGGAGAACCATAGGGTATTCAACAATAATCCAACAGCGGGGAAGAGCTGAAGTATATTCTTTTTCCATAGAGATTTATGCTGATTTGTAGAATTTTAAATCCAGTTTTATTAATGCCTTCCCACTCTCAGTAGGAAACACTCGGAACATATGAGGAAACTGTCTTATGAAACAAGATTTTATTTTAATAATGTGAATATCATTGTACAGCTACTCAGACATAAAGAGAATGAATTGTACCTCATGGGTCTCTTGAAATCAGTATGGAGTCTCCAGACCAGCTCAGTGGCTTAGTTGAACTCGGTGCAGGAATTTTCTTCCTCTCCTCCATGGGGACGATATTAATTGAACTTCTTCAATTGGTCTCAAACGCTCACGATCCACTGTATTTTTTTGTGGTAGGTAGTTTAAGAATTGCTGTTACAGAATGCTCATCTCTAACGGTGACCAAAAGCAGATGCCTGGGGAAGAGTATAATAATAGGGTTAACATATCGTGATACTTCCACTCACTCATCTCTTAGTCTCTATCAAGTTGTAATGCAGGGAATCTTTCAGTTTGTGATGGCTTCTGTTCCTTTAGAAATTGCCAGTGGATTTCCCTTTTGTTGGTTTGCCCAGTCTTTCCTTGGGCCTGTGTAAGCCAGGCGTCTCCCACTATTTAGCTGGTTAGGGATATGGGAGAACTCGAGATGACATGGCTGTTCTTTCATGTATTTTGTCTGCTGGAAGTTGATGGGAATGGTTGGTCTGGTCACTGGGCAGTACCCTTCCTGTCTGCACAAGAGGGCTGATTAGAGCAGACCCAAAGAGCAAAGCAGTTAGAAAAGCTTTTATTAATACAGTGGGCTTTATGTTATTGAACCTTTCCGCAGTGACGTTCTTACTCCTTGCAGAAACAGTAAATACACCTCGAAATGTTCCATAACAGCCACAAGTTCCACATACAGGAATTGACTTAACACACGTGTAGCTTACAGGTCTTCTGTATGATGACAAAGGTGTGATCTTGCAGGCTCCCTTGAGCCTTGTTCAGCTTGGTGGCAATTTGGTCCTCCTCATCTCCTAGATGTTTTGCAGCACGTAGCATGCAGGAATATTACCTTCGTGTTTTAAAAATATCATGTCTCCCTTCAAAACCAGAGGGAAAAGGAACTTTAAGTCTTACACCATGTACAGGGAGTGGAACACATCTCACCCAGCTTTAGCTGCCTCCCATATCTTTACTTCATCCAGTTACCCAGTCTCCCCCTGTAGCCAAGGGAGGGGAATAGTAATTTCATCTGACCTATTTTAAATGTCTGTATTAGGATGGGACAAATGACATCCTAATAAGTACTTTTAGAAGATGATTCATCTCAACTTACTATATGCATATACAGTAGGTCACATGAACCACCTATTGCTCTCCATTGACTGTAGAGGGAGATGAGTTCTACCTAGTCGGTTTTCAGGAACTTGTTTGTATTTTTTAAAATCTAAATTTGGTTGAATAAATAGAAGACTGGGCTGTTATTGCATGAAGGCAATATTAGCCTCAGCGATCTGGTCCACAGTCCCGGAACTGCCTCAAAATACTGAAGGAGTCCTGTAGGGAAAGATTTCCTTTAGACATTGCAAGAAACTCCCAGAAGTGAGAGCAGAAGGTAATGCTGGGACAAGCACAGAGAGTGTGGTTCATGTGCTGGAGGCCTTTCTCTTGTCTGACCTTCTGCTGACAGAAGAGGGGCGAAAGGGAAAGCCTGCTACGATACACCCTGCCTTTGCAGGATGCTGGCAGAAACGCTGCCTTGGTTGGATGTGGTCTGGCACTAGTTCAAAACCACCGTGGCAAAATTACTGAATGCCAAGAGAAGAAGTGGGGGCTTGTTAGTTTTATGCAAATCCCAGAATTCCTGTAGCTTCTGTCATGTCTTTGAAAATACACAATGCAAAAGGACACAGAGTGTGGAGCAGAGCAGCAAAGTGAATCTCCATGGGCTATCTTCGCTTCATTCAAACCAACGCAGCTATCTGAATGCAATAATTATGTCATTAATGCCACCAGCAAATGTTGCTGAGGTGCAGTGAATAGGCCATGTGTACAACACACCAATTAGATCAATGTGCGACGTGCTGGGTAGATGCATAGTCTTGTAACACTGACAGTTCATGGTTACAAAAAAAAAACCTCAGAGAAGTATAAATTAAACATTCAAAGAGTTTACTTAGTCATCTGTCCATCTGCCAGGATTTCAGAAGTTTCCTTGTAGGAGTGAGCATGGCTTTGGTTTTAAGCTCATTTAAGATAGTGTCTTATCTGTATGACCGAGTCTTGTGGTTCCATTGGGTGCATCTTGTAAGAAAAGAGTAAGTGAATTTCAAAAAAGGAGCTGCTTTTCACAGCCAAGTTTAGAGAATGTAGGTAAAGAACACGAGCCGTTTCCACTGAGCTGTTTGTGCCATGCCATTTGCACCGATGGAGCTGAGCTGCATCCATGATTTCTGTTTTCCTTGCAAGGAATCAAGTGCACACAGGTCTCAGCCTGTGGCTCATCACCTGGAGAGTGTGTGTGTGTGGTGCTGGGCAGTGCCAACACACTCCACCTCCCAAGGCTTGTGTCTGATTCAACAACATCGGAACACTGCACAAACGCTGAGCTCTGAGCCAGGACCGTGCTTGATGTGCCCCTTGGATGAAGTCACAGACAAACTGTAGTTAAGAGTTGGGATCTTCGCTGTTTAGGTCTTGTGTGATCCATCACCAAGGCTGGCTGCGGGCTGCAGGGTCTGCTCTGTGCTCAGTGGAGCAGGAACACGCACAGTGGGATGGAGAATAGCTGTTGGCTTTGCCACCACTCTTCACCTCCGTCGATTGCTGTGTGCCTGCATCAACACCAGTCCTTAGGGTAAGCAGGGTAGCTCTGGGGAAAATCAGTTGTAACCAAAGATTCTGCGTGTAAGCAACTTAAAAATAGACCCAAAGGAGGGTTTTTTTGCCATATCTTAATGTCCAAAGGAAGGCATACTTTTACAGCCAAGTTTATTTTAGAATGACAAAATACTTGTGGCAAGTTATCAGTGCCAGATCTGTACAGTGACATGGTGGCCCATGCATATTTTTTAGAGTAAAGTTTTCTTTCCCAGTATGAGATGGTTATGAGTGAGTTTGCCAAAACACTTTGGAATTGTTGTAATTCACACAGAGCTTATAAGATTGTTTTACTAACATTTTTTACGCTTTTCAGGTATCTATTAAGCTAAACACTTCTTACACTTACTGATTTGTAAGCATTGCACCAACCCTGCTTACTATAGCAACAGAACTTCAACAAACTTGATGGTTATTTTACAAAAACAAGCAAAACTAACATAGAAATGCTGTGCTGAACCAACACACATTGAATTCAAGCCTTTCACATTTCATGAGAGTTTTCCAAAGGCTATCGTATTGAAAATCAGGCCTGGGTGTCTGTCAGACTCTAGTTTCAAACCTCCTGGTTCCAGAGATGGAACCTAAATACAAAACATAGGTGAAGATCCCAGTTCTTACGTTCTTTTTCACAGCTTTGTCAATATGTGACTTTGTCAAAAGTTCACAGCTTTGTCAATTTGTGACAGTCTAACTAAGCGTGTAAGGCTTTACCAGGCCACAACTGTAAATAATAGGATGAGGATGAAGCATCTTTCTCCTTCCTCCACTCCTCACTGTGGGTTGCCACTTCATCAGAAGTGACTTTACACAAGCAGCGTGCTCTGTGTGCAAGGTCTGACTGATCTTATTCTGTTGTCATGCCACTTATTTTTCCAGACCCTTTTCTTAGAAAGAAAAGCAACATCGAGTTAAAAAATGAAGAATGAGAACAAAAATCCAGTTTCTTGTAGTTTTAGAAAAACTCCAAGGACGTTGAGCGAGCAGCAGTAGAGTAGAGGAGCTTGGGTGGCTTCTCTGACAGTACCCATCTGCCTTTGTCATGGTTTCAGCCAAATTTACCAAAACAGGACTGACAGATGGCCAAAAAAGAAAGGAGCGGAAGAGATAAGGAGATTTACAAGTTTAGAATGATGTAAACTAATGAAATATTAATACTAAAAACATAAAAAGAAAATAAAATAATGAAATAGATTCAATATATACAAAACAGTATGATAATCTCCCAGAATGATGATCACGTCACCAGCAGGCATTGGGAAAAATCCCAGACTGGATTTGGTGATTGACAGGAGCTGGATTCCAGCTCTGGAGTCAGGAATGCTCAGACTGGTCAAAAGCAGGCAAATAGACAGGGTCCTCCTTGGACATTGACCATTGAAGAAAGAGAGCTGACTCTCTAATCCCTCAGCTTTTATCCTGAGTGTGATGCGGATGGGATGGAATACCCCAGCTGGTCAGGTTTGGGTCCCCTCCCCTCTCCTGTCCACTCCTCCCCACAGGTGTGACCCCTCAACGCTTTTCCGCTTCCCACTCTCCAACGGGGCAAATGATGAAATTCTCTGCCCTTTGGTTGTGCCAGCAATCAGGATAAGCCAGGGCCTCTCTGCACCATTCCTTGGTGTCATCAGGTCTTACCACTGTGAGGGTGAGCAGTTTTTGATCAATGTGCTGGTAATTTCAGAGTTTAGTTAGTTACAAGAGGCCCAGCTAAAAAAAAGACAAACGTAAAATTGTAAACCAGAAAATTGGTTCGTTTTACCTCAAACCAGGACAGCCTTAGTGCAGGACACGTTTCTTTTGTCCATATGCAAGAAGTATCCTCTATATGAGAAGTGATAGGGAACTGTATGATTTAATGTTGGCCCTGGGTGCCACGCTTTGAGCAGCCCTGTGTTGTCTGTGTTGTCAGCTGTCAGGAGTGGGGCTCTCTTCAGTCATCAGAGCGTTTAGCTGCGTTTACAGTCTGCTGTTTACATTACTGGCCAGTACTTTCCTCTCCTGAATACAGTTTAACTATTCCGCCACCCCTGTGATGAGTATTCTTTTCGGCAGCAGCAGTCCTCCCAGCCTTGGAACATTGTTTTTGGACACAAACATACACAAGTTATTAGAACACAAGATCAAAGGAGGTGTCCCACTGTCTTCCTTTCAATGCTCCCATTGTGTTTGTATGCTGAAGCCTGCTAGAGAGTTAGAACCAGAGAAGGGGGAGAAGGGGGGAGGAAACCTTTGTACAAAGGTACTTGTCACTGAGAGAAGCCCATAAAAGATGATGTGAGAAAAGACACCAGGTGGAGTATAAACCACCCTTATTGTTAAGAAATGCAAATAAAAATCCTCTCCTATATTAAAACTTTCTTACTTGTCATTTCTTAGATGCTAAAGGAAAGGTTCTGATTATTGAAGTCATGGCACTACTTTTTACTTTGCTTCTTTTCTTTTTATGTCTTGCACACTGTACACAAGGCTGGCAAAAGTTATTTTTCTCTTTCTCTGCATATTGTTATAGTTGTTGGCAAATTTCATTTCAGCAAAACATCCACTGGAAAAAAAAAAATCCACAGAAAAATCACATTTTAAAATATGTCAAGGATTGCCTTTGTTTGTGAAGGATATCCACAGTGATTCAGACTGGTAAATAAACTGCAAGTTTCTTTTATTTGGAAAGGAACTGTGTTTTCCTTTGGCAAACCTTGACAGAAAATTTCCTGGTAATTCTGTATGATCTCTGAATTCTTTCAGTGGACCTGCACTCAGATTCCAAGCAAACAGATTCTAGATCCATTAAAATCTACTGCAAAAAACAGTTGCTTCTGGATTGCTGGGAAAGCCCTGGTCCAACTTCCTTGGCTCTAGAGAGGTGCATGGTAGCAAGAGCATCTTACTAGGAGTTAGGCGTCATATATTGGTTTTCTCACATTTCCACCTTTCTGATGAGCTGAAGTCTGGATTGTTGAGTTGGCTTTGCAAACTCCTTTAAGAGAAAAGCCGCAGGACAAAACAGGTGACAATTAACAGTTCACAACAACGAAGCATTTCTAACCAAGAAGTCTTCCAGCTACACCAAAGCTCAAGCCATCACTGAAGGCTTTCAGAGTAATAGATTAACCTGGCATGAGCCTATATCCTCATTGCTGTGGATTCTTCCATTTTAAGCCTTCTTAGATTAATTTCCCTGAGAACAATGCAAAGAAGATGTGATACTACGTGAAAAGGAGTATTTCAGTGGCGGCAGTACAAAGGACACCTAGTTGTCTCCTGGTGGTGGTTGTTGGAAGCAGCTCATCTGCTGAATCAGCACTTGTGACCCTGAACTACCAACCCTTAAACCCAACAGCTCTCTATATGTGGTAGGTTTCCTTGGCCTTGAAGAGAAGTGAAAGAGAAAATACTTTGATGATGGAAACTATACACACTGAAATATGGAGACAGTGTTTTAACAGTCTGGAACTATGGAGTTTGACAGAGTTTTCTCCAGCCATCATCACAGGCTCTCAGAAGAAGTATAGTGGTAGCCTTGAAAATTTCTCATGGTACCCGAGCATGTGCAATATCTGGCACGCTTAGACAGAAGTGATGCAGTGAATGTGCTCATTTGTGATAGACATCTTTCTGCTGCACAGACACTGTTTGAACTTGCTGATCAGTCTTTCTTCCCCCCTAGGGTCAGGGCAGTTGCTGACATCCTAAAAAAACCCAAACAAAACACAAAGAAAACCTGTGAAGCAAGTAGGTTTGGAGTTGAAAGGATGCCACAGTGCAGACTCATGCCAAAGCTTTGAGGCAATAAGCCAAGGCTGCAAAGTTGCTAAAGCTAGTAGGTGCTGACATGCCAGATTGCAAAAAAAGCCTGAGGCACAAGTGCTGGAAAAACTGCCAAGACCCATAGGTACCAAAGACAAAGGCCCAAAAGCCCAAACAGTGTCTTGTGACAGGCATCCCATTTGTGTTTGTTAGGAATGAGTGATCAAAGCACTCGTATGGTCACCAAAACAAAATTTAAATGTTATTGGAAGGCTCAGCCATACCTGCAAGAGCAGGACTGTGACCCAAAGGGCATCCGCGGGGTGGTAATTGAAGCAATTGCTGAAGAGGTATCGCTGCTGTGGGCACTTCTCTGTTGAGGGAGTAAAAGGGGGTTGACTGGAAGGTGGCTGAAATAGAGGTTGAGCGCGGTTTGTGACCACCTTTGTGATTTTGAGAGCAATGAGGTTCAAAATTCTCTATTGGCTGAATCCTGGAAATATCAACAGCTTAGATATATTCCAAGATTTTCCTGACAACGGTGCTGAGAGCACCAGAAGCATCTTTAGAAACATGCAATTATATATGGCTTTCCTCTCACAACTGAGCAGCCTTTTCTTAAAACACTTCTGTAAAATGTAGACACAGATTATTTAACGCAGAGGAGGAGCAGCAAATTTGCACTTTACTGCCCCTGCGTACACAAATTTTTGAGAATTAAATAGGTTTTTCCACTTTAAAAAGCACTTTTCAACCCTTGCTTCTGCTGGAGGTGGTGTAGCGTGACCTGTATGCCACTGCCCAGTGGAAGAGAACAGCACGCTGAGACCTTGGGAGGCCAATGCCAGACCATGGCAGGAGAGGAGACAAGAAAAGGAAGGAGATTAAGTTGGAGAACTGGAAAGCAGTATCCGATTACCTCATTACCTAGATAGGGAAATGGGTGTGATTCTTTCATCTGTCACGTGTATTCCAGTATCTGAAGGGAGCCTACAGGAGAGCTGGGGAGGGACTCTTTCTCAGGAAGTCTAGTGACAGGACGAGGGGTAATGGTTTTAAATTGGAAGAGGGGAGATTTAGATTAGATCTTAGGAAGAAGTTCTTTACTGTGAGGGTGGTGAGGCACTGGAACAGGTTGCCCCGGGAAGTTGTTGATGCCCCATCCCTGGAAGTGTTTAAGGCCAGGCTGGATGGGGCTTGGAGCAACCTGCTCTAGGGAGAGGTGTCCCTGCCCAGGGCAGGGGGGTTGGAACTTGATGATCTTTAAGGTCCCTTCCAACTATGACCATTCTATGATTCTGTGATTTGTCCCCCTCCCTCTGGGTAACACCCAAACCATGCAGCGAAGTATTTCTACTCTGGCCTCTAAACAACTGGTTTTGAGACACTTGCTTTCACACAGCCTTATCCCATATTTAGTTCTGTTTAGGTACATGTGGGATCTGAACCTTTACAATGCTGGTTTACTTTACCATACACTAGGCTAGAATTCATTTTTGCCCCCTCAAACTAGACATGCTGTTTTGGCTGACATCATTGCATAGAAGTGCTCCCCTCTTTGCCAGGACATCAGGACAGCCTCCAGCTGTACACGTGCGGTTCTTCTCATTCCAACTGATGATATAACTCTTGCTATTGCAAGTATTATCATTACATTTACTATGCTATCGAATATTGAAAATTAATGCTCAGAGCAGTATCATTCATTTGTTCCCTGGCTAAGATACATGTATTTCCTATCATCAAACAGTTTATATTGTATCAAGGTTCAAAAGGGTTTCCCGTCTCTGAAAAAGCAGAGTGCAGTCAGCACTAATGAAAGGGCAATGAATAATAGTCTACGTCATGGCTTTCAAACTTTAAGAATTCCACTGGGGTCACTGGGTTGAATTAGAGACCCTTTAATCATTAGTACAGTTTTATGAATGGTGTACTTTACTCTGATATTTTACTAGACGTCACTACGTAACGCAATTCTGGCTCTGTGGAACGAAAAACAAAAGGCTTTGTGTGCTTCGAGGTCCCTGTAGTTTTGATGATCATTATAATTCTACAGAGTCAAATCCTGAGGTCCTTCTTTGTAGTTGTTGCACCATGGTAAATCCTCCTGAAATCAACTGGAATTTGCCTGAACAAAAAATACGCTGAGGATCTCAAGATTTGGCCTTTTAGGAGTAGCTAAAACTTTCTCCCAGGTGGAGGAAGAAACTTTCTCCCAGTCTTGGTAACTGGGAGACAAGTGGAGCTCTGTAATCCACTGGGAAAGGGAAGGGCTTCTTCCCCCAGTCTCGTGCTCAGACCTGCTGAATTCAGGACATTTCTAAGGTCTCGTTTTGTTCCCAGGAGCCGAATGATGGGGGCACCATTTCATGAATGAATGATGAATATGAATGATGAATAAATCCATCCCATTGGGGTATGGATCTTGAATCTTCACTGGTTGGTTGTCCCTTTTGCCACCTTGTTTCTTTAACTCCTTCCCTGCTGGGTACATGCCATATTATTTTGCTGTTCTCTCTCAAGTGTTACCTCACCATGTGCTGTCTCCATTTAATTTACACCGTTTCAGCCTTGTTTGGCTCCATCAGTCAAACCCTAAAGTGTTTCTTTTCAGCAACAGCAGGATCCACAAAGAAGTTCTCTTCCCCTGTTTCCTTCTCCAGTCCAGACTCCCAGCTTTGCCTCTGCTTTCTAAAACCCTCATGAGATTCTTGCATTGAATCACTGGGGGGCACTTCCACCAAGGTGTTCTCTATTTCTCCTTACCAATAAGCAATAGCCCATTACAAAACGTTTGCTGCTGAAGTTAAAAAAAAAAAGGGTTCCTGAGTATATGCCATGCTGAAGAGAAAATAAAAGTGATATTTCAAATTTCTTAATATGCATCAGAGAGTTTTTACGAGTTTTCAGAGTCTAGGTGAGGCTCATGCCCCAAGGAGTCTGCTTCATCTAAACCACTTTCTTCCCCTCTTTCTCCTCCCCAAAACAAGGAGGAGAAAAATCTTCAAAGGAACAAATATGTCACTTTAAATACACAACATAAAAAATGGGCCAAATAAATTATTAAAATACATAAAAAAGAAATTCACAAAAGATGCATGTTATTAGCTATTTGACAAGCAATTGATACTGTTGCAATAGCTGCATTTCACAACTCCAGTGTTTTCTTTGCTAGACAGATAAATAGTTCAAATAATGTGACAGATAAATAGTTCAAATAATGTGAGAAATGACTTTGCAGTCATCCAACGAACAATTTGGCTTTAAATGGTTCAGTTAATGGCTTTCCACTGGCTGTGCTTGTGCAGTCGTTTCATACCAGACCTTCACCACATCCATGTGCTTTGGAATTCCTTCTAAAAATGAGCTCCAAGCCTGACCCTCCTCTCCCCATCCCAATTCCCTGCAGAAGTGTTACTACATATGCTTTGAATCTTTTTCTTTTTTTTTCTTTTTTTTTTTTTTTTCAGATGAGCTCCCAAGTCTAACTCCTTCCTCTCAGTGCTTGAAACGTATGGGTTTGAAAGCACAGATGTGGCCTTGAAGTTTTTGGACCAGGCCCATCTGGGTCAATCCCTACATAGTTTAACTAGTAGTTTCTTGAGTGAAATTCTCAGAACCCTTCTCTTTTTTTTTTTTTTCCTTGTTCTGAATGTATTACACACTCCCTTTTATCTCTCCTAGTTGAACTACAAGGATCTCAAGGGAGATGTGATTTTCATAAACAGAAAAATAATGACCAGCCAGAGGAAGGAAATATATTTTTAATGACTGTGAGAATTGTCTTTATAAAGCAGCGAGTTTCCTTTTGGTGTATTCTATATGTAAAAAAACCCCAACCATTCATAAACTGGAGAAGGAGGAGATTCTCTTTAAATATCATCCCCTTAATAACAATTTTAAAAAGCCGGTAGAGACTTTGTGTCTTCCTGCTGCCAACATTTGGACTCTCTGAGAAAGGGGTTCTAGGTCTGACCCTGGAAACTGCCCGTTGGCACTAGCAGTGACCTGGGTGGGATGGGGCAGTTCGCAGGACGGAGTCGATCGCTTTCCCAGACCCGCCGGGAGGGCAGCTCAGCGGGGCCGGGAGGGGTGCGGGAGCCCCGAGTCCCGGGGGGCGGCTGTGCGGGGTGTCCGGAGCCCTTCTGCATCCCTGCGGGGTGGCGGGGGGGGACAGAGACCCTTCTCCCCACGTGGAAAAGCCGCTTTTTCCGCCAGCCGAGGGGCCCGGCTCCCCCCGCGGACGATGCGGGCGCTGCGATCCTGCAGCCGCGGAAGGCGGGGCGGCCGCGGGAGCCCCCCGCCGGGCCGGGCCGGGGTTCGGGGGCTGCTGGCGGAACTCCGCGGTGGAGCAAGGCGGGCGGGGGTCCTTCTTTTGCGGGGTGGGGCGCATTGTCTGCCCGGGGCTAGGCGGGGAGCGGAGCGGGGCCGCCCGTGTGCGCCCGGCTGGAAGTGAAACGCGCCCTAGCTGCTGCTGCTCCTTTTTTTTT
>VXBW01015362.1:0-91960 GCA_013400375.1 Thinocorus orbignyianus | reverse complement strand
CCTTTTTTTTTTTTTTTTTTTTTTGGAGCTTCCAAAAGGCTCCCTCGCCCCTTTCATCTGCCGCCGCGGCCCAATGGGAAGGCGGAGGCTGCCTGCAAGTGGTCTAATCTCAATGAGGTGTCAATCAATGTTCCCCGGTGGGTGAAGTAAGGTCTTTTGTAACCGCCTCTGTCTTTGGGAAAGAGAGGAGGAGGAGGAAGGCTGGAGCGGGGAGGAGAGGAGAGGAGGGGACGCCGCCGGACCCTGCTGCGGGAGAAGAGCTGAGATTTGATCTCGCTTGTGCCTTAGCAGGGAGAAGCGGAGCACATGGATTTCTAAACACACTGGGATTTTATACAGCTACAAAAGAAAAAAAATACCGAGGAGCGAACCTGACCCTACTGAAGACAGTCAAATGAATCGTAATTGCAGATCAATGCGGAGAGATGGGGAAACTTCACTCGAAACATGGTTAGTTCCTTTCACTTGCTACTTCCTCTGCCCCTTCCCCCTGTACTGGGGTTTTACTCGGTTTGTCGCTGTGATTTTATGCTGGTGTCTAATGAATCTTCCTTTATTATTTCCCCTACACACTCTCCTCCGGATCTGCCTAGCTGCCGTTTGTAAACCCCGAGAAAGTCCCGAAGGTAGGGATGGCTCCTCACTGCCACCAACTTTGCACCGCGGGTCCGGCTGCCTGCCCCCGGCCCCCCCTGCCCCTTCAACTTTCTGCCGCGGTTTGCCCTCTGCCTGCCGCTCCCGGTCCCTTTCCCGGCCCCTCTGTGTCCCCCCCGCCCCTTCCCCTGCCCCGCACACCCGCGGCTAGGAGGCTGCGGGGATGGGCGCGGGGGCCGGGCGGGCAGTGCGGGCGGCTCAGCGGCGGCATTGTCTCCTCTTTTCTTTTCTTTTTCTAGGTGATAGTTTCGCCGTGAACGCCTCTCTGGCTCGCAAAGGGCTGGAGGACTGGATGGTGAAGCAGAAATACTCCGGGGGCAGCGGCAGCAGCGGAGGCAGCAGCTCAGGACTCCAGCCAGGCTGCCAGCACCGGGCTGTGTGCAGGCTCTCCAGCGCCAGCAGGGTATGTCGGCTTCCTCGCTGCCCCCCACCGCCCACACCCCTCCTTTTGGAAACGGGGAGAACCAAAAAGCTCCGTCTCCATCCCCTCTCCCCCTCCCGAGGGTCGGTTGTGCAAAGGAAAGGGTTTTCTTTGCCCTCCTGCTGCTCCAAGGGGGTGCCCCCTGGGTTGTTTTCTGCCGTCCTTTGGTGAAGTTGGGAGCGGCAGAGCAAACTTGGTGCTGGTACAACAGGCAGAGGAGTGAGGGGACCTGCCTGGCAGTGTCTGGGCAGTAGGATTGCAGCAAACCTCTTCCCAAACAGAGGATCTCTCGGGAAAGCCCAGGACCCTGCCAGAGTGTGCAAGTTTGTGAACCCTGGTTGGTGCACGAGTTTGTCTGTGACATTTTGAATTCAGGAAAGAAGTCCCCTGAGACTGTATTGTTATTTATTTGCTCTTTGCTAATAATGCGTGGCTGACTTTCTTTGTCAAAGTTACCCACACGTGTCACTTGTCCTGGATGTCACCACACTGGCCGGTCCTTTTCCACCCCTTCTCTTTCCTCTAGACCTCCCCTGTTAAAGCTGGCCTGGAGGAAATGTTTAAGTTGCCTTTTTCTTTGTTTTTTCTCTTTTTTAAAATGTTGTCTCTTTAAACAAAAAGGCATGATGGGAGGTAAACAAACTTAACAGTTCTTAGATAGGGACCTCATAGTGTTTCAGGGTATGATCCATGGCTTACTGATGTTTGCTGAAAGACTCCCTTTGACTTCCGTGAGCTTTGGATCAAGCCCTGGAAGCTTCATCAGTGGAAAAGTAACCTGAGAGATGGGGAGATTGGAATCTGTGCTTCCCAGCGAGGAATGTGGCTCTGAAAGCACAGGCAGAGCAGGGCCACCAAGCCTCCTGCAGGCTCTTGGCTTTGTTAGCCACCAGTTTTATTGTCACAGGGCTGGACTTCTCATGTCTCAGGAAAAATTAACTTGCGAGTGGAGAATACTTAATTTTAGGTGGGGTGTAGATGTGCAGCATGGGAAAAGCTAAGTGGTGATTCTATAGATTCCACTAGTGTTACATTTAGAGGAGGAGAAATTGTTTGGGAGTTGCTGGAAGTAAGGCCAAGGGGGTGAGGGTGTAAGATACTGGTGGAAGTGTTTGTAATTGATCGGCACAACTGCTTCATGTTCAGCTTGCAGGTGTGGTTGGTTGAAGTGATTTTTATTGTGCTTTACTTAGAGTCAATGTGTCTAAAGGAAGACACAATACAATGCAATAATAGTACATACATATATGGTACAGATGCAAAACCACATGCTTTTAATTATTTTTCATTATCCCAATTCTTGTGAGTCAAGCTTTTTAGATAGGCTCTGTAGTTTGCGCATACATTGTCTAGGAAAGAAGCTCAACTCACCAAACTAAACATAGGTTTAAAATATAAGAGTCAAAAACTGTGACTTTAGCTTTGAAATATGTTTTCTTCCACAAAGACAGTTTGCTTCCTGGAAAGAAGAAAAAAAAAACAAACAATCATCTTTTGTCAGAAATATTTTACTACTCACCAAGCTCTTCAGTTTTCAGTTCCATGAGGTCTGCTCAGCTGGAATGACAGTAGAACAGTGTTTCTCCTCTTACGCAAGGTGTCCTCCTCATGACAGCTCAGCAATTAGCAAGCCATTAACTAGAAATTACTCTGCAGTTTTAGTACATTATAAAACTATAAATAGGTTTAAATATGTTTAAAAGCACTGTGCCCATGAGGCTTTTTACTGTCATCCTGATAGAGCTGTTTCTGAATGTTTGAAAATATTAGCAATTTATTGCCTAATGTATTTGGTGGTATCTGTAGGCATATATAGTCTGCTAATTGATTTAGTTTAATTGTCATCCTGTCACAGGCACACCGTGACAGCTACATTAAAGTTCCTTTAAAGTATGAACTTTTGGTAATATGGAAGGATGCATTTCTAATGCTACATTAGAACCAGATGTGCCATATGTACAGGCTTTTTGACAAGGATTATGGAGTCGTAGCTATTGACTCCATAACTGAGGTTGCATGACTGTTTCTCTTTTGAGATCTCTTTGATCTCTTGTATAATTACACCAAGACGCAAAGGGAATTGTAGCCCAACCTCTTAGCTCTTCATTGACCTTGAGATACAGAAATACTGGTCACTTCTATTCATGGTTACTCACGTGGGACTGTGTGGGACAGTCGTGTATTCCACAGTATCTTGAATCAACCAAGGGCTCTTCTCCTTACTGCTCCAAAATGCCTCCTAAAATGTTCAATTAGCTTATGAGGCTCTGTGGAGTGGTGCACTTTTACTGTGTCACAGCTGAAACTTTGGCTTCTCATTAAAACGTGTTTTTATTCCCCTGAAATAGGTCCTAATTGCTGCGCTTATGACTTATGGCAGAAGGAGTTAGATCAAACACTGATGAAAATATCTGCGTTCAGAGAAACATCCAGTTGACTTCTAAAAACGAAACGGTCCTAGAAATAATTTTCCTCCTAGGAAAATTAACCAGAGTTTTGTTGATGGTGGTTCCATTAGTATGTTGGGCCCTACTTGGTGAAATCCATCAAGGAAGACCTGTT
The DNA here is from genome assembly GCA_013400375.1 of Thinocorus orbignyianus. Classification (NCBI taxonomy): domain Eukaryota; kingdom Metazoa; phylum Chordata; class Aves; order Ciconiiformes; family Thinocoridae; genus Thinocorus; species Thinocorus orbignyianus. The sequence goes on along the minus strand of VXBW01015362.1, from coordinate 88,323 downwards.
GATGGGAAAGGAGAGCACTTAGTTGCTCCCAAGCCTGAAACTTCAAAGCTTTGAATCATTTTGGGTATAACTTGAGTGTGATAGTGAAATTTGATTTAAGTTGTTCTATGTAAGCCAAGATTTCTGTCTTGGTTGTAGTTGGAAGACTGTTTTCCTCAAGAACAGACACGGTGAATTGTTTTGCTGAAGTTAGTCATCCAGGGGAGATGACACTGAAGTTCAGGGAGATTCATGTAGCATTTTACAAGAGGAATGAATGACTAATACAGGAAAGCAATAAAATTTCATTTGTCCTCCTCTCTAGAATGATTGAATTTACAGTAGTTGTGGAGGGGAGGTCTTTACATCAGCTTACTCAAGGGTATTTGACACAAGGAGGGTTCCAAAATATGCCACCTTTTCTTTTTCTGAACTGAAGTTTTTAGGCTCTCTTGGCTGGAGAGGACTTCATTCAGCTGAGGTGTCGTCTCCTGTCTGTCCCTGTCTCCCGCCTCTCCAATTCACTGGAAGGACAGTAATTAGTGTCCAGCTATTGCCAAATGCATCAGTCATTTGAGAATGATCTTGTAGTAAATTGGTGGTGACAGCGTGAGCCGGGGGAAGGGGACTGTGTCTGAAATGTGTGCTTCTGGTGTGTACACAACTTTGTGTTGTGGGCTGAGAGCTCTGATCTCATTAAACCATTGCCACCTGCCCAGCAGGGGATGCTCTGCTCTAAATGTTTTAATTACTGTGGAGGCTGAGGGCTGGGTTCCAGCTTTCCACATCATGTAGAAACAAAGAAAAAAGGAGTTCTGTTGCATCCATGAAAAAATATGAGGTCCAGAGTCATCTTCTAGTTTCAAAGCTAATTGAAACCACTGGGGCTGTAAATCTGTTGGAACAAGTGAATACACTTGTTTTGCTGCTTTAAGAGTGAGTTAACTTGCGCCCAGAAAGGTTTTCTGACATTGTGAATTATCCTGTATGATAATTCTTAAGTTTAGATTTATTCAGTGTGTTTACTTTTACAGACTATTTTTGGAGCTCAACATTGTTTGCAAATATTCAGCTATTTATTTATTTAACTGAGAAGTAAGTAGTTCTATGCTAGAAGGGTAAATATTTAATATGACATTTGCTTAGTTCAATTTACTTTTATCTTCAAAGCCATAAGAAATTTTATTAGTTTCTTGTGCTGTCTCATTGAGATCTGTGCTTGGGATTGGAAAAAAATTCTCATATTTTTAATTAAACTTCAAACTAGCTCTCAGTGAGCCAAGTTGTAAGTGATCATTTTAGGTAAAATAGGAAAGACTTTAGCTTACCACTTCTGCTGGGCTCTCTGGTGCTAGTGATCCTCGTGTTCAACCTTAATTGATATTAATTAGAGTTGAGTATCTGCTCTGGTAATAATAGGGTATGAAATGCTGAGGCACATCACTGCTTCAGAGGTGGGGCTGCTTCTCCATTTGTTCTGTGCCTGTAACTGCCAGTGACATTAATGGGCATTCCTTGCATGGCTCAGAGGAGAGCTACGCCAGCGTCAACTTCACTGCTTCTCTAGCATGATCTTTCTTAAATTAAAAAAAAAAACAACAAAACCTTCCCAGTCCCCCACTGTTAAATAGCATGTGTATGTGTGCATGTAAAAATACATAGCATGATGGAGGACACAGCTGGGTAGGTCATTCGTCCCAAATGAAAATAATAAACAGAAAAGAGACTTTTTTTTAGAAGTATGTATCTATTATGGCTTAAAGGCTGTTAAGTGGAAGGTCTAATTGTAGCACTACTTTGGGGGAACCTCATGGGTAGAATGACATTTGAAAGACTGCCTTCGTACTCATGTGGAGATGAGAGCACTTAAAATTTCCTTGGATGCTATCTTGTGTGACTGCTTGAATTGGTCTTTGAAACCAAAATATTTTCAAGTACGTTAGCATCAGTATTGAATAGATAATTATTTGTATTGACTCTGAGGATTAAAAGAAACAACAGGCGAAGCAGTGCTAGATATTTGTATGACTGAAAAAAAAAATATTGGTACCTAAAATATGATGTGTGGCATTGAAAAGAAAATTGCCAAACTTTGCATTGAAAGAGAGAGAAGCAGAATCTTATTTAGTGTTGAAATTTGGTGCCAACAAACCAAGATAATTTAATTAGTGGTGCACATAGTCTATTTTGACAGCTCTGGTTGGGAAAATTATAATATGAATATTAACAATCAAAGAGTCTCTGAAAGTATTAGTGCCATGGTGATGAGATTAGTGAATTGGCCAATACTGTAGCAGAAAGCTGGATTCCAAGGGAATTATCCTTGAATGATACCAGTTGGTGCAATTAAAAGCCACGATTCAGTTGCCATATGGAAAGTGTTAGGCATCCTTACATGGTTTCAAAGCTATGCGCCGGAGGTTAAATTGACATATGAAGAAAAGTATAAATTAAATATTTTGTGTTATGAAATTAAAAGTTGACTTTGCTGGAGCCATATGGAGGAGGTGGGTGGAAGACAGTCTGTATTTCATCAGGGGTTGTTTTATAGGTGTTTCAGGTTTAATGCGGTGCACTTTTAATTTGGCATGTTGATTGGAAAGCTGAATGGCCCGTGAAGTTTCTGCAAACAATGTCGTTAAAGGAACTTTTTTTGATCTCTAACCACCCTCTTTCTCCCACCCTCCTTTAAAGTGGAGTTACTTGTCGGGAGGGGCCCGGGAAGACATGCGGCCAACTCAGTATGAGTGATAAAGCAAGCTCCAGCATTTATTCGGATAGCTCAGATATTTATACACTTATTGTAAATTATGCCTACTTGTCACACACTAATTGGCTAGGCTTCTAAAGATTACATGGTCATACACCTCCTACTTGCAGTTTCTGCTTCAAGGTTCTCCAACATTCCAGAAGGACACTCTCCCTCTCTCCTTGTTTACCATTCTTGCAGGGTCTGTGTGACCTTGGCTCTTCTTCCTTGTCAGCGTAATTTGCAGTTCTCACTGAGGCCTACTGTGGCTAAAATCCTACTTATGCTAAACACTGGCTAACAAGAGGATTGCTTGTACAATGCTTTGGTGGATCCATGGCCCTGCTCCCGCAGCCATTCTGCAACAGTTACTTAGGTTGATGTTAGTAAGAAGGAAGCATCTAAGTGATACAGGTGATATCTCTGGGGCTGCTGGTAGTCGCCCTTGTCTTGGTGAAACCTCAGTTCTTCTGAAGGAGAAGGCCTTGGTTACGGAGCACGTTTTTCTTCTGTAAATGGGGATGAAAAGTAACAACAGTATGTTATATTCTTTAATGACTTAAGTGTAAATAATGTAGTCCAGACTTAGACTAAAACTTTGGTTATAAAAAAATGGGAAATTTGTAGCACATGATTGTCGACATATGGGAATGTTCTTCACAGCAGCATTCATTAACAGAGAGATTTTCTGTAGGTTTTGTGAGATCTGTAATAAGACCCAGGAGGAGCTCGGTAAGTGGCTATTTGTAGGCACCCTTCAGAAGAAGATCTCGGTTAACTTTTATGGTTTCTTTTGAATTGGGTTATGAACAGAGGAAAGAGAAGTCTCTGGAGAACTGAAACTTTGTAGGAGTTTTTCCAAATTTGGGGAAATAATTGTTCGGTGATGATGTTTAAATCAGAATGGAACACTGCTCTCTGTGCTGCAGATGTTGGCCTTTATGGAAATCCTTGTGGATGGATTTTGCTTCGTGAATGTCAGCATCAAAACCTGGTTGGAAAGTAAATGGTAGATGTTGAAATGTACGAAATACTTGAAGTATTTCTTTTGTAACTAAACCACGTTTGTAGTTAATATACCAGTTACTCTGAGTACTTGGGAGTTTTCAGACTATGTGATATTTATAGGTATCTTTACGTGGAAAATGAAGTATAGTTTTAGTTCAAAAAATTAATGGGAAGAAATGCTCAAATAGACTTTCTCTGTGAATTTATTTAGCCATATCTGCCAACATTGGCAGCAAATCTAAGCTTGCATTTACTCCTACAGAGTAACTACAGCTATGGGAGACTGAGTTGGACTGTGTTCCATTCAAGAATTATTAACCAGGTTCCAAATGCAAAATCTTCATTGTGTGTGATTTCGGAGCCAGCAAAAAGTGTTTGTGTTGGAATATCTCATGACATTTGTCTTGTGGTGGTGGAGCACCAGTGGTGGTAGCTGTGATGCTTTTACTACTGCGTGATCTAAGAGAGAGGGGAGATGCCTCGTGTAGGTTCATCTCTTCCTGCCTTGCGGTGCAGTTGCTTTTTGTAAACTCATGGGTTTATTGCCATCATAGCAATAGGGCGTATATTTTTATCTTGTGATGTGCAGAGTAGAGATGACACTTCTGAACGTGGGAGACCACCTTTTTCGAGTTGGAAAGTCTGGGATAGTTAGTGTCTTGCAAGGAGACTGCTGTCATGTCCCTTGTTTAGTAAGGACTGGTCCGTTGGCTTGCTGTGGGAGCTGACTTATATCTGCACCTAAGTGTTCAGCCAGATTCCTTAATGCCTACACGTGTCTGTCTCCCATGGCCTGATATGTGCCCATCATATGTGTGAAATACTCCTGGTCCAGTCATACAGAATATAAATGTTTGAGGAAGGGAGAAATGCAGTGTCTTGCTGGGAGGTCCTACACCAGTTGGGGAGCTGAGTACCCCTGATTTTGTTTGTGTGGTGTGGCGTGTTGTATGTTATAGGGCAATAAATGATTCTGTTGCTGTAGTCTATAAAACTTCTGGTGGCGTAAATCCTTTTGCTCTTCAGAAGATCCAGACTGCAGCCAGTTTAGGAGACTAAAACACCATCAGGGCCTGAGAAGCATCTCAATGGCCAAGAAAAGCCCAGTAAAAATAAACCTAAGAGATCCTGCCACACTAACCCCTTAGCAGGGGCAACAGAAGACCTCGTGGTTCTGTGGCTCAAACCAAGGTCCCTGCCAAACTTACATGAGAAGGAGTTACGCCTTAAATCTGAAGCTGTTGTTAATAAACTCAAATTTTTGTTCACAAGACTTATCAGGCAAGCAGTTTTGCTGCTTTTGGTAAAAGCTCTGAGTTTGACCATTTTCTCCAATAACGCTTCTCGATCTGAAAATTCTGTGGAACTCTGAAACTCATCAAGCTGAGTGTGAAAGGGTGTTTTTGTTTATACCCTGAAGAGTGGCATCTGCTGGTCTTGCTTTCGGTTGTAACAGATTTGGATTTGAGTCCCTTGAGAATGCGATATCCTCCCTTAAAATGTGGGAGGGGATCAGTTATGTCTTGAGCAAAATTTGCAGCAGAGAACTTCTGAAACTGCTTGGAATTTTCAGCCTTGTATCCTTGGACTTCACGCTAACAAACGCAGGCTGTGTGTGTTGCTGTAGCTCGGAGATGGATTGGCATGTGGTCAGAACAGTCTGGACACTGTCCATCCAGAGAAATACTTTGTGTTTTGCGATTAGGGTGGAATTTAATGCGTTTGGGGGCATTACTGTGGCAGCTTTAAAGGGATTAAGTATATTGAGGTTCTTATTAAAGTATAACATTGTGATTCAAGATCTGTGAAAGAAAATCATGCATGGGTGTTTGATCTTGGGGTGCAGCCACGCATGCTGTGAGGCATAAAATAAGGGGATAGACTCAGTAGGGAAGTGACAGAACAAAGTACTGTCTTGCAGGAGAAATGGGATTTGGGAGCAGCCTTGGATCTTTTGATCCACACTCTGATGCGAATGATGAGTGGTTCGGAGGTGACAGATTTGTCTTGGAGGAGGAAGGAGAATGGTGCATAGTGTGTCGCATTGCCCTTAGAGATAGTTTGCTGTCTGATTCCCCGAGGATTTGATAGTGGTAGGTAAGGACTAAGCTGCTCCTTGTCCTATCTTAAAAATCTTTTGTAATTCCAGGATGGTTAGTTTCAAGAGAGTTAGGTAAAGAAGGCTAAGCCTTATGTGTTAAATGTAGATAAAGAACAAATGCCTGTTTGGGGGAGTGGGAATTTTCTACGAGCATAGAGTGTCCCAGTCCTGAGCTCACAGAATAACAAGCAGTCTCTGTATTGCATAAGATGCTGCTGTTAAGCCTGTATCAGTGTTTCTGTAATAAACTACTCCCTTTTTATTTAACAATAAATAATAATTTTGCTTGTGAACTTTCCAAGTCTGTCTCCGTTCACATAGCATACGTGTGTATAAACTCGTGTGTATAAACTACAGACACTCATTCCCCTATAAAGAGAGAACATCATAGTCTAGCAAACAGAATATCTGTCATTCCAGCTGAGCAAAGGTCTAAGGCAATAATCCAAAATATCCTGGAAGAAATTCTAAAAAGCATTGAAGAAATCAATCGTCTGATCCTAGGGGAGGGTCTTTGATGTAATCCTGGTAAGTTTATACTGGGAGCCTGCCTGTTTCTTTATGGTCAGCCCTAGACTTTCTATATGAAAAGTGGATCAAATAATTTCATATGCTTCTGCTTTAAAAAAAAGATGGTTGATAGTTTTCTAAAGCGTACACACTGTTTAAATGTAGATTGTGGCTTTTAGCCGAAGCCCAGGTGGGGAGGAAAGGCTTTTCAAAACAAGTACTTACAGAAAAATAAATAATACTTTGATATTTTTCCCATGGAAAAACTGTGCCTCATTTAGCCATCGCAAATGTTTAATTTTATTTTGAGGATAAACTTCATAGGTTATCTCAGTTAAAGCTATTTTTATTTATGCAAAGCTTATGTGCAAGGTCTTGTTCCTGATTTGGATGTGTATGTAAAAGGAGTTTTTCAGAATACCATAAAATAAATTACATTTAAAGGTGTACTTTTAAACTAACTTAGTGCAGTTAGATAAGTCTGGCTTTATCTTTTTGAAAAATTCTGCAGTATTTACCTGTTATGTTTTGATGTGAAAGCCCTGCTGTAATAGAGGAGAAACTACTCATGGTTTTCATATCAGGGTCTCTGCCACATCGGTGGAACACGAGGGAAGGTTCAGGTGGTGGGACTAATAGTCTTTCTGTCCAGCAGCTTCATTGCTGGTGGAGTGGCAATGTATTTTCTGCTGAAGATGCAGCTCATCTGATCATTTTATGACAGGTTCACAAAAGTTTTTCCATGCTGTACTGCCACTTAAATTCCCATCTGTCATTCGCAATGTAATTCTGCAGATGGGCTATTTCCACGGCTCTGCGGAATACCCACTAAAATACCATGTTTTTATCTAATTAGGTTGGTTTGTTAAAGTATTAGAGCACAGTCCCATTCTCTCTTTTTAAAAAAAAAATATTCTTTTTTCTTCTACTCTAAGGCTGGTTTTAATCGTTTATTTATGACCATTAGGAAACACACATCTCTAACTCTGGACTAATGCACAGCATAAAGGAGTAAATGAGATCTCTTCCTACCTAAGCTTGTGTATGGGGCTTTTCTTTGAAAGGCAAGCAGTCTTGGATTAAAATGTGGTGATGTGTAACAGAAAAGAAAGAAGGAGAAAAAAAAAAAAAGGAAAGGAAGTGTTATATTTGCTGATGCTGCATAGACTTCATTGGAATTTGGTCACCAACTTCATGATGGCACTTTTTCCAGATGTGCTATTCGATTTCCTTTTTAATTTTTTTAATGCAATTTTTTTGGGGGAAAATATAAATTAAATCAATTTTTGTGAGAACTGTGTGCTGAATGTCCCAAGTAAGGCATGTTGAAGTAGCTCTGTGTCCTTGGACGGTTGCTGTTCTCCAGGAGGGAATGGCTGGACTGGAGATGCGGTTGTTAAATGCAGAGCGAAACTCTGCTGAAACAATTTACCCTTCATCTAAGAACACCTCTGGTTTCCCCACCGAAGAGAGTGGATTTGCTGGTAAATGAGCAGCAGACGATGGGTGATGTCTGGTGGGAGCAGCAAAAAGGTTGAGGTCCCTCGTTATCTCCATGTGTTTCTGATGGCAACGGCAACGCTCTTGCTCTCCTCCAAAAATGAGGAGAATTTCACCACTGCTGGGGAAAATAAGGTAGCTTGTCAAGCACAGAAGAGAAGAAGAATGCTAATGTCATGGCTTTAGGGGGTTGTGTTTGAAGGAAGGAAAGAATCCTGGCCCACTGTACAGGTAGAGTGAGTCCTGCTGCCAGCGGGAGCCCCATCCAAAGGCAGGGTGAGGCTTCTTCCTTCCACGCTCTCCATAGACACAGGCTCTATTCAAGATCCGTGGCTCTTGCCTATCATTGCCAATATCCAGCCTCGTCGGGAATGGATAAACCAGTTCTGCCTTCAGCCAGAAATATGTACAGAGGCTCTTTTCTGAGAGGCGGTACTGCTCTGAGACACATGCCAGGTCAGGAGCAGGATTTGGCTTTTAAGTTGTGTCAGTGCAGCTTACTGGTGCCACTGGGCTGGGCGCTAATAGCTGGCAGTGCAGCTGGGTGGAGGAAAGTAACTCAACTGTAAAGGCCACGTTCTGATGTTCGGTCTCATCTCTGTAAATGAAGGGGGTGGGGGCGAAGTGTGTGTTACCTGGAGTGAGCCATCCCCAGCCGTGAGTGTCTTCTTGGGATGATGGTGACTAGCAGTGAGTACATTGTGTCGCCCCCGGCTGCTCCCCAAGCCTACACAGTCAGTTTTGTGCATCGCTGCTTTGCAGTGGCACTTCTTGCAGGGTGACGCCTGCCTTCCCTCTCTCTCTGTGCTGCTTTAGCCAGGCAAAGTCCCCTTTCTTCTTCTTCCCAACTCCTGCTTCCAACAGGCTTCACCCAAACTTCCCGTGCCTGTTGGAACTGCCTCACTGGCTTGTACAGAGGGTGAAAATCAGTACAGGTTTTGCCACACGTGGTTTGTTTTACGGTGTGTTTTTTTCTTTTTCTCTTTTTTTTGACTGTATGCTATTGACAGGGCAGCTTGTGGAGTGAGTGATCTTTGTGGAACATAAAGGGTTATGTTGTTGAGGTTACCCAGGCGCCAATCCGCTGGCACACCGCAGGTGATCTCCCAGTGAATGTTGTTTAAAGCGCCTGTCCCACGGTTTCACAAATGTGCTCTGACCAGAGGATGTTTTTCTAACTTCAAAGGGCTTCTTGGGCTGGCTCGGTGCCTCACAGACTGAGTCCACAATTCCTCTCTGCTCGTGATGTGTTCTAACCATGTGTGATTTTTTTTTTTTCCTTTGGTATGTGATGTTTTCTTAAAGCTGCATTGACCTGTGTTCAAGTGAAACTTGCTCTTAAGCTTGTAAACACAAACTTGTCGTGTGGGCAGTTTTCATCTTAACTTGACATGTATATTTTTTTTTCTTTTTTTTTAAGAGCGAGAATAGACATCAAAAGGATGAGTAATTTATGGGGGAGGGAGGGAGAAATAAATAAAATTGAAGATATAAAATTGCAGCAGCCTTTTGAGTTGCACCATCCAGAGGCTTTTCCTTGAAGATCAAGGTGTGGGTCCTTTGCTGGCAGCAAGGGAAGGAGCATATTTCCACCTTGGCATTGGTAGTGTTACAGGGGGTTATTCTGTCTGAAGGGGGTGTGCAAGGGTGGAAAGCAAAAAGGAGTTGAAAGAATAGAGCACGCTTAGCAGTGACCTGATTTCTTTCTCTTTTTTTTTCTCTTTTCTTTAACAATGGTCCCCAACCTCCCCCTTAGCAATGTTACGTTAAAATAAACTTTGAGGAACATGTTTGTATGTTTTTAAATATTAAAGGTTTCAATATTAAAGGTTTCTTTTTCTTCTGTAGCACTTTCTAGTACATAGTTTTCTGAAGGGGATTATGTTCAGGTAGATGCAAAGAATGCTTTCTTTTTAATGCCAAGAATTAGAAGTGACCAAGTCTTTGTAGGCCAAATTGTTTTACTGTTTGAAGTTCATTAACTCTGCTGAGAGCAGGATTAGGTCCTGGAATGTCTCCTGAAGTGTGCTGTGCTGCATCAGCTGTGGCTCTGGATCTGGGAAGATCTCACCTTCCACTAAGTTGGTGGGCATTGGTGGGCACTGGTTTTTCGCAGTGGTTTTGCATTCATTGAGGGTAGAAAAAGTGGGGTAGTTTGAGACTTTGAAGTCATCATTTTTAGTCTGCTGTTATTACTGTTATGGATGGTTTTGAGTATAGTAAAAAAAAACCCAAACCAACAGCAAAACAAACCCTTTCTTCCAAGAAAACAATACCTCCCAAGCCAGAGCATAATCCTGCTTGCCAAATGATTGAAAAGGGTCATCTGCTGTGGGAGTAGAACATCCTGCTGTGAATGGCACGCCGGGAACAATATAGCTCAGCTGGGCAATGAAGTTTCACTCCTCGTGAGCAACAGTACTGCAATCTAGCACTTAATCCACCTTTTGGATGCAGCTTGATCCCAGGGTCCTCTTCCAGACAAGATCCTGGAGAAATGTAGAGATCTCTAGGACCTAAAGCCCTACTGGCAAACAACCTGTGCTACCCTGCCATCCCATGGTTATCGACAGGAACCATCCCACCACGTTTATTTTGGCTAGTTTTAAAGCAGGTGGCCAGGATGAATTCCTGGTTTCAAAGTCACAGCTGCTGCTTTGAAATTGTGTAAGAAGGGCTTTGGTTTCTTAACACAAAATAACTGAGCTGCTGTTTGGTATTAGAGCATTATTATTCTGGGAAATGCACTCTTCATTTTAAAAATATCTTCTGTATAGAAGTTGAAAGTTTATACCTCATGATTATAAGGGCAAAGAGCTGAAAAGGTTCCTTGTTTGACTGATGCCTGTAAATACTTGAGAATTCCTCAGTGACTTGAGTGCATAGAATCTGAAGATAGTGTTAACAATTAATAGCAATATTAGAAATGCCGAGTTACTGCAGGAATCTTGTTAGTATTAAATAATTTCAAGGGAATTTTTTTGGTAACTATTAGGTTTTTCCCTCTTAACTGGGTGGCTTTGTGGCAGTTAGCCTAAAAGTGGTGTCTTTATCAATAAAATCTATTAAAAAGTCCAAGTGGACTTTATACCATCGCAGGAATGATGCTGTGATTAAGGGAAAGGAAATACTCTGTTACAAATCCCCATTTTCTCTCCTTGTAAAATTTTATTTTAAAATGAGCCTTCTTGGGTGACTTTTTCAGTAGCGTCAGCAACAGTGTCAGCAGAATGGTGAATTCATGTCGCTGCAAGTATAAAGAGAATTCATGAAGGAGTTTGTGTTAAGCACAGGGTTGGGGTTTTTTTTTATATATATATAAAAAAAAAGATTCTATTCACTGGTGGGTTTTTTTTTTCTTTTGTATTCCTTGCCACCTTATGATATTATAATGTTTTTTGCCTACTTTCAGTATTTCATAGATATATATTTATAAAAACTATATGTCATGTAAGCCTTTTTCTACTCTAAGGGAAAGTACGTTTTATGCAAAGTACACAGCATGGAGCTTCCTGGGCCTTCAATCTCTCGTGATTCTGTCTCACAATAAATATATCAAACAAGAATGAGCAAAATGCAATCCTCTCAGACTGGGTGAAAATGCGCTCTTAAAGAAGCTGAGAGAGGGCTGGTTAGATCCTAGATAGAATGGCCAGACCTTTCCTCTGAAAGGAGGCCTGAAAAAAAGGGAGTGGGCAGAGGATGGAGCGTTTCTTCAGCTAATGTAGACAGGCTTATTAAAGGATGCAAAGTGCAAAATTAGGGTTCATTTGTTATTGGGGACATGATCAAAGGAACGTAGGATTCACATGCGGATGTGTAACAACATCATCAACTTGGTTGTTAAAGGGATGGGGTGAAATGGGCACGTCAGAAGCACAGGTAGTACAGGTGGGATGTATGGGCTGTGTCCTTAATCCCTTTTGCTTCAGTCATAAAGCAATTTATCTTTGTGTTTTTATCTTGTGATAGTAATTACTAGTAGTTCTCTTGTCTGTTGGAAGGTGCATGTTCTAGTGCAGCACTTTGATTTATCCGTTAACAACTGGTGCTGAACCGTATTTTATAGGCAGGTATGTGTGGGAGAACTAAGTTAAAGCTCTTGGTGGTTCAGACACAGGCTTTCTGTGCAGCCCTCGCATCCCTGATAGCAGGTTATGCCCTTGCTCCCTGGGCTGGCCACCGTAGACCCTTGGGGTCTCTACTTAGTGGTTGGGATTTTATGGGTAGGGTGCCAGTCCTGTTGTACTGGAGGGTAATAGGTTAAATACAGCTTGCTTAAGCACTCTGAATCACAAGGTGGTTTAGGCTTTGAAGTCTGATATAGAGGACTGGTCTGTGGGTTTGGAGGTGAAGTTGGGAGGTGTTTGTGATGTGGGTGGTCAGCTGGATGGCTGTTGCTGCGGAGCTGCCTGGTCTCTGAAACTCTGAATTTGTGGCTTAAGCAAGAGATACAGGAGCCATGTATTTTAGATCATAGCTTTACCTGTTTATCCTTCCCCATATCGCTCAAATGTTGATCTTCACAGAGACCCAAGACAGCTAAGCCCTTGTCACTCGTTTAGTTTTGTTTGTCTTCTCTTTGAAACTACCAGCTTTATCTTCTTTTTCCCATTTTCCCATCAGGGAAGCGAGGATGGTTTTTATCCTTTTACCTAACTAGGCTGTTGAGGTAGACAGGAATATTTGAAGTTCATGAAGAGCTTCAATGCCAGCTGTACACTTAATTCATTGCTAGGTTTTTCAGAATAAGCCAGGTATTTATTACCTACTATCCTGAGCAAAGTAAGAAAATAAGAATGAAGATTTGAATTCCCCTTGGAGTTTATATAATCCTCCTTTGGCAAAAAAACAACCCCTCTTATATTGTTTCTTCTTTTGCTCTACAGTCATCTTCCTGAAATCCTTTTGAAAAGGGGCTTTTCTGAACTCTCCAGCTCTCGTCACAATCCAGTGGCCCAAGACGTCTAATTTTAAAAGTTTGTATCAATCAAAGCGGTTTTAACATACGAAGAAAAAAACACTTTACTTCCCCCTTATCTGAACAGATTGGGAGCAGGTTGGAAGGTGGTGCAAGGGAGATGTTTTTAATGTATGTACTGAATCTTTGCTCCTTGTGGAGGCCTGTCCCGAGAACATTCAGGTTGCTGTCCCAAAATGGGATCTTTGTCTCCATAAGTGACATGAAAGTGATGCAGACTTTCTGCTTGTTGCTATACCTTGCTTATGGTCATGCATGTAAGTTCAGTGCAATATTAGTAGGAACATAAGGATGGAGTGTATGGATGGCATATGAATAAATCATGATAGGTAAATAACACAGGATGAGGAGAATGCCAGACTTTTACCCCTGTTACTGCATGAAATGGACTACATGGACATATCTGCAGGGTGGAGGAAAACTTAAAAATTCAACCAAAGATGAGCTCTGCTGCAGCAGCGAGAATCGAAGCTTTGTAGGGAGATGATCTTCTTTCTGGTGTTTGCTTGAATAATGAAGTTACCCTCTCTTGAAGGTTATTCTTCAGAGCAGCAGAGTTTGTACATGAGTGAAATGCATGTCAAAATGTTTACAATGAACTGAAGTGGAGTGGTGAGTCAAAGCGGTGGGCTTTTGTTTGCACTGCCTTTGTAATGGAGAGCCTAATAATGAGGGTGAACTATGCCTCCTGTTCTGGTGAGCCTTTGTACTATCTGGAGCACAAAGTGGAGCAGGTTTACAGGTTAATTAACACCTCTTCCCTCCTCCTTGTGGTGCTGGAAGTGATATATCACCCACGGTCATGTTTAGAAATGGTGACTGAGCCTTGGTGATGGATACTCACAAGCTGTTTAGTTGTTGCCGCTGGTTCTCTGCTGAGAATGTCGTTTGTTCTTCTAAATAATAAAGAGAACAGTTAAGTGTATGATGCTGAAGAGGCTCTTATTGTCCTACTATAACGCTTGGCAGCAGCAAGCACACCCCTCCAGCTGTGTGTTTGCACAGCCTGTAGCTTCCCTGTTCCCCGCTCCGTATAAATATGAAGAGAATTCAGACAAGTTCTGCCTGTCTAAAGAGGATTTAATGGCATCTCATAACCCGTTATTATGTATTTAATGATGATTACTCTCAATGTTGAATTGTAAGGATGGTTTCAATCTAGTGACTGTGGTTTTGGAGAGTTGGGTCAGTCTGGCTGGAATCACTGTACTTCAGTCTGTGTGCATAAGATATGGGCCTTTCTTGTTGTTTTGTTCCTCTTGCTTGGGAGACTAGAAGCTTTCTTGGCCAACGGATCACACTTGCTCAGCAGTTGCCCTATGCTGCTTTCTGTCCCTCCCAGTTCCTCAGGTCCCAACATGGCATGTGAAAGATACTTCTACTTAGAATGACAGAACGGTTAGAGTTAGAAGGGACCTTCAAGATCATCCAGTTCCAACCCCCCTGCCCTGGGCAGGGACACCTCCCACCAGAGCAGGTTGCTCCAAGCCCCATCCAGCTTGGCCCTGAACCCCTCCAGGGATGGGGCAGCCACAGCTTCTCTGGGCAACCTGTTCCAGTGGTTCACTGCCCTCACACCAAAGAATTTCTTCCTCATTTGAATCTCCCCTCTTCCAATTTAAAACCATTCCCCCTTGTCCTGTCCCTCTACTCCCTGATCAAGACTCCCTCTCCAGCTCTCCTGGAGCTCCCTTCAGATCCTGGAAGGCTGCTCCAAGGTCTCCCTGGAGCCTTCTCTTCTCCAGGCTGAACAGCCCCAGCTCTCTCAGCCTGTCCTCATAGCAGAGGTGCTCCATCCCTCTAATAATCTTGGTGGCCCTCCACTGGACCTGTTCCAACAGTTCCATGTCCTTTCTATGTTGAACAGCTATTGCCTTTACCATAGTTTGATTTAAATGCTACAGTGCTCAGAAACTAAATCTTGGTGGAGACACCAGGCCATGCAGTGGTCTGACTAGCAGGGCGCACGTTTGGCTGTGGAACATCAAGAATCCTTTTGCCATCTGGCGCTGGCTAGCACACCATTTGAGGCAAGTATGTACCACGTGTACTGCCCAGCCACACCATGCCCGCTGTACAGATTGCTAACAAAAACATGTATGTGTTTTTGGAGCTTGAAGAGTTTCTCTTCATACTTCTCATACTTCCATACTTGCCTATGTGTGAGTGAAAAGACAGTGGATCATAGCCCAGGTCAGGAGCAGAAACACGTTGGGATTCTTGCTGCCTTCCTCAAGGAAACGGGAAGGAAACGGTGATTTGGTAGATCAGAGCTGTCTGTGACAGCTCCAGGGGCAGTGTGGCTCTCAGCTGCTGCCTTGCTCGCAGTGGATTATAGGGTCATAACACATCCCTCTGTGCCGAAGCAGAGAGGCAGTAAATTTGTCCTCGGGAGCTGCTTTTTGTTGTCTGGAAATGAAGAATTCCTATGGAAGAATGTAAGGCTTTCTAGCCAACTTCCCAATTCCCATGCTTCAGCAGTATATTTATCTTCACCGTTTCCATGCTGTGAATAGAGGAAGGCCAAGAAACGTGCATCAAGACTTCCTTTACAGCCAATGATATGTGCAGTATAGCATCCTATAAAGTTAACAGGGATTAAGGTGAATGACCATGTGAACAAGGGAGGCATCCCGTCAGGAAATGTGTCTGTTTCTGTGCAACAACTAAAGCAGTACTATCTACAGGCTTTGAATCAAAGGCTTGGACAGCTACACAAAGCTAATCCCCAAAGATGTGCTATTAAACTCATTTCCTGTGCATGGAACAAATATTCTGGGAGTTTTGAAAAGCATTTTCCAGCCATTGTTAAGAGAAGAGTTAGGGTGTGAGCTATAAAACTCTGATCTGGGTTCAGACTTTCTCCATATTCGTGGTTTTGGTTTGAGCCTGTCTCTAGTTAGCAGGGATATAAATGCTAAAATTTACCCATGTGGCTTGAGAGCTGTGCTGTGTTAGTACTGTAAGTCTTACTTTTTCAGCGAGTCTTTATTTTAGAATGCATTTCTTTCAGCTGGGGTCAGAGCCTTTCTTTAACTGGGCAAACTCTGAATGCTCTGGCAAGGAAGGACAACTTGACTAGCCCTAGTAGAGCTGCAAGTGTAAAGTCTTAATCATCTATGAAAAACATTGTCTCTCTCTCATGAATTCTCTTGAAGTGTGAACTCAAGTTTGCATGCCTTTATGGATAAGAAAGTAAATGCCCTATCATGTTATCTTTCTAGGAAAGCTTCCATTTCTTTGTTTCGGCTCTGATAGCTTGTTATATTTCTTTGCTTGAGCAATTTAAATTAATTGATAGATGGGAAAAGGTTTAAGATGACTAATGAATATCATAGGGGAAGAGACTGCATAGAGTTGGAAGGGATCTTGAAGATCATTGAGTTCTAACACCCTGCCCTGGGCAGGGACACCTCCCACCAGCCCAGGTTGCTCCAAGCCCCATCCAGCCTGGCCTTGAACCCCTCCAGGGTGTGGGGCTTCCACATGGGGAAGCATGGGGCAGCCACAGCTTCTCTGGGCAGCCCAGGCCAGTGCATCACCACCCTCACAGCAAAGAATTTCTTTCTTGTATCTAATCTAAGTCTCCCCTCTTTCAGTTTAAAACCTCATCCTGTCGTTGCACTCCCCGATAAAATATCCTTTGGTTTGAAGAACTGAACCTTAATGAGAAAGATGAACACCAAGAAGTAGGTCCTGTAGTGAGCTGGACTGGTTTGGGGGGGTTTGTGTGTGTGTGTTGGTTGGGTGGGGTTTTTTTGTGGTTTTTTTTTTTTGTGTTTTTTTTGTTTTGTTTGTTTGTTTGTTTCTTGGCTTGTTTGTATTTTTTTTAACTTTTGAGCCTAACTACAATTGCGAGAACAACTCTCACTTTGGGTGACAGAGCTGTCTGCTCAGATGTGTTAGGCTGGGTCTGACTGGGCAGGATGTTTCCAGAGTGTGAGGTTAGGGTTCCAAATCTGAACTCTTATCATAAAACATTGTAATTTATGAATGGTAGATAGAAATGATTACCCAAATGTGAACAGAACAAATAAGAATGGCATCGAACATCCTTTCTCCTGGGCTGTCGCCCATTGTATCTGTAGCCTGGTGTGTGGTGCTTAATGTAATTTCAGACCAGCTTCACTCTGAGCACAGGCTGCTAATGTGTGAACATGTGCGATGGTCCTGAGACGATGGCAAGCCAGCCCATTAGACACTGCGTGGTGTCTGTTTTCAGAGAGGATTTTGGTGCTGACTTCTGTACAGTTGGGCTCAGGCAGTTGTAATTGTCTAGCAGAGAATATTACAGAAATGGGTATACAGGCGTTCTCCAGCGCTTGGCACTTTGTCATATATTTAATCTGTTTACATATTTCCTGTACCACTGTGCAAACAAACCAGTGGGCAGAGTCCCGAAGCCATTTTCTCAGGCAAAGTTCCAGTTGATACCAAAGAGGTTAGGGTTGAAAATAATCGCTTGTTTGGAAACATTTGAATGTGACCTTTAGATAAATCCTGTTTCCTTTTGTTGACTTTTTTGAACCTCTCTTTAGGGAGTTACTGAGGATCAGTAGGAAACTTCACTAAGTTCAGGCAACAACCACACTTGAGTTGTCCCTTTGGGAGGATTGCAGGGGACATCGCTCCTTCAGGAGCTAGCATAGACCTAGGGTCAATCCAATCTGGAGGCCAATACAAGTCTGGTAGAGTTTTGCAGGCCTGTTGAGATGTTACCGTGCCAGCAGTGTGCAATGTATAGTTCTCCACCACCATTACAACACCCTTTTGCTCCCAGAGAAACCTCCCGAAAGATCTTGGGCAAGCTTGAAGAAATCCATAGCAGAGCTAAGGGTGCTTGAAATAAGGTGACTGGAAGAACAAATTATTTGCTGCTTGTGTACGTAGGGAAACTGATAAGAAGAGTTCTTGTTCTAGGCATAGAGTGAAAGAATCAAAGTTGTTCTGTTTATCAGTAATTTGTGTGTTTACTTATATGGACTGTTATTGTGATACAGAGCGTTTGCACACCAGCTGTTCTGGAATACCTGTTGCGTATCTAAACGTACCGGTTAGTGCTACTGGAGCAATGACCCCATGAGAATTCAGTCTGTATTGTTTGAAGTTTAAAAAAAGCTTCTTTAGGACTGTGAAGGAGTGTGATTAGAAATAGCACCAGGGGAATTTAGGAAAGATTAGGTGTAAAAACATGGTAATGATGGTCTTCTTGATTGAGGAAAATGGTTGCAGTTTTATTTTCTCTTTGAATTGATAAAACTGCACAGTTTACACCTCCAGTTTTCTAAGTATGTAATGGGGAAGGGTCTTCAAAGTTGAGTCCATTCAACTTGGTTCATTTCAGTTTCTCCTGCTGAAAACAGAATAATTGTGTGATTCTGTGTCAGCAAAATTCAGATTTGTGGGATTTTTCTCCCTTTTGGTGAATACCTTGTATGTGAGGCCATTCAGCATGGAAGTGTTCTTACTTTAGGCATGGCTTTAGCAGATTCTGCTGACAGCAGTTAGCTGTAGCACAGAGCTCTGTCCTTCATTACAATTAATGATCCTAGAAATAACAAATATATTGGAAATGCCAACCCTGGAAGTAATTTTCAATTCATGAATAGAGTTGTTTGTGTAACAGCAGACATCTTCCCCTGCTATTTCTTATAATAGAGCAGAAGTAAAATACTAGAGCGGTGAGGTTTCAGTATCTCAAAGCTGCTGCCGGAGAGAAAAGATCCCTTCATGGGGAATATGTGTGTTGGGAAGGGCAGGAAGAGGGTGTTGACAAGCCATTTTGCAATATCACATTTGCGTATGGCTTATGGGGAGTGCTGCAAAGAGCACAAAGCTTTTAACACATCTGAGCATTGTTGACTTCTATTCTGGTTGCCACCTCTCAGTAGGCAGGAATCAGCTCAACCGTCCTTCTGTGGGTGGGCATTGTTTTGGGGGAGAACCAGGAACTTATTTTTAAATTTGTTACAGTATAGGCCTACCAGTAAATTAATCATTACATCAAGAGGGAATGTATGCATAGACATTACTTCACGGTGTTGTCATAAATTCTGCTCTTGGCATATTTTAATTTCCAAGGCTTTTGAATCTCAGACAAGGTGCTATAGATGTAGTTATTAAATTCTACAGAAATATTTTTATTGGGTAGGACATTGCTTGATGATGTAGCTGTGAAAGCCAAATTCAGAGACTAGCAAAAGGTTCTTTATCCGTGCATTTAGGAGGAAAAATATTATTTTGTAACACTCACTTATTATTGAAATACTTGTTTTAAATTTGCCTTCTTTTTCCTGGTTGTATATATGTGTGTACACACACACGCATAGATATATATACATGTATAGTGTGACAGTTGTGATAATGTGGGGTTTATTCTGTTTGTTACTGGGTCACCAATAACACAGAGGTGGAAGCACAGCTTTGGAAACGACAGAGTGGTTCAGCTGACACTTGTTATTGTAGAGTGACCTGAGGATGTACTGCCCTTTTCCAGCTTTTATGAATACTCTTAAGGGAAGACACTGGATAGGATATGAAGGGGGAAAAAAAACCCCAACAACCTCTTAAAGTTTACACAGTGTACTTCTTTCAGTGCAGAAGTTAACTTATGTAGGGGCTGAGTTAGACTAAATATTGCTGAAAAAACAGTGTCTAGTTCCTTACTTTTCCAAGATTTTTCCTTCATGTGCACTGAAAGGGGAAGCCATGTTCTCTGCACCTTTCTGTTCCAAAACACGTGTTGCTAATTATTTGGTTTCTCCTGGGGGCTGTTCTTTTGGACAGTACTTTCTCTTTAAGCACATAGGGACAACTGATGGCAGGGGAAGCTTAGGATTGGCTGCCTGTAGTGAGGTTGTATTGGCAACCAGGCAAAGGGTGGGATGGCAAAGTGCTGGAAGAGTGAACCCCACCTCATCTGTGCTTGAAGAGGGTGGAGATATCTGAGGATCAGGCACCTTGAAGGATGATGGTTTAGTGATGTTTTTTTTGTCAGCGTTAGGTTGATGGTTGGACTAGGTGATCTTAAAGGTCCCTTCCAACCTCGACAACTCTATGTGGGAGTGTGGTTGCAGTTCTGGGGTGGGTGGTCTCTTGGTGAGCAAGGCTGAGGACACACCAGTAAGTAGAGTCCTGTCTGCGTTCCCTTAGACCCTATTTTAAATACAAGGTAATCTGAGGCAGCTTATGCCTTTCTTTACCCCAGGGGAACTGCTGATGCGAGCTGTACTGTGGCCTGCCATGTAGCCATCCTCTCAGATGTCCGAATGTTGAGAAGCTAGCCCGAAACACTTTGGTCAGGGTCACCCAGTAAAATTTCCTAGTTCTTAGTCATTTGCTCCATAATCCGTGATAGCAGAACTGTATCGGATGGCAGTCCTACAGCTCCTCACTTGGAACGAAATTTAAGAGTTATGTATTGAGTTTAATTTGATGTAGTAGTCATTTATATAGCGTAAACACGCTAGATATATATTCTGTTGCTGGAATTAATTAGGAAAAAGTCATGTATGTAGAATTTTCCTCTTCATCTTTCTTTGAAAAACACACACTTGCTCCTGGTTCCTATTTAACAGCACTGGTAAATGAAGTTCTTTGCCGTAAAACAGGTGGAAGCCACTGTCCTTCTCTGCCAGCACACCTCGGTCATGGCTTGCAGAGCCAGAGCTTGGCCTGTCTGGTGAAGCTGCCAGTTGTGTTGCAGATACCTACTTAACAGAAACTGGAAGTGAAATCACTATTTCATGTAATATTGGCCACCTATTGGGTAATAATTTTCAGTCATCATAAGATCGGGCTGGATTTGAAACAGCAGCGTGTAATTGAAAAGACTCTGTTTTCCTTTCTGATCTGCTGAGCCAGCTCATCCTCCAGAAGCATTTGGAAAAAAGTAAAAATGTGTGTGGAGGGTAAGAACATGAGATTTCCAGGCCTCTTCAAATGTGTTTGCCTGTGTCTCGTTCTCTCATGCTCTGTTGAAGCCTTCAGTCCACTGTTCAGTCTTTAGTTCTTGGGCACCATTTGCTTTCAGTTTCCATGCAAAAGTTTGGGAAAGCAGCGATGATTCGGAAGAGGCTGAAACCCTTGTCCTGCAAGACTCTTCCTGAAGCAAGCAAATATTTTCCTTTCTCGTTAAGGACCAAGGGAGTGCTCTGAGCCCTTGAGAGGCAGCTTGGTTCCTTGCTCTTGACACACACGAGTTGGGACACTTCTGCCAAGAGTTTTACTTGCACTTATGTTAGCGGAAATGTCCCTGATAAGAAGTAGTCATTGTTGAAGTCTAGTGGCTTCGACTGAGAAGGCTTTTAATTTTTTTTTGCATGAAGACTGTTGATCCATTTGTATTTGTTGTTGTTATATAAAAATGTGAGTGAGGGTTTATCTTTTCCTTTGAGATGTATGGTACTAGCTCTGGAATTGCTTCCAAGTTTATAAAACAAGTCTGTGGTTTCGACGGCTCTGATAAACATTTTTTTTGTTGTTGTTGCAAAGTTGGATCAGATTTTTGTTGTCATAATGGTTGGCGCGCTTGGCAGCTTGCATTTTAAATAATTAGGAGATAAAATTGGACTGTATTTGAAATCCAGTATGTCTGGTATTTTCTTGCTTTAGTTAGTGATGTTTTTAATCCCGCTTTTAACTTTGGGGGCTAATGTGAGGCAGTTAAGAACTGAGGGTTGATAATTTTTGTAGCCAGCTTCTTTTGCAATATTTCAACCTCACCCTCCTAGGACACTTTGCAATAAATCAGTGTCTTTATCAAAAGAAGTAGGGCTTTTGGTGGTGGTAGCATTGAAACATTAAATATTCATTCTGATTTGCAGAGTTGAGACAATTATATTAAGTTCCCAATAAACTTGAGTTTGGATTTTGAAGCTTTAGAAGTATGTCACTTGCTCCATTTCATTCTACAGTGGCCAGTTGGGGAGTTTACAGCTCAGATGCAAGATGCTTTGGAAAGCTTGTGGACATTCTTCAGCACCCTTCATGGCACCATGTGACAAACTCCAAGGCAGCCCTTTGAGAGTTTGAGAGTTTTCTCCTTTTGCTTTTTTTTAATCTCCCTTCTTTTTGCTGGACACAGTGCCATGGGAAGTAGTGAGGGAGGACGCTAAACAGCAGGCTAAACTGGGAAACGTTCTTCCCACGTAAGGAATCTTTACTGCATGAAATGTGTACGTTGAAAATATTCTTTTATGTAATTTTGAATCCAGCCACACTGAGGAAAAGGATCGTCATTCACAATGTTGCTCTGTGTCTCTCAGGAGTTACTGGTTCCAGTTTTGGTCTAGAAGTGGATGGATTTTAACAGTGAGAGAGGTATTTTTTCTGTATCATCAGAACCAAATTCTAAAGGAAAAAAAATAAAAGTACAAACTTGGCCTGACTGACCATAATTTGGCAATCTGCTCTGCATTCAGCAGAGGATTGTGATGGTGTGACTCAGGCTCCGTCTTCTATATCCACATTTGGGAAGCGTGGTGCATTTTGGAATTAAGTTTTGTGGTTTTTTGTTTTCTTGTTTTTGTTTTGTTTTGTTTTCTGTTTGTTGTTTTTTGTTTTTTTTTAATACTTAATTAACTTCTTTAGACCAGAATAATTAATGTGAGGAAGGAGAACTCGAATTCTCTGGTTCCTAGCCACTTGATAGCTACCAATGCCACTTCCAAGAAAACATTTTTTTGTTTCTAGCAAATATGCCACAGAAGGATAGTTCTGGCACCTGCTCTTGCTTTACATTCTCATAGGCATCTTCAAACAGGAAGCATAGGAATTTACAAACTTTGAATTTGCCTTACTTCCTTTGTTCTGATGATCCCTCATGATGCCTCAAGTATGGAATTGAACATGGCAGCATGGAAGAACATAAGCTTGCTCTTGACTGAGCTGAATCCGTTCTGAGGATAAATTGACTACTCAATCTGCTTTCTTTCAAAGGGTCTAAATTCATTTTACTCTCTTCACAGTTGATTTTCTGTAGAGATTGGGCCTCCCAGTTTTTTTCCTTTGGGCAGCTGATGGGAGGAGATCCAGACGCGTAGGCAACTGGCACAGCAGTGTTGTTCTGCTGCTGGTGGCCTTAATTAATCATGTCTAGATTAATTAGCTGATCCATTTGTGGATGCAGTGTTTGGGGAAGAAAGTAACTGGGAGCGTTGCAAGCCAACAGTTAGGACTTTTGCCCAAATATGAATAAGAAGACATACATGAACTGACGTTCTCAGAGCAAGTGTTCTCCCTCTTCATGCCTATTGTGCATACAGAATTTTAAATGGTGAAAATAGAAATGTTAAAAAAACCCCAAACCACTGAAGTTTGAATGGTAAAAATGTATACATAAAATCAAGCTGTTTCCTTGGGGAATGTGACTTATGGAGAGGAACACCCAGGTTTTAACTTCCTCCCTTCAAAATTTATGGAAGTCTCAGAAACTTTCCTCCTCTTTTTTTTTTTTTTTATGTATATTTTTTATATGTACATATATATATATATATTAGGATCCATTTCAGGATTTAACTTTTTTTTTTTAAACACGTATAACCTCAGTACATTTCACAACTTGATTTAATGCAGCTTCCATATGTCTTGAATACAATAGTAACTTCTGAAACCAATATTTCTTTAGAGAGCAGTAAAGTTGTTTCTTCATGACACCAGTAAGTAGTTTTCTTGCCAAGAAGTATATTGTAAGATTTATTAGACTCTCCATTGCCCTCCCCCAAGTAGCCCAGATTTTAGCTTCAAGTAAAGCAAACATGTTCAAAAAGTACTCTTTAACTTCAGGCTAGTCGGATACAAAATAAAATCCTCCAGGGGTACATTACAACTAAAAGATTCACAAGCCCTCCAGGGGGTTTAACTTTTTAAGTAGGCATTTCACAAGTATTTGTTGCATAAACCATTACATGCTCCAGGCTGGGGTTCTTGGAAACTTTGTTAAAATATAAGACATGCGGCAACAAATGTATTTTTGTAAAAAATATCTCATCTATGCTTAGGATATTCTGGGCTTTAGAGCATGTGTTTTCTTGGTTTAATATTTAATGTCAAGTGTCTTGGATGGTCATTTTGGTCCACTCACTGCCTTGGGTTGCTGCTGTATGGAAATGGGGATCATACGTTACAGTTAACTCCCTTCACTCATTTTTCTAGATCTACTGCAACTTCTTCTTTGGCAGTTGGAAAAATAAGCTTTGGAGACTGCAAAGGCAGATGGCAGCCATTTATATGTTGTCCTCACATAATTGAATATACCACATGGGGAAAAATGCCCTGGAAAATAGCATATCGGAAAGAGGAGATAGGTAGCCTTTCAGAGATCTCGCTTTCTGTATCTCTGAGACTTCCTTGTAAGCTTGGACAAGTCTTGTTTCTGTATTTTACATGTTGCTCATCCTTCCCACGAAGATAATGATCCTTTATTTGTTTCTTTCAATTTTTAACTCCTGGGGCCACGTCCCTCCCTTTCAGTGCTGTAGTATGCAAGCTGTTATCTGTGATTTCCTTTGGACCTCCAAATGTTACTGAAATGCAAATGACAAATAAGAATACGAAGAATGGAAAGCAAGTAATGTAAGACAAAAAAGGGTCCTTTTGAGATTGAACAGGAAGCAACACGAGAAGTTTAATCCAACCCTGAGCTTTCCAGAAGTGAATGAGGAGCTGTAACTCAAAGAGATTTTGGAAGAGAAGCCCTTGAGTGTTACAGGCTACCAAGTGACAAGAAAATGTAGGAAAAGGAGTCTTGATTGTCTTTTATAGACAACTTGTTAGTTGAAATGTTGCATTTAAATAAGAACGTAGATCAGTTCTAAGCAGAAAGAAACCTTGTAAGAATTTCCCTTGTAAGAAGGGAAATAATGTGTATGTCAGGACAGTGATATTCAAATCATCAGACATGAAGGATAAAGATCAAATACCACAAGTTTCAGAAAAATAGGAAGGGAATATAAATCCCAGCAAATTTATTTCTTTTCAGATCTGAGTCCCTTGCCCAAGAAAGTGGAGAGCCCTGATACCTGTAAGAATACCTTCTTGGAAGACAGGTTGAATTAAAAATATTGTGTGCGTCAGGATCTGAGAGTCTGAGGCATTTGATAGACTGACCGACCTTTTGGTGGACAGAGACAGCCATCCTGTATCTAGAGATGTTTTGAGATTTGAAGGTAGAAGGGTAGAACTAGACATGACTAAAATGACATAATATTTGTCCTGAGACCTTAGTTTTGGAAAGGCACTTGGTAGCATGAACTCTCGAAGTGGTCACTCCCTACATCTCAGTTTCCCAGAAGAGGCTACGTCTGCCTCTTTTTGCAGGAGCATCTTTATTTGCAACAGGAGCTCAGCAATCTCTGACAGCAAGTTTCTTTCTACTAACCACTTCTTTTCAAAAGTGTAATCCAGGAAGAAGCCTTGCTTTAAAGCCCAAATTTGAAGGACAAAAATGAAGCTTTGCTTGCTCTATAGCTTAAATACTTCTAGCCTGGATGCAAAAAGTTCAGTGGTGTATTATCGGACTGTCAAAGGACTCTGCTTATGCTTTGCCTTGCACAGAAATTTGAAAACTATTAATAAGAGTGCGAATTTGCACAATTTTTTATTCACTCTTTATGCTGCATGCTTTTTAACTCATGTTTTGCACAAAAGCACGTGGCTGGTACAATCAAGGGCTCATCACTAGTTAAACTAACTAGCTGGCACAGTAATCTGCTGCATTTGTGCATGGCATAAAGATAATTGACTTTAGTGCCTGGAGAAGCATGAAATTGTTACTGGTATGGGCATGTGCTGGTCAGGGAGATGGCAGTAGAAAGTTACCATTAATGAGAATATGGCTGTTGGGGTTTTTTGTGGTGTATTTGGTTTTTGTGTGTGTGTGTGTCTCTCTCTGTTTTTTTAAGCAGAAGCATACCACTTGTGACAAATCTCACTTTTCGCATCCCAGCTTCTGTGCTTTATTTTACCTATCCTGCACTGGAGGAGTTAATTATATTAACAGACCTACTCTCAGTTATTATGAAGAGAAGATCTTGGGGATATTGGTTGATGAGAAGCTAAACGTGATCTGGTAATGTGTACTACTGGCAGCCCGAGAAGCCAACCGTGTGCTGAGCTGCGTGGAAAGCAGCATGACCAGCAGGTTGAGGGTGGTGACTGCCCCTCTGCTCTGCTCTGGTGAGATCCCACCTGGAGCACTGTGTCCAGCTCTGGGGTCCCCAACATAAGAAGGACATGGACCTGTTGGAGCTGGTCCACAGGAGGCCACAAAGATAATCAGAGGCCTGGGGAACCTCTCCTGTGGAGACAGGCTGAGAGAGCCGTGGTTGTTCAGCCTGGAGAAGAGAAGGCTCCGGGAGACCTTGGAGCCCCTTCTAGTACCTAAAGGGGGGACTACAGGAGAGATGGGGAGGGACTCTTTATCAGGGAGTGGAGTGATAGGACAAGGGGAAACAGTTTTAGTTGGAAGAGGGGAGATTTGAATTAGATACTAGAAAGAAATCCTTTCCTGTGAGTGGTGAGACACTGACCTGGGTTGCCCAGAGACGTTGTGGCTGCCCCATCCCTGGAGGGGTTCAAGGCCAGGCTGGACGGGGCTTGGAGCAACCTGGTCTGGTGGGAGATGTCCCTGCCCAGGGCAGGGAGCTTTGGAACAAGATGATCTTTAAGGTTCCTTCCGATCCAAACCGTTCCACTCCCAAGTAATTTCCAATTCATCAGAAACTTATCATCTTAAGTATCTTTCTGGTGAACTTCTTGGTTTATGTGAATTATTTTCTGAAACAAAATGAAGCCAGGAAATATTTATAGCTGTAGAGTGCTAGGATGCTGCCCAAACTTTGGCTCCTGATAGTTCACCAGCTCCTCCATAGAGTGCTCTTGATTGGGACAGTCCTGGAGAGCTGATGGAAGATCTAAACCAACTTTAGATTGCGTTTAGAAAAGAAGATTTGGAAGGGAGCCAGGGTGGCAAACCTCATGGGTTTCCTTTGATCTCTTCCTGCCAGTGTGACACGAAGCATTTCCTTAGGACTGCAGAGCAGCAGTCAGTCCTGTGCGTGCAATTGATACTCATTTTTGTGTTGCAGATCCAGCTAGTCTACTTTCTACATTTACTTACAGGAGAAAGGGGGGGATTAACCTCATTTTGCTGCCCACACATTACTTTGACCAGGATGGACTGAAATCTGAATAGCGTGCTCTTCAGTTCTTGCTGGTTGATTTCTGTGGAGAGCCTGCATGCCTCCTTTTAATTTTTCTTCTTTTTCCTTTTTTTTTCCTTTTCATTTTTATCTTTATTTTCCCTTGATTCTTCCTTTTCTCAGTCATTTGAAATAGGGAATGTAACTTGAAACTGGAAGCAAAAAATTTGCTTTGAGAGATCAAGAGTCTTTTTAAGCGGCTTACTGGATCAGCAGTTGCAAAGTTATCATGAGGCCTGAACTCTTTCTGTGGGTTTAATGGAAGCAGCACAGTGCAGGAGCAAACATCACAACTCCCTGTCCCCAAGGGAAGACTTAGTGCTTTACACATACAAGCAGAACTAAATACTATACTTTGATGTACTCTTTTTTGTTATTGTTGTTGTTGTTGTTTGTTTGTTATTAGCTCCAACCTGTTGGGAGTTTTTCTGCATTCCTGGTTAAGATTTCCCTTGATGTTTTGTGGATCTCATGAACATCACATAAAACTGGAAAGAAGGCCACTTCTTGTTAGATGGCAACCGTCCTACTAGCTATAAGCTATGGATTTGTGTCAGTGTGAGTTTTATACACTTCTGTGTGTAAAACAGTAGTTACTGTGTGATGGGATTACCGCAATACATCATGGTTAACGTTTGCCTGGTACCCGCCGTTGCTGGTTGCTGTCGGGGTCTTCACTCCTGTGAAAACATAGTTTTAAAATTCAGAGTACTAAATTGTGCTCGAGGGAAGAGCGCAGTGAAGACGGGGCACTTTGGGTGGCCAAGAAGGCCACCAGCATCCCGGGCTGTACGGGGAACAGCGTGGTGAGTAGGACTCGGGAGGTGGTCGTCCCCCTGTTCGCGGCACTGGGGAGGCTCCACCTCGAGGGCTGTGTCCAGTTTTGGGCCTCCCACCACAAAAAAGACATGGAGGTGCTGGAGCGGGTCCAGAGAAGGGCAGCGGAGCTGGTGAGGGGTCTGGAGAGTAAGTTTTATGAGGAGCAGCTGGGGGTGTTGGGCCTAGAGAAATGGAGGCTGAGGGGAGACCTCCCTGCTCTGTACAACTGCCTGAAAGGAAGGGGGTCGGTCTCTTCTCCCAAGTCACAGGCGATGGGACAGAGGAGATGGCCTCAGGTTGTGCCAGGGGAGGTTCAGATTGTGTATTTTGAACAATTTTTACACAGAAAGGCTTATTGGGCCTTGGAATGGGCTGCACAGGGAAGGGCTTGAGGTGTCATCCCTGGAAGTATTTAAAAGACGGGTTGACAGAGTGGTTAGTGATGTGGTTTAGTGAAGGGTTGTTGTTTTTTATCAGAGTTAAATTGATGGTTGGATTTGAAAGGTCCCTTCCAACCTAGACAATTCTATGATTCAGCTTTCCCGGAGGGCTGACTGTGCAAGGTCAGCAGCAGCTGTGGGGTGACTGCCTAGCTCTCTGTGTGTTTAATAGCCTTATATCTCTACCTCGGATGTCTCATGTGCATTAGAAAAAAAGGGGCAAAGGTCTGGAATAATCTTTTTGGGTTGTCCACTGGGGTTACAGGCAGTAATGTCCGTATAAGCACATTTATAAACTCACCAAGATCCATTAAAATATAATAACCCAACAGGCTTTTGGATTGTTTGAGGGGACAGAGGAAGAGGCAATTGCTCCATTTTTCCTGTTGAAAAGGTGTTTCATTGCCTAACTTTTGGGTAGGAATCTAAGTCTTAGTTTCAGCCTAAATTAATTATCCTGAAATATGGAGACACGCCTTTTAAGCAGCAAAAGCAAGGCCTCAGAAGGAAAACTAATGGCTGGTACATAAAGGCATTGGGTTTCAACCACTGAAATGCCCTGGCACGACAGATCTGAATGCTGGCAATGTCTGTGTTTGTCCTTCAAAGGTAAATAAATTGAAGTATCATCGATTTCACTGGCTGGAAATCTGTCATGGGAGGGTAACATTTGCTTTTGTTCATCTTTTTTAAGACCATGGGATAGTCTCCTTAATAAATACAAATTGTCCCACTGTCCCTGATTTAAACTTTCTCTTTCCCATTCTCCACTGTATAATAGACTAAACTGATTTAATCAATTCACTGTATGTTAGATACAGGCATGTTGGAAACTTCCAAGATAGAATGCTGGTATGCTGTGGAAATTCAAGTGCAAAATAGTAAGAATAAAAAAATCTTTATTATAACAGCTGAAGTACATACATTTGTGTTGACAGAACAGAAAGATTTTGAACCTTTCCCAAGGTTTTTGTGGGAGGTGAAAATTTACAGTAAAAATTCTGAACGTATTCATTGAAAGGTTCTGTAATACCTCCAGAACTACTTCATAGCCTGAAATCAGGATTTTACTGGTTTCAGCAAGAAATTTGGTTATCTTGTTTAAATAATACCAGTAAAGATAGTGGGACAACCCAAAGCTGGTTTGGAATACTCTTGAAAATTTTATTTCCCAGACAATAAGATTTATGAAAATAGCCCCACAGTGTAATGAAGCTTAATTTCCAAACAGGTCACCTTTTATTCAAAATTGCTGAAACATCTGATTTTTACATGTTTGAAATTAATTTGAAATGAAGCAATTTTTGTTCAGATACTTTGGTTATAGCAAGTAAACAAGCAGAGAAGATTCAAATTGGAACAGAAGTGTTTGAAAATTATCTAAATAAATCTCTGGATGTTTTGATTGACCCAGGAAGATTTTTAGGGAAAAAAAAAAAAAGTGTCACTTATGATTTCTTTTTCATCCTTCCTTAAATATGCAGTTTTTCTGAAGTTTGGAGAATTACTGTACAGCTCTCCAAGGTTTTTGGCTTGCATTAGTGTATGGAACTCCGTGTTTAAAGTCCGCTTTAATCCTTCCTTGTGTATAGAACTGTATGCTGTGAACATTTTATAGTTTGTTTGTTACCCCAAATAATTGGAACCTGCCGTAATTGTAGATGCAATAGCATTGTAGTGAAGTAATGCTGAACTTCCCATGTGCAACACAAATGTTGCCTCGGATCCGAGGGCTCACGTGACAGCTCTTCAAGAAGGTTTAGCTTTAAAGGGTGTCTTAGCTAATTAGTGTATTAGAGCTCATGGGCCACGGCTTGTCAGTTCAGAGCTTCTGCTAATTAAGTTGTGAATGTAATTTTAGTTAAACTATTAAGGCTTTGTCCCAGGGCTTTTCTCATTAAGCAGAACTCCAGCTCTCCTGGATTTTCTTTGTTCAGAGCTCTCTTGCAAGTGCATGGAGGCACATCTGGTATTGGCTATGGCATTCACATGGGTCTAAAACTGCTGCAAAAGAAACAATGCAATGAAATTTATCTGGGAAAACAGTGAGATCACAGCATAACATTTCCCTGGAGAAAAGCCTGAACTTTTTTATGATCTGGCTTAATACTTTGTACAGTACCCTTAACCCTCGAACTTCAGGGCGTATGAAATCCCAGTGGATGGAAATGGAAATATTTTTTTGTTTAGTGAAGGCTAGAGTACACCAGGATAATGATTTCATCTCCTCCTCCAGGATTAGGGGCCAAAGCCTCACTGAGTAATACATGCAAAAAAAAAGTACAGTAGGTGGTAATTGCAAAGAGGTGTAGGATTCACAAACCACCTGTGACTTGAGTTACACTGAAGCCTTGCAAATCTCCCATATATTTGTGGTGTCGTAATATCAATTTGTTTACCAGCTTTGGGCTTTTAATTAAATTTTACAGGATACTTGCCCACAATATGGATTAGGCCCATTGTGTTACTTAGGGGGAAAAAAAATTATTATCAGACACGAGGCTTTAAAATTGGCAGTTGCTCAAATTTATTTTTTCTTAAGACTTAATAGGCGTGTCCAAATGAACATGGCAATTTCTTTAGAATAGAAATGAATACACTGTTTGTTGTATCCGAGATGTGTGTAATAGACTGTGACATCTCCTGCTGTGATACCAGGTGAAAAATCCCTTTTCGAAAGGGCCCAAACCCAACTGTTCCCCTTGGCCTCTCGTGTATCGTTCCCTCTCTGGCAGCCGCAGCCTGCTCCCTACAGCACTGCTGGCTACAGAGGAGTGGGCTTCCTCATCTTCTAAGTGGGCTGAACTTTCATGCTAGTGTTGCTGTAAGCACGTTGGTACGGAGAGATGAAACTAAGATAAAAGTAAGATAGTGGGAGCTGAGGTTCTGTGGAGGTGAATTAGAATCACAGAATTGTCTAGGTTGGAAGGGACCAAGGGACCTTCAAGATCATCTAGTCCAAGCATCTACCTAACTCTGATAAAAGACCATCACTAAACCGTGTCACTGAGCACTGCATCAGCCCATCTTTTAAATAGCTCCAGGAATGGGGCCTCAACCCCTTCCCTGGGCAGCCCATTCCAGGGTTTAATAACCCTGTAATTTTTTTCCTAATATTCAATCTGAGCCTCCCCCGGCACAACGTGAGGCCATTTCCTCTTGTTCTAAGTAGTTCATTCTAATTGGACTTTATTTTTTTGGTGATACCTGGTGTTACTGTTTGTCTACATTTCACATATACTCACTCTAATGCCGCCTTCTTCCCCCTTCCCCCCTTCCAAACTAGTTGTTTCCTTTCCATGTGGCTGTGTAGTACATCTTCTTCCTGATTATTATTTCTTTCCCCTCCGTACCTGCCTTTCCCCAGATCTTTCTTTTCTTCCTCTCTGCTTCTCATTTTTTCCTTTCTGTCATCTTTTCTTTTTGCTTACAGAACCAGAAGCTGCTGGGGTGACAGCATGGATTTGGGGCTGCAGTGGTGGGTCTCTGTGGTGGTTCAGCACCTGGAGGGAGCTGGAGGCAGGCTACCAGCCAGGAAGCAGAGGGGGAAGCCAAGGGTGCGGAATTGGTTTGTCACACATGAACATTTGCAGCAAATGGTGCCCAGCCACTTCCTACCTACCTGGAGATCCTACCCTGTAGAGATGCTGACAGACCGTGACCTTTTCCTGGGTATATCTTTACTATGGTGTTTAGCTGGGTCTATGCGTGTATGATGAAGGAGATCATTTCCTTGAGTGTTGAGTTTGGCTTGGAGCTCCTGGATTGGATCAGTCTGAAACTCCAAGTGAACTTCAGAAGCTGCTCCTTCAGGAAACCATAGCCGTGGTCTTGGTTTATCTGGCTCTCAGAGACCCTCTTGGTTGTGTTCAAGGCAGTATTTGCCCTTATCCCTGACTTGTGGACCTGTCTTCTTAATTTCTCTCCCATGTCAGTCATAGTTCTCCTGGTTCTTCCTGGGGCAAGAACTCAGCCCAAGCACCAGCGTCGTTTCAGATTACAGCTCTTTCTTCATGTTGTTTCTCTAGCAGCACTTGTCGAGACTGTGGCATGTTTTACTCAAATTCTGGGTTTCTTTCTTACCGAGAAGAAACCACACCATTCCCCAGCTTGGCAGACTAGCACAGTGAGTTAGCTCTCTGAAGCTCTGTGAGGCTTCTACTGCTCTTCAAATATTTAACCCTTTTATTGTGTGCCATGAAGGAGTTGCTGCTTTCAAGACTGTAGCAAGATAGCTCAGCTCTCATCCTGCCAGGCCGATGGGTTGGTTTTGTTTGTCTTTGTTTCCTCTAAATTGATGACATTGAGAAACAATTTTGCAGATAAGGTTTATCTGTTTTACCTGGTATTAATATTTCTTTTCATATACTCCAAGTTCAACACCAAACGGATGATAATGGATTGTTGGTTTAGTTTATCCTGTAATGTCTTCTCCTGACATATCTTACATACTAATAATCTTTGATTCCTTTTTTTTTTTTTTGGGTGGGGGGGGAATTTTTAATGACCAACAGAGGATGTTAAATGAGTCCAAACACAGGGACAGTGTTCATCCTCCTACAAAGGAGATCTTTGCGTAATGCATGTATTAGTGTATTTGTTAGATGTTGCCTTCAAATGAGACTGTAGCTCTTGGAGGCAATAAACAATTCAGGTCTTGTTTCCTGTCAGAGACTGTAATTGATGGAAAAAGTGTATGTATCAGTAGATCTGTCTTATGTAAAATCCGGTTATTGTGTTCTTAAGTTACTTTAATCATTGTTCCTAAGGAATGCGATGTTCACGTTGAGGCAGAAGCTCACTTTAATTTGGTGAGGAAATTGTTGCTAATAATATTAATTGCATCTAAATAATATATAGCATGGCAGTTTGAAACTGTGAGTGCTGTGGATGCTTAGAATGCTACGGTGTCTGGCAGAGAAAATATTCTTTGAATGCCTGTAACTGTGGTCAGAACAGGCCAGCGTACACTTGTATGCCATCCTGAATTTTCTAAGGTAAACCACCACTTTCCATGGAGGAAGAATGAACAGGAGCTGGGCCTCTTTCCCCAGGCTTTTCACCCTCTTACTCCTTGCCCCCACTACAATAACTGACCGTATCTAGCAGAACAGCAGCGGGTTTCTCCATCAGCTCAGTTACTGTGAGGCTGCTCATTCCTGACTCTGCTCAGTGCAGACCCATTTTTTTTACAGCAACCTGGTGTTATTGGCCTGCTATTGAAAAATGTGCCACAGAAAACACCTTGCTGAAGTTGTCTTGGGAGCCTGGTATTAAGAAGAGCTCTTAAAACTTAAGAGTTCTCTTAAAACTGTGGGCTTTGTTTGGCTATATGAGGTCTATGAAGTGATACTTCCCTTTTCTACCTCTGCTTGCATTTTCTAATTCTTCTTTATTTCAACTCAGCTTCTAACCTCAGCCTGTCTTGGACATTCCTTTTTCACTTCCTCTTCCATAGTCTACTCTTTCTCTCAGTCCCTCTATGTCCACATCTCTGCTCTCTGAAAACCAGCAGAATATCTTCTGTGTCCTAGAGCAAAGTTATCCCTTAAGAGTTTCCTGCTCCTGCACCACCAAAGCTAGACCTGAGTCTGCCTTTTCTCTCTTCTCCTCATATGCATAATATTTCCAATATAGAGGTGTGGGAAAGAACAGAGGTTTTGCTTCCCTTTGAACAATGCTAAAACTGCCTGGTGGTGTCTGTACAAGGAGGGTAGACAAGAAGGCTTGTATGGAACTTTTTATCATACTTCTGCAGTTATGTACAGACTCAGGGTCACCACTCAGGAGATGGGATGGAGGGACTTGGATGCTATTTTCAGTCTTCTATTGAACTCCTATGTGACCAGGAATAAGTAGTTTCACTTCTTTTGGATCTTTTTTTTCACTGCTGTGTTTACTTATGTCTCTCGCCTATTAAGACTGTGCATGGTAAGATATATCTTCCACTTGTATTTAGAGTCTGAATATTATTTGGATTTTTAAACACAAATTTCCGAAGTGCAACTGATATCTTCAAAGTTTGATTAATTGTGTAATCAACTGCAGTTCTATGATCATACATTTCTCTGTTGTCTTAGCCATGAAAGACATTCTTGAATCTCTTATATTCTCTGTTCATTTTAGAGGAAATAGAGTCCCTTTTGTATATATCAGATTTGTTTAATGGAATTAACCGTCCTCCTTACCAGAATTATTTTGATGATTTAATCCCTCTGGAATTTGTTAGGAAATGTAATCTTGTTCTTGTATGTAGTGCTTTAGTTATGATCTTCACAGCTGTGAGCTGGGTTTCCCTTATGCCTGCCTTGCTTCTCCTGTCTCTGTTAATACGAATTTGGTCAAGTGTGGTTTATGGTTGGATTTCACGCTTGTTACAGTGTGACATGAACGGGTAGCCTGCTGAAATGGGCATTCAGAGGCTTAAGAGATGGGAAGGCTTGCTGGTGTGTTCAGAAAATAAACACTGCGAGGAAGTTTCTTCATTAGATGGAGCTGGGAACTATAAACCCTGGGAATTATCTACGTACTTATCTGAGCACTTAAAGCTAAACCGGGCAAGGTGTGAGATTTCAGCTTTGTCATACCTGTCAAGGGTTAATGGGAGTTGAAGCTGAGCTACTTCCTTTGCAGCGGTATCCTTTTACATACATGCTTTTAAAAACCTGCTAACCAAATACAATCTGGCCCTCGCTTAAAACCCCATTCGCACTTTCCTAAGGTTTAACTAGGGCTGTCTGTCCAGATCTGCTCACGTACTGTTCTGTACCACATAGGCCAATCATAACTACCAGTGGGAAAGGCCACAAATTTATCCTAAGTGCACTATCTTCCAAGAGTCCATATTCTACTTGACACCGGAGCTGGGCTCCCAGGATTATACCCACTTGGAATTTGTATACATATGTATATACATATGTACCCAACATTTTATCAATATGTTTTAAAAAACCCAAATCTTATTGTGTGTTTTGCAGAATTTGCCTTTTCCATATGTTTTTTGAGCTCTTTAATTTTTAATGAGGACATCTGATTGCTCCTGTGATTGACACAATGAAAGGAAAACTCAGAACAGAAACACAAAAGCACACACAAGTTGACTAAAGAAAAATAAAAAGATTATAAAATTAACTAACTGCATTTTTTTAATGACTTTTCATTTAGGAAGGTATTTTGCTGAATCGGGGTATAGTTTTGTCTGTTACAGCCTTCTCCTAGGACTAAATTTGCTGGAGGCAGCTGTTTTCTTTTAAATGAGATCCATGAATGGGTATCAGCAGTGTTGAGAAGAGCTGTTAGCCAGAAGAAAATTGGGTTGTAAAAGTAAGAATTCTACAGGTTACCAGATGTGTGTGAGCTCACCCTCATTTTAAAGCTTGAGGTTTGCTAATCCTTGTTGCGTGACAGGTATGAATGACCGCTCAAATCACTTTGAGGGATGTAGGTAGAAATCAGGTCCCTTGTTCTTAGGGGCTGTGGTGGATGAGCATCTGAACTCTCTTATCTTGCTGCAGGTCCAGGGTCTGCCAGAAAACGTGTATCCTGAGTGTACTCCTAACCAAATAGGGGTGAGAGCTGTTTTTCTGTTTTAGTTTTGGCTTTAATTAAAGATTTTTTTCTTTCTAAATTACATAACAGTTTTTCAGGCATCTTGTTAGTTCAAAAAAACCAAAACCAAAAAAAGTTAAAAATTGCTCAATGTTTGTAAAACAGGGAGAGATAATTTGATTCTTGCCTTTAATTTAACCACAGCAGATGCTGCTAACTATGCTCTGCTGCCCAATGAAGTAATTTACCTTGAAGATGAGAAGTGGAAACATATTGTTTAAATAGCTGACTTGATTGCTCAGAAATGAGGCTGACCAAAATGAGTTGATGACTTGTACCTTAGGACTAGGCCATTAAACAAAACTAAACATACCATAATACCAGCAAAAGCTGTCTGGGAGAATCAGGCCTCAGTGCAATAGGGATGTTTGGAGCATTTTTTAAAGCAAATAAGCATGCTGAGTCAAGCAGTAATGAAAGTAATGCTGCAGTTTGCCTGCGAAGCTACTGGTAGGTATGTTAGGTCAGGAATGAAGATAAGTGGGAAAACCAACAGAAGGTACTGGAGGCATGTTGTCTGTAACAGTGCATGCTAAAGACAAACGTGCTACATACGACATAATGCAGAAAATGATTCTGAACTTGCTAATGACTTGAGCTATTGACATGTTTTTTGAGCTATAACTAAGCTGAAAAAGTTTCAGATGCTCAACTCGGTAAAGCTGGGGTCAAAACCTGCAGTACCTACTCAGATAAACTGCCAGAGGTGTCTTTATTCTAAGACTTCCATATTCTACAAATAGGAAGTTCATTACTGATTTGGTAATAGTTTTGTTTTCTTTAAATAAAACGGGCATAGGAAAGCTGCAGATTTTATACCTCTTGTGTGCAGAGGTGGCCCTTTGTCCTGCTGGCTCCCCTCCTCACAGCTGCTGAGGCACCCTGTGAGTACCCTGTACTTCTTGTCATGTCTTGAGCTCAGTTCATCTCATCTAACTTTAGATGTCTGCAAGGTAAATGTTGACATCTGAGCTAGCCATGCTCTCTCCTTTCATCAGTGGAAAGGAACAGAAACGTAAGTGAGGTCAGTTTTAACACTTGTGACTGTTTCTGGTAAGCCACGTGAGCAGCAGTGTCTGTTTTGCTGTTTATGTTCCATGGA
Source organism: Thinocorus orbignyianus (assembly GCA_013400375.1). Classification (NCBI taxonomy): domain Eukaryota; kingdom Metazoa; phylum Chordata; class Aves; order Ciconiiformes; family Thinocoridae; genus Thinocorus; species Thinocorus orbignyianus. The sequence continues at coordinate 51,325 of VXBW01015362.1, read as the reverse complement.
GCAGAAAGAGACCTGTCTCTGGCTGGCTCCTCTGGATGATACCGTTATATATAGACCATGGGTGAGAATTTTCTTATAGCATTGAGAACGTTCTTATTTTTGAATATGTAGCAGGAGGTAAGTAAGGTAGGATTAGCTGCTCAGTGTCTAGCTGCTTTGAAATTTTACAGTTAGTTGTGCTATTTTAACCAGAGGAGAGATATCAGGTTCCCATGGATAGACTCATGTTTGCTGGGTGTGCTGCAAGTCGCTGCTGTGTCCAAAACTGTCGCCTTCTCTCAGGGAAAACGGAAAAAAAACCCCAACCATGTTCAGTGGTTGAGAAGGAAGAAACTTACCAAAAAAACTCCACTGCAATAAAAATCTTGGAGATGATCTGTATGTGTGTAAGAGGAGAAGAGCAGATGACAGAAGAAAGAGAAAGCAAAGCTGCCAACTCTCCTCTCTTTATTCATTGCTGCTTTAAGGAAGGCCATTAAGCTGGAGAGCAAATTGGAATGTCAGCAGGGGCAGGCAAGCATTCATCTTGCCTATCTGAAAAGGAGTAGATTTAGGAACCTTTGACTGCAAAGTTTGGCCTCTGTTGCACTTTGTTAAGTGTGGGTGTTTAAGGGAGAGTGTGTTTGTGTGTGCATGTGTCAGAGAGAGAGAAAACAGAGGCCCAAGGACTTATCTTTGCAGAACCAGAACATGACACCCCCTATCAACAGTGGGTGCATCTCCCCTCGAGATAGAGGGGGTTTGTCCATTGATCATCTTGTGGTGTGTGCCTGCAGTGTTTGCCCGTGTGTCACAGGACTGGATAAGCGCTCCCAGTGCTTCTCAGCCCTGTGCTATGACTATCACTTAGCCCCTATCTCTTTGTATCTGCTTTTTACATTGAACAGATCGAGAAAATCCCTGCTTTTTCCCCAGCAGCACAGGTCAGAGTACCAGCTCCATTACGTTAGAGGTGAGATGTGCACCAGTAGGATGAAGTGTGTGTGTGTGTGTAAATTACTTGGACAGCTTTAAGCTATAACATTTTTTTTGCAGAACAGTTCAAAATATTGACCGTCTTTTTCACCATGTGTTTGACTAGCACAGGGAACAATAACCCTGTCACTCTGCTTCGGGAGGATTATTGGCTGACACTTATGAAGTAGATGAGGTTATGAGAAGCCCTGGGTTCTTTGATCGGTCCTCTCAAGCTCTTAATTTCTGTGTGCCATGCTTTATCTGTCTTGAAAATACCTTTCAACGTTTCCAACCCTCATTGCATCCCATGCCATCCGATCACCTGCCATCGCTGCTCACTGCGGTAGCTAGTTGTCATACTTATTTTGTGAGGTTCTATAAAGTCATTTGTACTTACTTTTTCAGTCGCGGATTTCAGTACTTTCTTAATATCTTCCCAATGGTGCGGTATTTAGGGACAAGATTTTGTCTGCTGAAAGACTTTTCACTTGAGAGTGAGTAATACCAGTGATTGAGACTTTCTTGAACAAAAGATGCTGTCGGCCTCTGGCAGGAAGGAAGCTCTGGCTGTACTTTAGTAGGATAGGTAAGGGGAGGGGGAGAAGTTCCTTCCCAGAGTACTGGTGCTTGAAGTAGGAGGAGCTCCTATCACTCAGATCTTGAGCTGCTTTATTGTAGCCTGCTCTTCCTCTTTGATGCCTTTTTTTTCCTTTAGAGCCCTGTAGTTAATTAACTCACTTGATTAAAAGCAGAATGTCCAAACTCACGGGTCACCACACTTGGGAAGTTAAGATGTCCTGTTTAAAAATAGGCATCAGCACCTGATACGCCTTGTGAAGACGGCGGGAGCCAGTCCTGCATGAGCTGGCTAAATATAGTGGCAGCCCCACCACTCGCTGGAGAGATTAATACAAGGAAGAAATTCCATTAGGGCAGGTAGGCTGCAGCGGATCCAGAAGATCCCCCAGTTGTGCTGTTTGGTGACATAGGCTCTTAGTAAGAGAAGGCTTTGATTTTTATTTGTTCAGTATAGAGAAAAACTCTCTCTGTCGGATGTTGTCAAGTTGTGAGCAAGGATTTTATACACCTTTTACTCAGTTGTTACTCGGACAGAGCAGAAGTACATGAAAATTGCTGTTTATTTCATGGCTGCTTGCAGACATCAGCCCTGTGAACAACCTCCCCTTAGTGAAATAATGAGGAAAATTAAGTGCTCCTAATTGCATAGCGCATCTTGACTCCATGTTTCTGCTGTCCTTCATTTTAGTTTTATATTTGCTACCATTCCACATTCCACACAGACCTATTTTTTGTCTCGTTTGCGTTAGTATAAATTACTGGCACCAGTTGAAAGAGAGGATGAAGGTGAAGTTTAAGGAGCTGGATTGGTGAATTACTGAAACTGAAGTTTAATTCCACAGTTTTATTTCTTGTGTTCCCCAGTTCAGGCACATGTTTTAAGTCTGTGCAATTTGGCGGGTTGGAAGGTTTTGAAGTATGTTGACTTCTGTGCATAAACACAAGCCACCAAGTGTCCAAAAAAGGAGAAGCTAATCCAGCGAAAAGGCTAAGATCTGAAATGAGAAACAGTGGATAAGAGGGGAAGGAGGAGAGACCAGCCAAATGAGAGATGTAGGAACAGATTCTAAAGGCTGACAACAAGCTTTTGGAGTGCTTTTAATCCTCACACTTACGCTCAGAAATCCATCCTCTGAAATAAAGCCTGAAAAGTTTTGTTTGCATCAGCCATGAAAAAAAAGAAGACTTGAACTGAAGGGGGGGAAGAGTATGACCTTTGTGGATTTTTTGATCTGGATGATCGATATAAACTAACTGAAATTTATCTAACTTTCCAGATCTGGGCAGAGTACTGCTGAGTGTAATGCCCTAGTATCTGCCCTAGTCTGCAGGCAGCACCAGGGCTTCTTGCTGCCACAGTACTCTCACATTGCAGAAATGTGAGCAGCAAGTGTCTGAGACAGTTTGGAACAGCATCAAATAGTCTGCTGCTGCTTAAGAGAAATTTATAAATCCTCTGTATGTCACTAGAGGTATAAAGTTAACTGAGAGTTGACCAGATTTTGACAGACAATGCAGTACAATAGACCACTGTCATAATTCAGATTCATCAAAGACCAATCAAACACGACAAATAAATCAAAAACAGGAGGCCCTGAGAATCTGCCAGGGACAGTGCACCTCTGAGAGGACGGCACCTCCAGTGACTGAGAAAGAGAAGGTTAATTATTTATCATATATTATCTCTGTATGGGTATACAAATATGTTGATATAGTGTCATTTGACCCTATCATTGAGTTCAGTGTATAGTGAACAGCATATGGTTACCATGTACTCCTCCCAATTATAAAGCATGTTCCTTGGGGAAGAGTTATATCTGAAAAGGAACTCTTTAACTTTGATTGGTAGACTTAGTATGTGAAGTATGTGATATGAATAAATCTTTCACCTTTGTAGATTATTATATCTTTTCTCCAAAAATCTGATATTTAGAAATACCTACTTACTGCATACAGATGTTCTGATCTGGGGACCCTCTTCAGGCAATAATCTGGGCCTCTTTGAATTTAAGAGCTTTTTTCCCCTCCTCCAGACCACTTGAAGCGGAAACAGATGCCTGTCTGACCAGGGGGGCATGCTGATGAACACCAGGCTGTCTAAATACTAGCAAAAGAAGAAAAAGAACACTGATACGAAAGGGTGAGGGAACGGATACTCTGAAAAACCTTCGATGGTCCCTGTATACATGGTCAAAATAGGCTGACCGTTGCTCAAACACACATAGCACAAAGGTGGCACCCTTCTCAGCACGCTCTGTCCTGTGCTTCCTCCCATGTGTGATGCAGACAGGCACATCCAACATTTCAGGTGGGGGCTGAGAGCCAAGATTTCTTTGCTTTAATTTCTGAGCTCAGGTTAATGATCCTTAGTGTCAGTTGCTGATGGAAAGTGTTTACCAATGTCACCTTTTCACACTGAAATATTGTTCTTGTGCTAATACGTCTTAAGGAATTATAAAAAAAAAAAAGAAGAGATATGGAGATAATTGTGTTTTACAATGTTCATACTAAAGATGGGGATTTCAGCAGTTGCAGGAGAGACTTAGGATCCAGATGAGTACTACAACTGAGTGGAGAAGAGGCTGAAAGAAATGCATATTCCATGGGGACCCATAAATAATTCTCTCCTCTTTCTTAAGCAGGAAAACAAAATCATATTCCCCAGGCTCTGCTGCTGTTTTGTCCATTCTCTATTTATCCCTTTAGTATGGAAAAGATAAACTCGTTCCAACAACCTGTCTGCATTAGGCAAGAAACACATGGGTTTTTTTTTAGTGCTTGTGCTGCCCCAGCAGTAGCTGGTCTCTAGAGAGCCTCATGTAGAGGTGCTCCCACCTGAGATAATCTGGAGCAGTTGAGGCAGGCCAGTGCTGATTCCCGGGGGGATGCTTTTTTGCCTGGGATGAGGAGGAGCTGTTTGCCCCCGGGACAGCCAGGAGCCCGTCCAACACTGCCAGGCTGGTTTCAGTGGTAGTTCAGTGCTTAGTGCCAGAGGGTTCCAGCTTGTGACCAGGGCACGTGGGCATGCCCGCAGTGCAAATAATTATTGTTACTGGCCTATCCTGTCACATTTCAAGAGCAAATAGACATGGAAGCTAAAATGCCATATTTAGTAAAGTTTGAAATAAAGGCAGCAAGGAAGAGCTGTGTAGCCAGTACATAAAGGCTGCTGATCTCATGTACATTCAGGGGCTCTTCCTTTGTGCAGTATGTTTATAGAGAAGTTAACGCACTCTCTGTAAAAATCTACTTGTGCTTGAACCTCGTGGACCCTCTTGTTAAAAGTTTTACTGTTGGGAAGCTTGAAGAGAGGAAAACTCCCTTTCTTTGCAGAGTGTATGCCGGTAGCATCTTCTGGGTACTTCATCTCCTCATTTTTCCTTTGCAATTACATCCTTTCTTCCTTTCGTGGAACAGGGGTAAATGTTTTAAGTGTTATATAAATCCTTTTTAAGAAAAGAACCTGGGGTTGGAAGTTTACAAATTTCAGGCTTGCCTGGGTGGTTGTTACTCTCCCAAGACACTGGCAGTATTTCTAATGATGGCTTCATTTCTACACAGATATTATTGGGAAAAAAAAAACAAACCAAAACAAAAATATCCAGCCTTGTGAGTTTCTTCAAAATGATGTTGTCCTTCTGTGTCTTTGCCAGACAAAGACACAGAAGGACACCCAGCTCTGAAGAAAGTAATTTTTTTCAAAGGACATTTGCTCTTAAGAAGATATTTTTGTTGTCTGTGTTCCTAAAAACTGTATTTCACTTTATGAACTCTTGAGCTGCTCTTTGCTTCTGCTGAAAAACTTGGGTAAATCAGATGCAAGAGAAAGATTAACAGAAATAACAAGGGTAGAAGGTGAAGAGAGGAGAGCATTTAGTGGCATCCGCTAGTTTAAAGTGTTTTACGAAGATACTGCTCTATCAGTCTTTATGTAGTCCATGTTCCTGTGTGATTTCTAAATGTGCGTATCTCGTGAGTCTGCTGTAAAGAATCTATTACTGAATTTATTTAACAGGAGTAGTTTCTTTTCTTGGAGCCTTTCCCAACTTTTCTTTGGGTCCCAAAGAAGGTGGATGGAAGCTTTTGGAAATTTGCAGCGTTCCCTTGTGCTGCCTGTGGAACAGATAGGTAAATCCTGATAGACCAAGACAAATTACATGCAGTTGCCTGTCTGTAAGAGACAGTAATATACTGGAAAAATATTTCTTTGCCAGCACCTTTCCCACATTGATTCATCTCGTTCCAGCAGCTTAATCATGGCCATTTGAATGTGCTAGTGCAGATATTAATTCAGTTTGACACATCCATTTTCCATACACTTGGGAAGGAAATCTCTTTCTGCTGGTTCCCTACTTCAAGATACAAAGCAAAACAAAAAAGAAAGGGGATGTTATGTGATTGGTACCAGCACCAGTCGCTCTTTTTGTTTGTAAGTTCTTGTTCTTTTTGAAATAAGCTTTAGTGGCAAGAGAGGCCTTTAGACAATCTGGAAGGGGTATAAAGAATGTGCTTTGTTTATAGTGAGCAAAAAAATAATCGAGCTTTTCTGTTGCTGCCTGAAAGCCATGTCTTCTGTTTCTGGGACCTGTTTACTGTGTACTGTACAGAGCCTGCAGCCTTTCTGCAGTGGATCGGGACTCCCCTAGCCTTTCTGCTATTTCCTTTTTTATGGTTGGGCTTTTGAGCGGCACTGGTATGCCCCAAACACCTGCCAGATTTGCATATCATTCTTGCTTGGCTTGAGCATCCACTGCAAAGTTGGCACAGGAACTGTGGAGAAGCAGGGCTAGTGTTTTGATTGTACGCCAGAGCCTGATACTGAAATAGGCAGTGGGAAGGAATCCAGTAATTGTTGGCCTCTGATCAATGAAAACTGTCGTTAGGCCAGTAAATCGTCGGTATGTGGGCTTAGTTCTATATATCATCTTTGGGCTGGTGTCACCCTGACTCCAGGACGAGAACATTATCAACATGTCATCAAGTCTGCCGGGAGCTTTTTATTACTTTTTCTCCCTTTGATTTATATCCGTTCTCAGATTTCACACAGGTCAGGTTCGACAACACACTGGAGGGATGTTGAGGGGATTGTTTCTTTGGTGCAAAAATAGATTTGCCAGCCCCGTCTAGCAGGGAGCCCCTCACCCCTGTGCACCCCAAACTGGTGCTGGGAGGGTACTGGCCTGGCAGAGCCTCCCTGCCTCCCTCCTTGCTAATTCCTGTGGCAGGAAGCAGAGCCTGCCATTATCTCCCCTCAGATTGTTCCCTGGGATTGTGGTGAGACAACACCTGATTAGCTGTGGCCTTGGCCACACGCGAGAGCAGCACAACTTCAGTTCAGATAAACTGCAACTTTAGTTTGAACTGAATGGTGAAGACTCTGGTCTTCTTAGTCCAGTGTAGGGCAACAAAGATGCTGGAGGGATTGGAGCATGGCCCGGAGGTTGGGAACTTCATGATCTTTAAGGTTCCTTCCAACTCTGACAATTCCCTGATTCCGTGACTCCACTGTAGTGTGAAGGATTCTGGCTATCTTTGTGTTTGGCTTAAGATGGCTCAGAATCAATTAAGCCAAAACAAGTGCCTGCATGGCTTTTTTCCCCCTCTAACTCACTTTTAAAGCAAGCCTCCTGTTTATATCCATCAGAGGCTTCTTTTTCGGCAGAGCCCCTGCTGCCCGTGGTGCCGTGGGAGCAGTGCCGGGGCAGCCCCTTGGTGCAGCAGATGGACCAGCTCTGGCAGAGTCCTCCCCTGCTGCCACTGGGATGTGTAGGTCTGTACTGGCCAAAAAGCTGCAGCTTCAATGGCCTTGCATGTATTTTTCTAAACAATTAAATAGGTGTGGGATAAGGTAATCTCTTCTTTAGGGTAATTTATTGTGAATTAAAGACTTTCTGCAATAGCGCCTGCAAAAGGGATCTACGTTATTAAAGCAGTGGAAGAATAATCTGAATTGTGATAAAGACCCAAACCTGCTTTAAAGGAAATCGTGAATGTTTTCAGCGTAAAATACTAGCCTTCCCTTTGAACAGGAGATGGGGAACTGGGTAGTGTTTCTTCAGTAACGATTTCCTTTATTCCTAACTTTATCCTTTATTTTCAAAGCAAAGTAGGGTTATTTCTCAGGTACTGCTCCTGAGGATGATTGGTGTTTAAAAGTATGTGATGTATGCAATTAGAGCCTATTGTAGTGTAAAAGCTTGAATTCAAATCCTTTTGCGTGCAAGTGACAACTGAAATCTGGAAAAGATCATAGCTGGAAAGAATTTGGCCAGAAAATATGGATGTTGGCTGTTGGCTTACAGAAGTAAGACAGCACGGTCAGAGTTAGGGCTGAATGCACAAGTGGCTGCAGTGTACCAAGGGGTTATATGCTGCTGCCTCCTCCATGTAGGCACAGCAAGTCTGGAGACAGTTAAGAGTCCAGGCCCTGATTTTTCCCACATTTAGCTGAACTTGAAAAGTCCTGTTTAACACTTCTGTGGATTCCTTCCTTGTATGTAAGACAGCATAATTTAAAGGCAAAATTAGATAAAAAGTTGCTGGTTGCCGTGAATGGCTAGAGTTTTATAGGCTGAGTGGCTCTTCTGGAGACCTTTTATTCTAATGTGTAAATCCTCATTAAGGGGCGCTCCGTTTAAATCTGATCATGGCCCCATTTCAGCAAAGCACTTAGTGTGTGCTGAAGTGTGCGGGGAGTCAGTGAGATTACTTGGGTGCTTAGAGTTAAGCAAGTGCAGTACCGAATGGGGATGTGCATGAGCACAAGATTAGTTGCTACACAAGTACAGACCTTATTACTCAAAAGTTAAATATTTTGAATTCTTTTTTTAATCTTCTTAATGGGAAAGTGAGTAGGTTGCCTTGAAACTCTTTTCTTGCCAAATTCCATTTCTTAAATCAAAGCTTACATTTGAGTTACCCGACCACAAAAAAAGCATTATCAACTAATAAACCTCTGCATTTGTTTACAGTTGTGTAAATGGAAAAACAGACAAGCCAGTTTAACGTTTCTTTGTTCTTATTTTCCTTTTTCTTTTAGTATTTACTGTCAGGCTTGGGCCTTTGAACTGTGTTCTTTCCTTGGCTGCGTTATGCTCTTCCCGAGCTCGGGTGGGCCAGGGGGGCTGGTGACAGCTGCCTGTACCAAACCACACAGCGAAGCCTTGTTACCTCTGCGTGCACCAGCTCTCTTCAAAGGAGTTGCTGTCTTCTGTCAGTGCAGTTTAATATGTCCAGAATGAAGCACCTACCTGACCCAGCCTGTTATCAGAGGGCTGAAATGCAGCCCCGATCACAGAGGGCTGCACAACCGTTTCTAAAGTTCACAGTGCGGTGACTTGCTCTGTGTGTAATTAAGAAAGTTGTGTTCTCCGCCCATTCCCCTGCTGCTCCAGTGAGAAGAGGAAAATGCTCGTTGTAAGGGTAGAGCTAAGGCCCTATGTGCAAGAGCATAACAAAAATAAATGCAGTGATAATATACGAGTGGGGGAAAAAAGGGGAAAAAAAAAACCAAAAAAAAAACAACCACCAAGGAGCAGAGGTCTCTAAACAAGCTTTTGTGTGTTATCTCCAGCAAGCTTATAATAGAATTCACAGCAGGAATTTGTGTATGTGTGTGATCATTGGCTTGAGCATGTAGGCTTTAAAGTCTGGTACAAATTGTATTTGTTAGTATTGTCTCTTGTCCTAAATTCTATCCAGAAAGTGAGATCTTGAAGTTATGCTAGTTTCCTGTTCCATTTATTTATTTATTTTCAAATCTTTTGTTAGTCTTAAATGGAAAAGACACCAAAGCAGAGAAGAAGGAGCTCTGCCCATCAAAACAGGTATATGGAAATATCCCTAGCTAAAATAAATAGAGCTTTATTGGGCACATTTAGGATTCAATCAGGATGCAAAGGAGTACCCAACCCATAACAAGCTCATCAGCTGCAAAGTTTGCTTTGCAGGCATTGTGTATGAGATTCACAGATTTAACCTGTTGACGGGAATTCTGCTGGTGGTGCCATTGGTGAGTATTGGGCATGTGTAGTTATTTACTATAAGAGCAGGAAAACTTGAAATAAAATGGTCTGTTAATAGTACAGTGTGAGCAAATGGAGAATTCCTCAGACCCTAGTGCAAAATCCATGTACTGCCTGGTTGTGTGAAGCTCCTCACTCCTTCCGTTGGGCAGAGACTACTAGTTTTTGACTTGGTGTGAAGACATGTGGGTATGTTCTTTCTCTAGACCCTTTCCTGCTGTAGCCCTTGCTTCTTTGCCTTGTTTTTGTTTCAGTCTTTCTGATGACTCCCTTTCCACGTCATATTCTAGTATTTACCTTAGCCTAGTTTCCATCATCACCTTTAAATCCTGCCTGTGTTGCCGTTCGAGTTTCTTGTCCCACTTTGGAGTTTATTTTGAATGAGGGATAATTAGCATTAGTATGATACGGTATTTCATGTGCTGTTATTCTGTTACAGATACCTTCTATCTTTTCTCATTGTTTTTAAGCATTCATGTTAGGTGCTAGATCCTGCAAATGATAAAAGTTACTCATTAGAGAAGCCACGTTGGTTTCAAGAGATCTGTTTGTTTGAGTAACCTTTAGTGTTTGCTTCCATGACTTCAATTTCTTCTGTGCATCTCTTTTCTGGTCGTCTTGTGTTGCTGTTCCTTGTTTCTCAAGTCCTCCCAAGCTCAGTGTCTTTCTGTGGGTGGTTTTGTTTGTGGGTTGTTTTTTTGTTTTTTGTTTTTTTAAATGAAATATATGTGTGTGTTTGTATATAAAACTTCCCCTGGATTTCTTTCTTTATCATCTTCTATCATCACCTGGTTCTATGTGAAATTGCTTTGCTCCTTCAGAAGAAACCTGTTAGTAGTTTCTGATGATAACTGTAAGGTAATTAATTGTCAAATCAAATAAAGGCAGATTGACAGCAGTTTGTTTGGGATGAAAGACAACTGCAGGCTAAAGTGAGACCTGCGAGGCATAACGTATTGTCTAGGATGTCAGTGTGCAGATGAGCTATGCAATGCCCTGGAAATAAGGTCTCCCTCCATTAAAATCCATGGCAAAACCTCTTTTTACTTCAATGGGAGAAGTAGCAAATCCACAATGTGTATTTTGTATAATTACACACATCAGAGCAGAGTGACACAGACATTCAAACCTCTGTTTTAACCTTTTGAGGAAGGTATATATTTTTCAGTGCAGTGTATAGGTGAGTTAGTATGACAAGATTATTGGCGGCTCAACTGGGAGAGTGTGGAGGTGAACAGCAAGGTTCCAAGCTGTGCTCTGTCTTTTCTGGAGTCCCCAGCTGTCTTCCTCTTTTCCTCTTTCTCCCTCTCATAAATTCCTCTTTCGTGAGAGAAAGACAAACTTTTCTCCAAAAAACAGAACAAAGTCTGCAAAACTCTAAAGCTGATGATGGTGAAGAACATTAACTTGACAGACAGTTCAAGTATTGTTGTCCTCTGATTTTTAGGACCTGAAAGTGGAATATATGTAAGAAATGAAGCAATTGGTTAGAGATAAGTGTTAGTGAGAAGCTGTGTTGGAGCTGTGCCTACCTGTTGGGTCTGTCAGCTCCAGTGTAATTCTTTGCACTTTGTATAACCCTGTGCCCGCAAACCGAATTGCACAATAGAAGACTTTATTGAAATCAATAATAAGAAATCTTTCAGGCAATCTAAGCTTCATCAGTCCATGTGGGGAGAATTGACTAATCTTTGTTCTGCTTTTTCCTGTAGAACACTGAAGGTCATGCATTTGCAATATTGAATTTTGTATTGTGTCCCTCTAAATCAAATCCGTATTTAGTTCAAAATGCCAGTGTATTTTTAATTGGAGAGCAACAACCTTTCAATAACCTTTGTTGGGATTTATGAATGAATTTCTGTCTTAAGGCAATACTTTTTTTAGCTATTGTACACGGCTACAGGGTCTGCTACCAACAGTAGTGGCTGGGACAGCTGGGGTAAATTTTAATAGTGTCAGTAGGAAAGGTTGATCAAAGTTTCAGGTCATTTGCAGCCTTGTGCTTCCTTCCTTTGTATCAGGAATTTCTTACTCTCTGCCTTCTTTCTTTTTTGTTTGCGATGTTTTTCTTTCTGGTCAAAGAGGAACTGTAGCCTCCCAAGAGGTAAAGAAAAAAATGAGGGAACTCTTTAGTGCCTAGCATGAGCAGATGACTGTTTAGGTAATGAGGTTCATTAAATAGGGTGCAAATAGTGGTGCAAATGCCTTCATCAGTCAAGTGGCCCTTTAGAAGACTTTGGAGCCAGGATATTTCCTTTCATCATCGAGGCTTTGTCGAGGTGCGCTGTTGATTAGGAACACGAATGTCAGGCTGTCAGTTTGCTGAGTTGGGAAAGCACGTCTGAACAGACTCCCAGCAGGAAAATCAGTGAGCTGCACTTAACAGGTGAAGTAAGGTGGGAACTGAGAGAGAAAACCACTGTTAATAGAAGGCAGCTGACTGGGGAAGAAGAGTGGCAAAAATCCTCATTATTATTATTTGTTTCATGATAGATGTCATCTTTTCTCACTGCATAGTAAGTGCCTTCTGAGGAAAGACAGTGCACAGTAAACTGAAAGTTCACTTTTTACACCTTCGCTGAAACTCTGCACCAGTCACTCCTGCAGACACTTGGGATGCTTTAAGAAAGCGTTTTTTGCAAGGTGTTTTTCTCCTTTATAGATTTAACAGGTAGAGTGGCTGTCCTTGCAGACAGTGAGTAGCATGGACACTGCTGCACTCCGTGGCTACTCACCAGTCTTAAATGAGGATGAGTCCTCAGCAATACAAGGTAGGAGGACTTAGGAGTCTTTTAAGGTCAAATCCAGTAATTTAAACACAAAAATGCTGTTGTGTGGCTTTGTGATTTTTATTCCGTGCCATGTAAGAACGACCTGCTAACTGTCATTATTTCTTAAAAGAAAAACCAGGTGACACAATTTTTTTTTGAGACAGTGTAATCAAAATGCACACTTCAGTACTGAGTCAAGATGGTGTGCCTGGTGTCACTGAAGTTGCTCCTGGTCGTGCTATGGTATACTTAAAGATCGTAAGACTTACCTATCCATGGCTGGCAGGGCAAAGTCCCCCACTTTAGTACTTCTGCTGTCACATTATTACGTCATTTGGAAGTATTAGTTTATGCCTAAAAGCATTTCACAGAATCACTTAATCACAGGATTGTTACGGTTAGAAAGGACCTCTGAGATCACCAAGTCTAACTGTACACAAACCCACAACTCACTCCCTACAGTCTCAGCCACTAGAGCATGCCCTGAAGTGCCCCATCTACACGGTCCTTAACTACCTCCAGGGATGGTGGCTCCACCACCTCCCTGGGCAGGCCTTTCCAGTGCCTGACCACTCTTCTCAGTGAAGTACTTCTTCCTAATACCCAGTCTAAACCTCCCCTGCTGCAACTTCAGACCATTTCCTCTGGTCCTGTTGTTATTCCCTTGGGAAAAGAGGCCAACACCCACCTCTCTTCAACCTCCCATCAGGTAGTTGTAGAAGGTCTCCCCTCAACCCCCCTCTTCTGCAAACTAAACATGCTGAGTTCCCTCAGCCTCTCCTCATATGACTTGTTCTCTAGACCCCTCATGAGTCTGTTCCCTATAATTTCTGGTTTTCTGTAACTTCCGTTCCCTATATTGCAGTTAGAACCAAAATTTGTCCTTGCAGTTGAGTTAGACATAGGAGCTGTTGCAGGCCCAGCCCGTAGCCACGTGTTGCTCATGCTAAGATCCTGTAATACAGGTGTCTTGGTCTCTGCCTGCTGCTTCTGATTTCTGTGGTTGTGTTGGCCCCAACGTGCACTTCTGGCCCTGTCATTTATCAGATTTCAAAATAACAGAATCTGAGGTGCAGAGAGTAGTTTGAACTGTGAGGCCATGTGGGTGGCAAGAGAATGGCTGTGTTGCACTTGAAGTGGAGGTGACAGTAGAGTCCGTAACAGACCGTGAACATGATGGTTAAAAAAATCCTTCCTCTTCTATAACCCTCCACCACCTTTGATGAGCACGGCAGCTTTGCAGCAGCTTCCTACATCCTCCCAGCGTGTGGTGCTGGTCTCACAGAACCGGGCAGAAGCAGAGTATGGCCTGGCGAGCACCTGGCCTCTCCGGTGCTCGCTGTGGTGGGTACACTGTGCTGGAACGTGGTGTGACCCTGCTGGTGGCAGTTATGGTGGTACCGGTAGGGTGGGCTGCTCCAAAGGATGAGTGTTTTATACAGCAGCTTGGTTTTGGAGCAATAGAATGGTCTTGGCTTTTTACACGTTTAATGGAGCAGCTTCCTCAAATGGCTCCTAACCCTTATTTGAGTGACTTTTAGGTAAAAGTTTTCCTTTTAAGAAAGGATGTTGCTGGTTCTTTTGAGTGCACCTATTGGCAGAAATTGTTTTCATTCTTTTCTGTTTCCCCCTGCCCCTTTTTCCTTGTGTGGTTTGTTTCTTTGGGGAGTTTTTTGGTTGTTTCTGAGGAGACCCTTTTTTCCTCTGCAATTTGATTGATCCTCCCTCTTTCAATTCCGCATTGGCTGGCTGCATATGGAACCCCGCTTGGCTTTAGCTGAGATGAAATCGACTGCACACAATTTCCCTCTGACAGCTTGTACAAGAGCAAACATTTCCGAAGAGCTGAAAGTCTAGAAATTCAATCAGCGGAAAACCTACTGTGTGGAACAGCTTTGCTAGTGCTACAGCTCCCTGCTGGGTAGAAAAGCAATCCAGTTACAATAAATCCTTAAGAGTGGAGTCATTTGGGTAAAAGGAAAAACAAAAGCTGGTTTATACAAACTGATTGAAGTCAGACGTTTTGACTTCCCATTGAAAAAGGAGTCAAGGCCCAGGCTTGCTTGGTAATTTAAAGGGGAAGTTGGATCCTTTTATCTTTCTCTAGGGCAGGGTTCTTAATATTTTGCTTGTGGAAGAAATATAAAGAGTTTTCAACTTAAGTTAAAATATCTGCTTTGATATCGATATCAATGCTGTAGCTGACGATGAAACGAGTTGGTCCTGAATGCTCCAGCAAGAGGTGAAGGCACAATTCTGTTTCCAGCCACTCTGATTTTGTTCCACTGCAGCTACAGAAATGTGAAACTAGGGTAAAGCTGGGATCAGGATCAAGGCTTACATGTCTTGCCAGGACAGCTTGGGCAACAGTTTGTGCCGTTGCTGGTGTGTCATGAGCTTCTGAAGCTGTTGATGCAATCTGGGCTGCCTGACAGACTCCTCTGACTGAAGTTAAAGAGTTGAACCTAGCGACAGAGGAGAGATCTGTTCCATTTGTGTTAATTTGCTTTCATTCTTTAAATAAAAGCAATTAAAATTCAACAGCGTTATGAAACATTTGACATTGTTATTTCAATGTGAGCTTGGATGCCAGTAATGACTGTCATGAAATATTTCCCCTAGTTTATATTTAAAAATTTAAATGAAGGTAGTTTGGACTAATAAAGTCTCCATGTCATTTTCCTTTATTTTAGTAATTATTTGCATATCTCCTTTTTGTCCGCCTTTCATACTGGAGCATATTAAATGGACCAACAGGCTTGAATCGAAAAATTAAGGAAACAATTTTCTTATAGTCAAGAGAGCAGAGTAAATGAACAGGAAACGCTGAGGTTTCCCTCCTCCTTTAATGCCCTTCCAGTGTTTGCATAAGTCTAGGTGGACTCGATGATCTCAGAGGTCCCTTCCAAACATGAAGATTCTGTGATTTTCTGTAAAACTTTTCTGGGCAAATGTGAATTTTAAGATGCTGCTGTCTCTTTAATAGCTGCATGGGGTCAGTCAGTCCTGCTGCTCTGCATATAATCTGCAGTTGGCTGTCATCCCTTCTCCCTCCCCTCCCAAATGTGTCTGGTCCTCATGGAAAATATTAAAGATTCTATAAACATTGTAAAGGATTTCTACTGGCCTTTCTGTTTAAATAAGATGCCATAAATCATAGCAAATGACTACACAACCTGGCCTCAAAGACTGGGTTAAGTTGGTTTAAAAAAGAAAGTAAGGCAGGATCACAACCATGAGAAAGACTGTGGGCTGTGATGAAACTGAAGTACCCTAAGTTTCTCTTCCAACAATCTCCCCCCCTCTGTGGGGACAGAAAGGGGCTGTTGATCCCAAGCGATGCCACTTTTGTCAGAACGTGTTGTGCTCATCGTGGAATCCTGTGTTTTATGCCCCTTGTTCAATGAGGAGCTCTGTCTTTCCCAGGGGAGCAGACTGAGGATCTGCTAGCCCTCAGAACATGGAAACGATGCTCTTACAGCTTTGACAACATCCAGTATCCTTGGTTTGGTTGGCTTCTCACTGTGCTGGTTTTGACCTCTCACAATTTGTGTGAAGTCATACACCAAGGCCAGCTTTGTTCAGATACACATGCTCTATTTGAAATGATACACAACATTGTGCCAGGAGATGGATCCCTGGCATTTGGAGTTGATCTTGGAGGACATGTGCACTTGTGAAACCTGGACTGAAAGATCCAATGTGGTTGGACCCGTACTTGTCTTTCTCTGGGCTTGGTCACCGTAGGAAGCAAACACCAGAGCTGCTTCAGATAGCAGTGCTTGGTGGGATCTTCTCTCCTGCAAGCAAGCAAGAAATCCCCGCACAGCTTTTGAAATGCATCTTCCTGGGCTGGGGGAGGGCTGTGGGTCTTCATGGCACTGGGAAGCACAAGCAGTGGTCTCTGCAGAAGAATAATAGATAACCGTTAATGGAAATAGTGGAACAAGGGAATAAAGGCATCAAAAGAGGTCATACAAATACTGGCTTCCATAGTGCTTCAGAAACCCAGACTTAGCTTTGCCACTGCAAGATAAGTTCCTTTATTTCAGGCTAAGGAACTCCAGGTATATTCTGTGAGACTGGATCGTATTCTTCTATCAATGTTTCTTGAGAGAACAATGTCTGGCAAAAATAATATCTTTTTTTCTTAAAGTTCTTCTTCTTGCAGTGGGACAAACACACGCTCACACACATGCAATCAGAAAACTAAATGTTTTCCCTGAAAAGGGCTGTAGAAGCCCTTCTGTGTCTTTGGGTGTTCTGCCCAGTTCAGGAGACAAACCCATGCCAGTGGCCCAATGTTTAGAGTTTTCCGTGTCCGGAGTTGTCAGAGTTGCATCAAAATCAGATCTGCTCCAGCAGAATAAAGTAGTTTGGTTTTTGTCTCCTATCTGTACCACAGTTCCTGTGCCTATCGGCGTAAGTTCTATTTGAGGAAGAAACATGCTTCTGAAAGGTTTCTGCCTAGACCTTCAGTGTTCAGGGGAACATGGCTGAAAATATGTTAATGCTAACTTTGACAGTTTAAAAAAAAAAAAAAAAGAAAAAAAAAGACAGGGTGTGTGGGGAAAAATGTAAAGAATTTTAATTGTTTTTAATTTGTCTGCTTGAGATTGGAAAGGAATTATGAGTTTCTGAGAGCAATCAATACTGCTGGGCCCCTACTGCTGAGACCATTTGAAGGAGATACACTTGAAAGGTTTTGTGCTCTGGCTTGTCTACAGGTTAGGTTTTTTTCTTTGCCAAATTCCAGCAGAAGTAACTTAGTCTATTGGATGAAAAGTTTCAGTGTACAGAAGCAGCTGAAGGAGTCCAACAAGGTTACTAAAAAGCTGGGTGTATCAGTTCCTTTGCAGTTAATGTTTGAGTACAGAAAGCAGAAATATGGCATAAAGTCAAGAGTATTGCTTTAGGTGCAGATTTTTAAGTCTTTATTCAGGCAAAGCATCACCAGCTTTAGGAGGAACCTCAAATTGTCATTCTCTTATTTTTTATAATAGAACTTCAGTCTAATAATATAATGTAGAGCTTCAGTCGTGGTGCTGCTGCTGTTGTGCTTGGGCTTATACTGGGGAAACTCCAGCTCCTGCTGCCAACGGCCCCTGCAAGTAACGCTTACAAAGTTTTCTTTGTTATCTTTTTTTTCTTCTAATTACAATTTGCTATTTTTTTTTATCCTAAAGGGTGAATAACTTTGCTGTCACAAAATATCCACAGTGGGGCTCAGCTGAAACTAAACCCAGACCATCGCCTTTATTTTATATCATGTATTTCAGGATTCTTCGTTTTCCCCCCGCACTGTTCTGGTGTATGTGGGATGGAAGGAGCATGTATTTAGCTTGTACTGGAATACACTATTTGACATTGTGAAAATGACAGGCAGAACACAGAGTATACTCCAGAGGTGGCTCCTGGTCTGTGTGCTGCATCCCGGCAGCTCAGAACCTGCCATTTCATGGAACCTGGAGTGATGCCACCACCACGGAGACGTGGTGCAAGGCCTTTCACAGCCTTCCCACACACCAAACAGTCCTCTTAGTCCAGGACACATTGGGGTGTTGTGAGGTAACTTAGAACTTGTATTATTATATGGAACATATATATTAATGGCACATTATAGGTGTGCCATTTGGAGAGTTTACTAAGCTTTTGAATTTATGGAATAGAATTTTAAATCTTCTGGTTCCACGCATTTAGCCCTAGTTTTCAGTGATGTCCACAGATGAGATTTGAGTTCCCTGAGCTGCTCTGCTGTTTGCTCTCCTGCTGGAATTTGCTGCCACCTGGAATGTGGTGGATGACCTCAGTAATACGGTATTTTACTTACAAAGCCACAAGGCTTCAGGACGCCATCCTTGTTATTCCCTAGAGGAAATGATCCGTCCCCAGACAGTAAGGCAGGAGAGATAATAAGGAATCGTTTTATGAGGAACCATGTTTTATCCTAAACAAATCTGACAGAAGATATTAGTTCTGGTTTTCCTAAGCTGTTTACCAGTGTGTTTGAGGGATAAATAATCTGGAAAGACGGTGTGCATGGGAGTAGCAGCAGTGAAGGCGGAAAAGCATTGAGCATTGAGGAGGAATTTTTATACGGATGAAAGTGGGTGCAAAGTGTGGTGCTTGGGGATGAGCAGCAGCAAATAACTAATAGTTCTGCATCTTGTGCTACGGTACTCTGGTTTGGATTCAGACTGTTGTAAACAGAGACCACGTGTCGCTGCTGCTACAGCAGTAGGCCTGACTTGTTTTTTCCCCCTCTTCCATCTAAACACCTGGAACAAAAAAAAAAAAAAACAAAAGAAAACCAACCACCCAAGCAGAAGAGCACACCTGTTTGCCTAAAACCCTTCAAATTCTTTACATTTTAATTATTAGATGAGAGATGTCTATGGCTGTGTAGCAGGATAGATTCCCTCCCCGTTTCCTTTCTCCATCGTTACTTCTTTTGTGTGAGTCTGCAGTTTGCTGGTAGGAACTTTTATCCAGGCTTTTAGACACCGAATGCAGTGGGGGATTTTTAGCAGTTTTGTGTATGAGGGGGAAAAGGAACATCTTGTTGTTCTATTTTTCATTTGTTTTGCTTTGCTATCCCGATGGAGGGCAGAGCACCGCCAAGAGAGGTGCTGCCAGGTGTGGCTTCCTACGGCTTCCTAATTCTGCCATCACAGAACACCCCATCCTGCAGTCCCTGCACAGACCGGTCTCCCACTGCTTTCAAGGGGAAATTTGCCTGCATCAGGGATAAAAGAGCGGGCCCTGAGTTGTGGACAATGATGCAATCTGATCCTCCTGCTGTGGAAATTGATGTAATCGCATTCTCGCCCTCTCTTTCCCCCCTCCACCTTTTCTCAACCCTTCTCCCTACCAACCCGTGGTGGCTCCTGGGGGGTTTCTCACCACACGGAAAGGAGGATGCAACTGTGTGCTGGAGCAGCAGGAGAGGGGAGGAGACCTGCTGGAGAAATTTATGAAGGGTTGCATCCTAGATGTAACCCTAGGAAACGGCTCAGGACACGGAACTGCCTGCCCTAAAAAATGCAGTCACCTGCTTTTGCTTAATGAGCTGACGTTTCTTCTCTATAATCGTTACACGTCCTCCTGCCTGTGCTGTGAGGCCGAACTGGAGTGCCCCATGGATTGAGCAATCTCATCCTGCCTGCATTCATTCCGTGCCCAGGGACAGGGTTAGCCTATTTTAGGGCTCTCTCTATTGTTGTTGTTGACAGTCTCTGCTTTTCAGCGGTGCTTTTGTGCCCTGGCACTGTGCAGGTTGCTTGAGAATATGGAACCTGGAGAATGCTGGGCTTTGCTGCTGAGCGAGCCGGGTGACCTCTCTGATGCTTCCCTCTGCTTTGCCATTTTTACAGGGTTTGGTTTTATTTTCTTCCTTGGGGAATTCTAGGCTCAGCTGAATTTGTTCTGTGTTTTGCAGAAGAAAGAGCTTGTTAAAGAATTCCCTGATGACTTTGAAGTGAACTATTTATTTTCTCTCAAGGGTTATTCAGCGTAGCCATTTGCCCCCTCTCCTCTGTTTTTTCACCCCAGTGTTTCCTGAGCTACAAGCATTCTTGGAATATATTAGTTGTAATGAGTTATGTGGGCATCAAAAGTTTTCTTTGAAACTATATGGCATCAACATCTGTTAGCTCTTAGAGAACAGAGACGCAGACAAAGGGGCTGATGGGGGGAGGGAGGAAAAAGATATTAAATTCTGGAGTATGAAGTCTCCATCTCAAAGGCTCAGGGGGAGGGGAAGGGGAAATCTGCTAACTCCCTGGCTTTGATGTGGTCCTCTGGCCCTGGGATTCCTTTTATGGGAATGTGCGTGGCAGACGGTCCAGCACGGCCTGCCCAGCCCGCAGCATCCCTCCTGCCACAGGGACATTTCCAAGGAAAGGGCTGTGTGCTTGGTTTTCGGCTGTTGACACGGGGAATCCGAATTCCTAATAATAGAGGTAACTCTTAAGTAAATAAAATGAAGTAAAATAAATGTTTGGAAGTGAACGTTTTATTTGCTTGTAATCCTCCTGACCCCGTGGGTCAACCTGCAACTGTTCATCTAAATCAGGTTTTTAAATGGTGTGTGTCTGTGGTTTTTTATTGCCTGTAATTAAAAACCATGCGTCTGTTTCTATGTAGACAGCATCAATCAGCATTGAGGCATGATCGCTGGTGCTGTGCTGCTTACAGGAATGTGTGGGGATGGGTTCTGCTTTTTCTTTTATCTCTTTCTGCAGAGCCTTACAGTGTTTGCCCTACGTGCCAGGGAGCAGAGGAGAAGGGTAAAAGAAACCTCTATGTCTGTCTTTTCCTCTCCTTGGCTCTGTTTTTTAGCCATAATGCTGGTGGCATTGTGCTTCGCTGTGACTTCCTGGCCCATTAAAACCCTGACCAGTTATAAAATGATTAGTTGACATACCTGGGCTTTGGGGACAAAGAGGTGGTTTAGAAAGGAATGTGAACCATCTGTTTTGCCAGCACCTCCTGTTGACAGATTTATGGATCGACATTAGCATATGTGTCCAGGGTCACACACCTGTGCTTTCTAACAAGGTAATATTATTTAGCAGAGTACGTTTTCGTCCCAAGGATTCAGAGCTCTTTGCAAAGGTGGGCATCAAGAATTTTGTTTTACAGTTGGAAAATGAAGGCAGGGAGAGATTTAAGTGACTTACCCTACACCACACAGTGAGTCTGTGGTGGAGCAGTTATTGAATCCAGGTTTCCTCCAGCTGCATAAATACACGTCATGCATTAGCAGGAAAAGACTTAGACCTGTAAACATAATAGAGGAGCATTGATTATCATTCTAGGGGAGTTTTAAGCCCTTGTGCTGTATGAAAATCTGTGCCATGTAGGAAGACTCAGGAAAAGTCCAGAATACGGTGTGTTAAATCTGTAATGATCACTGAAGTCGGTGGAAAGAGTACCCTTGATTTCAGTGATCACATCTTAGATGAGCAAGTTGTTTTGCAGGCAAGCTCTGTAGCAATTTTCTGCATATTTATTTCTGCCATTTATTTCTCAGCGTGTACCTGGGTACAATCACCTCAGTGCACTTGAGTCTGTTAAAGAGTTTCTTGGTAACCAAATCTATCACGAATGGAAGTTGAATGGAAAATCAGATTTATTACTTAGCATCGTCCATCTGTCTTCTGTGGTGAAGAAGCCTAAAATAAGCAATTTGGAGGAGCTGTTGAGCTTCCCCAGACTGGAAGTAAGGTGAAGATTTGTCCTTTTTCAATCCTGTACTTAGTCTTGTTCGTTGGTCTAATCTATGTTGAAGAGAAGATCTTGAGGGGCGTGGGACAATTGATTTTGCAATCAGCCAAGAGGTTAGAGATAGCTAGAAGAACAAAGGAAGGTAAATCGCTGAAACTGTAGAGTGAGTACATTTAGCCTTCTGGAGTGGCCTCAGAGTGAATTTAAAACATAGCAAAAAGCAGTCATTTCTTGTTTCAGTCCTATTTAATCTCAGACTGATGATTTTTTGTTGTTGTGTTGTTGCTGGAGGTGGTTAGACCCTTCAGTTGGAAAGTAACTGCTGCATCCATAGGGCTGTTCATACAGTTGCTTTCAGTTATATAATCACTTATCTGGCCTAAGTCCTTGAAAAACAGTATTTGACCCTATCACCTTAAAAAGTAGAAGCCAGAATTCCAATAATAGTGTTAACGGAAGATGTCACTTTGCAATGCCTAGCAAGAGTTTGTAAAGATCCGTGAAATCCAGGGTGAAAACGTCATAGGAACAGCAGCGTTCTGTCTTGAAATTGGAATGATAGAAATAAACTCGTCCCCTAAATGGATCTTTTTTTTTTTAACTTCTACAGATTTTTGGTTTTTTTTGTGTATATGGGATATATATAGATATATATTTACTGGCATGCTTATCTTCCACAGCACATAAGAGTCTTATGATTCAAGTTAAATGGGCAGGTTGGTAGCTTTTGTTGAATGCACCTTGCAGTGACCAACCGCTAAAAGAGGATGCTCATTTCCCTGCTGCAGCCAAGATGACAGTCCTTCCTTACTCAGATGTCCATCACAAAATCTTCTGTGTAAGTGCCATCTGCTTTGCACTGTCACCTCCTCAACAGCCTCATGTTCCTGTTCCTATGGATGGGATATCCTTAAAAGCATATCATCCAACTGCTCCTTGTACCCATTTGAGGTGTGGAACAGGGATATGAAGATATTGGTGATATTTTTTGCCTCATGAGTATCTAATAGTCCACGATCCTTTGTGAGTGCAAATTAAGGGGTTTGTGTTGGGTTTTTTTTTGTTGTTTATTTGTTATCCTGTCTTTATCTTCACAGTATTTTAGCAGTTGCTGGAGCCGTGCTGCAGTCACCTTCTGGGAGATGAGACTGCAGGGGCTTCGATTCTGTCAAATGGGTGGATATAGATGCAGTGATTTCAAACACTATTACTGTTGTTGTGGCTGGGGGTTACTGCTCTTAGAGCAGAGGCAGCTGAACTGAATGCGTTTGTGTGTTTCAGCATCATAGTTCTGGAGCTAGTGTATTAGTGTGAACTTTCTGCCAAGGTACCAAAGGATGAATTTCATCATCAGCCAAACTACACCCATTGTATTCTGTTATCTCTGGGACTTTGGACATAGAAGCCATCGTGGCCGAGAAAGGCAGTAAAATCTGAAACCACAGCAGCTAAACCCACCCAAGATCATCTGTCAGAGATCTTAGAGGAGAAATCTGTTTTCTTAACAGCTCTCCCTGCTGTGATTGTGTTATGAAAAAATTTTATCTGAGAGGAGCTTCCACGCATGGTAGAGGGAGAAAAACCCATCTGTAATGGATCACAGAGCACCAGGTTCTTATTTCAGAGAAAGAAAACATTCTAGAAGTTGAGCTTGCTGCTTCTGCTTAACAAACTGCATTATTGCAGTTGCAATGTATATTTTAATGTTGGTCTAATGTTTAAAACTCCCCTTGACTCCTTGGCCAAGTGTGAGTTGCTTTACACATTCTTTACAGAAAGTTGAATCCCGGTGAGTTATCTTTATTATTAAATTACTCAGAATGACAAACCCACAAAGAAAACCTAATTGTTGCAGAAGGACAGGTAAAATATACCCTAGGAGACACAATACTAGGCTTAAACAAAGGCATAGGTGTGTATTGCTCTATAGTATTGTTCCTTATTGTAGATGCTTTAATTCTTAGTTGTATTTGACTAGTTTTACTTCTCTTTATAGTGAGGCTTGCAATATATACTTTATCTGTGTAAGGCCCTGGGTATATGGATTACTTATAAACAGGGAAGAAGAGGAAACTCTTGTCCTAAATAGGACACTGTAATACAGAAACATATGCTTTATTTGAAAAGGCTTACGAGAGGGATCCTCAAGCACTTTTGAAAGATAACATTAATATGAAGGCTTCACTTCCAAATGTGGAGAAAGCCAAATGCGTGCCCCAAATGCCATCTTACCTTTTGCCTGTAAGTAGTGATCACACAAAACTATGTGCACAAATGCCTGCTTTTATGTATATTTGACTGCAGGGGTTTGTATGCATGGAGGCTGCTAAACTGGCAGCTTTTTGACATCTATTTATTTTTGAGTTATTTTTTAATTGATTGTAAAGCTGTGTTTATTAAGAATGGTGATCACCTTAGATGACTGAATATTTACTTCCATCTGCATTATCCTAAAATAAATGATCCTGGGT
The DNA here is from genome assembly GCA_013400375.1 of Thinocorus orbignyianus. Classification (NCBI taxonomy): domain Eukaryota; kingdom Metazoa; phylum Chordata; class Aves; order Ciconiiformes; family Thinocoridae; genus Thinocorus; species Thinocorus orbignyianus. Next base: position 27,295 of record VXBW01015362.1, on the reverse strand, counting down.
TTTGAGGTGTGAATAAGTTTCCTAACAATGAAGACTGGACTTGAGTCAGTCGTGGTTACACATGGCTATGTTTCAAGTCCGTGGGAAATTTCAGATGCCCAAAGGGGAACTAGGTTTCTCCCATATGCTGTTTTTTTGAAGAAGTCTTTTACCTCTTTCTTTTCAAGTCTGGACAAGATTAAAAATAAAATAAAACAGTAAGAATGACTGCTTTGGGGTTTGCATGGGTTTCCTGAAGCATCTTGAAGAGGCTCGGTTTTTGAAATCCACGAAGGACTTGCGATATGAAAATCAGACCTGGTTTGGAAAGTTGTTTCCTGCAAGTGAGGCTGAAGCGTTCGGAGGAGCCCCTCAGCAGTTGACAGAGTCCTCACTCATTTGGGTGGAGGGCCAAAGCGCATCCTCATTCTCTTGAACCTGTATTTCTTGGGACTCTTTTTCTCTCTGCATCAAGAATGGAAGTTTGGGCATAGGTGACACAGTGTTCTTCTTGGCAGCTACTTTGAAAAAAACATTGTAAAATCTACTCCACAAGATTTTGGAGTTACCACATATCTTATCCCTTGCAGTCCTGTTGTGAAACGTGTTTCTTCAACTTTGCTCTTTCCAAAAGTCCTGGAACTTTATTGCATCAATGTGAGACTAGAGAGAGAAAAACCATGTGTTTCAATCAGATGGTTAAAAACAGGGAGGAAAGTTTTCTTGGTTGACAGTTTGTCATTTTGCATGTGTTTTACTTGGGGAAAGTATTGAATATGATACCTTGATAAGAACTTCACTAAAACAGGAGATGTGTATGTCTTTTCTGCCAAAAATGTGGAAAATTGAGTATATTAAGGCTAAATCAAAGGATTTTAACAAGATGTTTGAAGGAGAAGAGTCAAAGCAACCTGTTTCTACTTGAGAAGAGCAACACCTTGTAGAAAAGTATTAATTAACACAATATTGACTGTGATGTAATACAGGGAGTAGAGGGGTCCAAACTTTAGAAATGTGCTTGTTACCATGATAACCTCCCTAAATCAAAGGTTATCCTTTGATATATCCATTACGTCTATGGCTGTAGCTGTCTCTACTTACACCAAAAGCAAAACCTGTATTTAACACCATGGTAGCCCAAATGTGGGTTGCTTAAATCCAATCTTAAATCCAATTAAATCAATTGCATTCTGTAGCTTTGGTTCTTCTGTGCTGGCTGCTGGATGTCATGGAGAGGCATGGAAAAGGCAGAGGCAGGACAGGTAGAGTCATACTGATGGCAAAGGTCAAAGGACTGGGTGGGCTAGGAGGTAGAGCTAGGAGATGTGAACGCAGATACAACTGGGTAGAGCCTGAAAGGTGAAGACAAGGAGCTTAACCTCGATGCAGAAGCAGAAGGGGAGCCAGCAAAGACACCAGAGGAATAAAGCGATACAGGCGGAATGGTGCGTGAGGATTTGGATGGCAACATTTTCAGAAAGCTGGTGAAAAAGAAGTCAGTAAGTGGAAGTCCCCGAGTGAGTGCCTGGCTTTTAGTCTCCAGAGACCTGTATCAGTAAGAAAGCTGCACGGGGTGGTTAGGGCTGAGGTTGGGGTTAAAAAAATAAAATTCCCAGCAAGTTAGCATTCACTGGGGTCTGATTGCGTGGCAAAGGTGGGAAGCGAGTGACGATTGCCTGGCTTGTAACCAGTTGAATAGAAGCCCTGGGGTGTGGGAGCTTTTATAGATTGTTTTTCTTCCTGGTGTATGTATGTACTCAGCAGCATTTTCTGAGGGAGTTGCACTAATTAACTCTTCCGTCCACCCCCACCCTCTTAAATCTCAGCTGAGTACAGGGGCACCTATCAGAATGGGTCCTTTCTACCCAGCCCAGGCAGCCAGCTGTTCAGGGTTTTGAAGCAGATGTTTGAACCTGAATCTCAGTAATTCTGTGTAATTTGGGTTGGTAGGTAATGGAGGCCAACTTATTTGGGAAACTTCCAGTGAGGTAGAGATGCTTCCTCTAGATAGGTTCCTGTTTAGCAGCCTATAGAAGTGGCACTCTTGGAATCCTCCTACGTTAAACGTTTCTTTTGACTCTTTCAAGTGCTCGCTGACCTCATTCATATTGTATTTCACAGGATACATCTGGTTTTGGTTGTTTCGTGACTCAGTGTTCCAGTTTGCAAGTGCAGTGTGCTGATTTAACACGCGGTGTCGGGGCAGTGATGTACAGCTACCTGTGACCTGAGCGTTGCTGCTGTCGCTTTCTGCCGGGCTCCTGCAGCTGCACAGGGTAGCCCCCACTGGCTTCTGCGTCCCCTCCAGCCTGTCCTTCCTCTGTGCTGTCAGACACCCCTTCTCCTGGTGTCTAATACTCCTGCCTGGCTGTAGCGCCTGCTTCCCACTGGAATTTCTTGTCTTACAGCATCACCTTTTTCTTTTGCTGCAGTCCATTTTCTGAATTTGGGTAACTGGGAGTAGATGCTCTTACTCATATTAAGACAATTTGTGCAGGTTCCTGGGATAATACTCCCCCGTGCAGTATGAGCCACCATCAGAATTGTTTTCATAGAGTCATAGAATGGTCAGAGTTGGAAGGGACCCCAAAGATCATCAAGTTCCAACCCCCCTGCCCTGGGCAGGGACACCTCCCACCACACCAGGTTGCTCCAAGCCTCATCCAGCCTGGCCTTGAACCCCTCCAGGGATGGGGCAGCCACAACTTCTCTGGGCAACCTCTTCCAGTGCCTCACCACCCCCACAGTAAAAAACTTCTTCCTAATATCTGATCTAAATCTCCTCTCTTCCCATTTAAAACCATTACCCCTCGTCCTGTCACTACACTTCCTGACAAACTTTCCCTCTCCAGCTCTCCTGGAGCTCCCTTCAGATACTGATGCTTGCTCAGATTTTGTACTTCTCCTTTGAGTGTGAGTTTACATACGCTGTCCAGAACCCTTTTCTCAAGCAGGAGCATTGTGGTCTTTATCCAGGGTGTGACGTGTCTCAGTGGGGCTAAAAATACTCAGGTTAACTCTATTGCAGTTTTTTTGAGTTAATGATAATAAGATGAATGATATAATTTATTTCCACCCCCCCATTCCTTTTCTTTCCTCCTAGAGTTGCCCACGCCTTTCTCAGATACACATCTGTCTATCAAATATAATACATGCCATAATCTTACACACACAGGGGAACACGTTGGAATGGGAGCTGAGGAATTCTGCTTAAATGTGTCACCAAAATGTTCAAATGATGCTCTCATCAGTTTCGGGGTGGATTGTCAATTTAGGTGGCATTTAGCACTAACATTATGGTTCAACATCATAAAGTCACTTTTCTAGAATTTGGTAATTTATAAGAACTTGGTTTAAGGCAGAAACGCTGGAAATTTGCTTGCATTAAGTTACTACTTTAACTTAAATAACTAGGAGCTAGAGAAGGAGTGAAACTAGACTAGAATATAAAATATATTTACTTAAGACCCATGAAATGATTAAAAGTGAGAAAACAAGGTAACTGGCTTAATGAATATTAATGCTTTGCTCTACTCTTTTACACTTTTGTCTTCCACTCTTTTCTATCGAGTTACTTGATGGCGCATTTTACATCGACAAATGTGTGCTCATTTTGAAGTGAAACCTTTTGAAAAAACGTAAAAATGAATGAATTATGGGTTTTCTAGAGGGTGAGATTAATGATGGTGTTTTAACAGGCAACATTTGATACCCAGATGCACTGCTTGCTTTGCTAAAATCTGAAGAGATGAAGGCTACCAGCTAGATAGTATTCTCTGCAGAGGGGCATCACAAGTAAGGTTGTACCTACTCAGTACATATTTGCTGATCAGGTTAACAGGAAATATTTTATTTTTTCCCAAGAGAGCAGGAGGGAACAGGAATTCTGAGTTTATTAAAAAAAAAAATTCCACAAACCAAGCAGTTATTAAATATTTAGCATTGTGGGGGAGGGCAGAGGCGCCATACATGCCTATGTAGTCATTTCTATGTACCTCGTTATCTTCTAGAGCAGTCAGAGGTGTGCTCTCTGAGCTTCATGGAAAATGATGATATGGGGGAATTTGATCAAACAAAAGTATATGAACTTTTACAAGGCCCTGGAAAGACTGTCTAGCAGAAATATGATGTTATGCCAACATTTAATAGCTTTTCATTCATTGTCCATTTCTTCCATCATTTTCAAGGTAATGATTGATATTAATCAGCCCATGCTCAAAAAAAAAAAAAGAAAAGTAAAAAGACCTTTTTTTTTCTGGAATAAAACCTCGAGGAAACAAAATAGGTTTTGTGATTTGTTTCTTGGAAAGTTCAATCCCAAATAACAGCTTTTGTAGCAACCTTCTGCTGTGCAGAGTCCTTCTCAGAGCCATTTGGCTTGTGAATTCTAACTTTATTTCAGGGTATCTGCTCATGAACGGATGAGCATCTCTGGGCTCTCTGGGCTAGCTCTCCACTAAGTGTCTATGAAACCCGATTTTTAGAAGGCCGTTACAGAAATTGGTGCTGAAGAATTCCTAAAATGTGGTTTTGTGCCTTAGTTACTTTCCGATAACTGATCTCAAACAATAACATTTGGGTACATGGAAGACAGAAAAGAACCTCGGTCAGCTTTTTCAAGAAAAAAGAGGTGAACTGCTTTTATCATGATAAAATTGCTTAACGAGAAAACTAATGAATACAACCAGGCTGTAATTGTCACAGGTTATTCCCTTATTCTTGTGCAGAAAGCTCCGTGCTGTCGACTTGTAGTTCACAGATTGACGTTGAGGATGCTGGCTCTGTGTTCCTGGTAATGTCAGTTAAAATAGGACCGTATTCTTCTTTATCACTGTAACTATTTATCAGTGGTAGAAAGCATTTGTGGAGAATCTAGGGAGCCAGACCATAATGTATGATCAGTGATGCTTCTGTGATGCTGGAGCCTTCGGAATGAATGGGAGAAGGCAGACCATGAGGATAGCTGTCATTACTTGTGATTTAGCTGGGGTGTGGGGATGGAGCTGGAAGGGTCTACTAATAAGAGAATAAGAATGCTCTTCAGGGTCTTTGTAAGTGGGATTAGCTCCAAATCCCACTGATGCCCTCTGTTACTACTTCAGCACCATTAGAGAAATGGGGTCTGTGGCATCTGCTTCTGTATTGCTCTAGATGTTCTGGGGCTGACAAAATTTCAATAATTTTGGGACTGAAGGATCAGGCAACTCTTCATAGTCTGGTATCTGCTTTTCTTGGGTGACCTCTGGCATATGAAAGTTTTCTGTTTGTTGGTAGAACCAAGTGATAATGTTCCTCTGCGGGTAGTGAAGGGCTTATTTCTTCTTTATCATTTCATTTGGAGGTTTTTTTATCTTGCTTGATTGACAGAACGTTGGAGTGCTAAATATTAGTGTACTTTGTAAAAGGATTTGAATATGAACACTTCTTATTTCTTTCCCCTGTACAATCCACTTATCTCCATTAAATTTTTGTCCTAAAGTATGTTCAGAGCATTGTCAAATAGCACCAAATGTATTGACTACCACTAATAAAATGATTGAATTCCTTCCTGGAGAATAACTTCTGTGCTGTCATTGGCTTTTTTAAATGAATCCTGGTGATATTAAATACGTATTCTTAACACCTCAACACTTAGTGTGTGGTACATCTGTAATCTTTTTTTTTTTTTTTTTTAAACAGGATTTATCTGGGGAAGGCTACAGAGACACTGTTGGTGATGAACACTTTCATCTAGAAGGTAATTAACAAAATTTCTTGGTTAATATTAAGAGGTATTGGAGTAATTCAGTAAATAAGTCTGTGAGAATGTATATGTGAGAGGGCAGTTCTTAATATACTGATGTGTCATTTGCCTGGCAAAACTGGTAAAATAGGAATAGGGTATTATTTTTGTATCTCCTACCACTGTCCTAGTATTGAAAGAAGTCGCTCAGTTGTATCATAGGTACCAAGTGGTTTAATTCAGGATGTCACCATTTTTTCCCAGGTACTTCTCTTGGCATTGGTAGGTGAATATCATTGTCCCCAGCAGAGGTGGTAAATGCAGTCACTGAAAACGTTAGCATTGGGGTTTATGGTACACTGCATGCCCTTCTCTGTTACACAAACCAGACTTAGAAACTCCTGCATTAGTTTCTAATGAAGATCAGAGACTCTTACACTTCAATACGAATGTCATCATTAGATGACATCAGATAATTCCTTCTTTCTAAGGCTCATCCTATCTCTTCATTGGTGATCAGACCTCTCCTTGCAGATGGAGATGGAATAATTGTTGTGGTGGGAAGGGTCTCTGGGGACATTGAGTGTGAACACTGTATTCTGTGTGCCAGAGAACACATCTGACGTACTTTGAACTCCAGTTGGGCAAGTAGGGGTTGATGAACGGAAGAGATTAATTTGAGGGCATTGTTGCTCATTCTTTTAGAAAAAACAAGGAAATGAGACTTCAGAAACTGTCTGGGAAACGCTCTAGTGTGACAAGTGGTTGCATGGGCTGTGTGCTAGATTTATGTTAGAAGCTGGTGGAAACAATATGCCCAACTTAATTTAGAGCAATGAACCATGTCAAGCTTCACTTCGAAAGTTCTGTTGCTTTATAGTGCAGTCATTTGTTTCTGGTGGTAGAGTCTTCTGTCTGAACAGAACTGGAAAGGTTCTCTGTGTTAAGAATGTCTTAATGTTAAGAATGTCTTTCCAGTTCCTTACCTGTGAAATGCATTGATAAACCGTGTCCTATGGATCCCGTGTTTCTATCATGTCTTTAGTTCACAAAGAATGTTCCCTCCTATGGGCATGTAACAGAGGAGCTCAATTTCAGGTAGTGCTTGTAGGCTACTCTTAAACACAAAAGCAAGATATATTTGCCATGATGGAGTCAGTGTTTGTTAATAGTGTTTCAATATTTAACTTCACCACGGTTTTCCTTTCTGCTCTGATAAAGGGTGACTTTTTAATTTTCGGAATTATAGGAGAATCTACATAACACAGGATATTAAATGTCAGTGAGGTGAATGATTTTTCTGTCTCACTCTACCTTTTCTTGGCTCTAACTATTTCTTACTTTGTTGTGTAGAATTGTCTTGCATAGCAAACATAATATCCAATATAGAATATTTCCAAACTAGTCAGCAGTAGGATTGTTTTTATTAGAGTGTAAAACCTTTTAGGCTTCTGTAATTTCAGTCTTTCAGCAGTTTTACATTATTACTTCTGCTGTGTCTCATTTCTTACTAAGCAGCTGAGTAGCAAAGACAAGATTTAGGTACCAGCAGGTGGTCCTTTCTTTGTGTGCTGGCACTGGGAAAGAGCTGTTTCGTGGCATCTTCCCAGTTGGGAGGCAGGTCACTCTTCCCACCTGGTGATCAGGCAAACACTTCAGGATTTCTGAGGCTTAGGCTTCATCTGTGTGGCTCTCGGATCTCCAGGCTTTGCTTTCCATGCATGGACAGTGTTAGCGACGTCCTTCTTGAATGGGATGTCTATAATCTTCTTATAATTAATTAACAGATGATACTAGTTAAAGCAGGATGCGTTCACTCTTTATATATAACTTTATACTTTTTACTACGTAATGTTTTTGGGTGATTGTGATAGTACCAGTATAAAACTGTGATATTAGCATAAAGTGAAGCTGAGATTCATTTTAGACCTTTGTTAGGGTGCAGCTTAAATTCTGCCTGACTTAAGTACAAGATGACCACTGTCGTAGCTCTTTTCTGCATAGAAGTGTTTTGTGTGAAAATGCAATTAATATTCTAGTCAGTATATTAATCTTTCTGTCTAAAAGAGTTCTGCTTTTATTTACCAACCTCATAAGCTTTCCATGTTTGCGGGTGTAACGCATGCTGCATCATTATACATTTGCATATGCACATTCATAAGATAACGTCCCTGATAACTAGTTTCAGAGGTAGGGAGCTGTAACACACTGAAAGGTGGTTGGTTGGGGTAAGCTCACAAAGGACACGAATGGCAAAACAAAGGCTTGAGCCTGGCTCTCCCAAGTACCAGGCAAGTGTAGCATCAATGAACTATGTTCTGTCTTCATAAATACACCGTAGGGATGGAAAAAATGAAAAAGAAACACTTCTCAGATTTGCAAAAAAGCACAGCAGGTGCCACGATTCTTCTTTCTGTGTTAGGGGAAAGTTATAGCCTTCACACTCAGAGACTTTATTGGAGAATAAATCTGAGTTCTTTGGAAGTCTCTCACTGAAAAGACAAAGTGGCAATAAGAGAAATAATTGAATTCCTTATTTTGTTTTACATAGCTAAGTTCATTACCTTTTTTTTTTCCTCCCTCTCTTTTTTCCCCCCTCTTAGCCGCCTGAGCAGTACAGATAAAAAGAACTCTCTTTGCTGGATTTAACTTCTATGTTGTTATGTAAAGCTTGATCAAATCCTTTCGTCTTAACAGACTTAACTGGCCAACAGCAAAAGGCTCGGGATTCTGGGATTAAGATTGTATTTGGTAAGAGGACTGGTGCATTAGTGCTTTCTTTTGAACTATAGAGAGAACAAAGTAAACATCAAAAGCATTAAGCCATGAGAGCAGATTGTTGACTCAATGTTGCTGCATGACAAGAGGTTAGAACTCAATAGTGGCGACTCTGTTTACCGAGTGCTGCGCAGAGAGAAACAGTTTGACCAGTTTTGTCTGTTATGTCCAGCACCTGCCTTTGATTTTGCTGCTGGGAAGCAACTACAGTGAAGTTTTGGGTTCTTCTCTTACGTCGTCAGTGATTTCCTTGGATAAGAGATACCCATGGAAACATCAGTCTCTTCTCTGTATTACTCTGTTTCCCTCCTTTAGCTTTCATTAATAACTCGTCAGTTGGAAGTGCTGGATATAGGTCCTGTAGTGGCTTGATTTGCAGCTTTCATTCCAAGCTCGGCAGTGCTTTCCCACTGCATTTCAGAGAGTTCCATTGCCGAGCTTGGAGTACTTGTGCAATCTGCTGTGGCTATCCACAAACTTCCTCGGCTTGAACTTTCTTCCCCAGCAGTTTCAGCACGTCATTACTCTTTGTGATAAAAGAGCTTGAATTCTTCTCTTCCTTTGTCCTACTATAAAGTAGTAGTGGTCACCAGAACTGAATGACTTGGAGGTGGCTCTGGAAGAGGTCACAAAAAGTAGCACAAGCGTTGGGAGATATATATGAACTTTATTTCAGCAGGGAAAGTAAAATGGTAGGCAGGGAATTGAATGTAGCATCAAACAGCAAGTTGCTCTGCCATCGTGGAGACGTGCAGGTGGCTCAGAAGGATGTCTGCTGTGAGCATGTTCAGTGATGCCATCCAAGCTCTCTCTCTGCTCTTCAAGGTATAAGCAAGCTTTTAAATGAATTGTTTGAGAGTCCTGATCTTGTTTGCCAGATTTTTTTTAACCTCCTTTCCCTGGACCTTTTGGGAAATTTTCACAACTAAATCCTGCAGAGCAGGAGAGCTTGCTTATCTTGACTGTTCCATATCTTTATGAAGTAAACCAGGGTTCCTCTCTCTTATCACTTGAACATTTAAAAGCTTTTCAGAGCAGCCTGTTTTCTCCTTGAGTGTGATATCGGAAGCAGGAAAATCTTCTGATAGACTCATTGTGGAAAAGAGGCAATTTCCTACTTGTCTCAGTACAACCTCTTTAGAGCCCAGTGGGACATAGATAGCTATTGGTCTCCTTCAGCTGCCTTTTGGAATTCAAGGTGAAGTCCTTAAAATCAGGAGACACCTAACCTGTCACCCCAGTTAGCTATGTCATAATGTGATTTCTCAGGTCACTGTTCTCATGAAAGATATGACTTAACTGTTTCTACAAACCAGAAATCTTGCATCTCTGTGAAATCAGTCTAGTCCTGTACCTGTCAGAGGAGCTGTCCCTTATGCTGATAACAATCTGTTCCCTGTTTCATTTGTCAGCTGAGGGTGATGTCTTGATTATTGTTCTCTCAAGAGAAAACTGGAGAAGATCCAAGCCTTCCTGGTGTCTTACCTGAACCTGATATCCAAAGTCCTGCTGAAAGTAGTGACAGAACTTGACCCGAATCAAGCAACCCATTTTTTGATACATAACCCAAACCAGATGTATCCAAATCCTTTCACAATGCAAGATGTTCCCTCGTCTGACATCAGAAAGGACAAAATTATTCAGGTCATCTTCTTGCCCATAAATATTAGAGATCCTTCCAGCAGAGTTCAAAGTGCATGTTACTGAGAAAAAAAAAGTCTATCATATCTGTAGAAGAGCTATTTACAACACTTCTCACACATTTACAAAACCTGGAATTTCTAGGCCTTCAAGTGAGGCGTGCTGTATTCAGCAAAGCAGAAAAAAAAATAATTAATTCTATTTTTAATATCATTATATGTTTTTCAAACAGAGAGTCTGTCATCTCTTCTCCCTCCACCCAGCGTCCAGGGAATCTGTGGTCAAGTGGGAGCTGAGGTGTGGTTAACAGTTCCCACCACAAAGAGCTGTGTTGTTATTTTGGACTTTAATGAGAACCGATAAGAAAGCAAGAAACCAGTAGTAAAGAATGATCTAGTGGTTTAAGGCTGCTGAAATTATGCCTTCCTGTACCCCCCCCCCAGACCTGCACATGCTTCACCCCTCCATACGCATCCCAGAGCCCAGTGAAGGAGCACGTTGGCTTCCAGATAGATGCAGCCCAGGAGCCAATGCTTCCCAGTGCTGGGGCTGTAGCTTCAGGGGGAGGGCGTGGGGTGGCTGCTCTCATGCGCCACAAGGTGTTTCCCTCTCCTCTGTCTCTCTGTTCAGGAAAAATTCAATGAAGACCTTAGTTCCTGGAGCTGTTTCTAAAGCTGGTAATTGGANTTTGTAGCCCTCTGCTGTACCCTCTCCAGCAATTTCCTGTCTTTGAACTGGGGAGCCCAGAACTGGACCCAGTGCTCCAGGTGGAGCCTGTCTGAGTATCTGTTGGGTTGCCAGCTCAGTGGAAGGGTGGCCCAAACTGCTTATAAACTTGTCAGCAAAGGAAAACTTGAGCAAGCATTTTAATTAGTTTTAGCTAACCTTCTGTTTGCCTGCGAGTCACTTTGTACCATAGTTTGATAATCTCTTAGCTGTAATAAATTCATGTATTGTGCTAGGCTGAGCTATGAATGGGTAACAAAAGGCAGTTATTTCAAACGGCAGGCTCATTTTTAGTTAATGCCTTCAGTTATGATGTTTATTTCATTTATTTTCTAGAGCTTAAGTAATTTAACGTGTAGCTGTATTTGAAATTCCAGTATTTTTTTAGAAAAGACATAGATTGCATCTTGTGCACAGGCAAAGTTTCTTTATCTCACCATCGTTGTTATCACCTACTTGGAAGTATTGATACAGGCTTGGTGCTTTGCAGAAAATGAAGGTCTGTTTTGTGTCGTGTTCTTAAATCAAATACCTGTTCATCCCTGACACTGCAAACAGAGTGCCCATCATTCTACCTTAAAAGTGCTCTTGTGGTCAGCATTCTGGGACGTTGTATGGGAACTCTGCATTTTAATGACTTGTTGGTAATCCTGTGCCCTTACCATAGATTTGCTGTCCATGAGTATGTGCTATGTGATCGCCTCAGACTGGTGATCCCTGCCTCATTGGCTGTATTTTTTTTGGCTGGCAAGAGGTTTTTGCTGTTCCCTTTCCTGCTACTCAATATGACACGACACAACTCTGAAGAAGATCTTCAGCTTCAGGGTGACCCACCAGCACCAGCCATCCTTATCTGACAAACAGCTACTCCCTGTCCATGCTGGAGGCTGATAAGGTGGTTACTGTGAATTGGAAGGAGTACCAAAGAACACAGGGGGAGAGGGGGAGAAAGAAAGAGGGAGCAGTGGAGACTGCCAATAGAAAACTGCTTAGTTTGGCAGTTGGAATAAAAGTCACTAAAGAACATGAGACTGGTAGGATTAGCAGAAGTTTTCCTGTGGTCATACACACATCCAGGAAATTATAAGAAGCAGGTAGGCTGTTTGCCATGAGTGGGAGGAAAATCTTATGGCATAAGGCACTTAAAAAAAAAATAATTATAAAATTGTACAAGTGTTTCTTAACATTAGCAGTTCCAGTAGAGGGGGGTTGGTATTTGGATCAGAAGCTTTTACTTCCAGAGCTGCTGTTTCAAGTGCAGCCAGGTCAGTAGTGATGAAAGACTGTTGCCATCCACTGGTTGTCCATGGCCTGTGTGTAATGAGTTAGTGGTCTCCAGGTGTTTCCAAATGAACCTTTGCAGTGTCTAACAGCTCCCACCCATGTTGGCAAGTGGAGCAGAGAAAGGCAGTGAAAAGTGGGCTGTTATGTCACCTTGGAGGGTGAGCTTTCCTCCTCACACTGAGCTGCTGCTGCATGGAGGGCATGTGCTCTGCTGCCTGTGCTGAGCTCGTTCCCTGTCTGTAGGGTGTCACTCTCCTTAGCTGACAACCAACCAGCTCCTACCGGTGCTGCCTAACAGGTTTTGATAGATGATGTGTTTTGTTCCTCTGCATTGGACTGGGAAGATCATACTTGCTCTNTGTTGGGGTCTCCAGAGCTGGACACAGGACTCCAGGTGGGGTCTCAGAAGCACAGAGCAGAGGGGGAGAATCACCTCCCATGACCTGCTGGTCACGCTTCATTGTACATGGCTGGAAAGTTGTCCTGCCTGAACACAAGCAAGTTGCATGCTTGGTTCAGGGACACGATAGCAAAGCTGAGGACAGAGCTTGGGATTTCCTGCATCCTATGTCTGTCCCTTACAATCTGAGAGAGGGAGAGGTTTTCAAAGTATAGTACACGAGAAAACCTTCCAAACTTGCAAGTGGTCTCTATTCTTCATGGTGAAGAAAGCCAAATGTTAATTTAATTGTGTGTAATGTATAAAAAATATTTCAGCAGAAAATGGAAGTAATGAAAAGGGAAGTACCTCAAAAAAGCATAGTTGGACACCTTAGGCATGGGAAGCTTTAATATTATATGTGTGCTTGTTATTTATAACAACATTGGTTTTCCATACTCCTCCCTTCTACTTAAGACTGGCAAATTCTCCTTCGTTCACAGAGAAGCTAATACTCTTTCTGAGTAGTCATTAGAAAAAAATATAATCGATTAACAATAAGAGTATTCATTTACTCTCAGCTCTGGGGCAGTCATGAACTAGTCTGCTAGGAGACAGAGGGTCACCTCTGGATACAGCTATTGAAAACCTGTGTCTACAAATCTGTCAAGCTGCTTCTTTTGTAGCATCTAAGAGGTGACAACCAGAGTGCATGTGGGAAGCAGTGCAATTTGAGTGCAAAAGTCCATAGCTTAGAGAGGTCTTGTCAAAGGGAGGAGGGTCTTACCTTTGCCTTCTGCATCCTGAAGGTGAGCGAAGCATCATGGTGGCACGTAGGCATCAGACCATGGCACCCAACTGGTTGTTCACACCAGTGAGGGACTGAGATAGAGGCAAGAAATGGGTGCCAGTGACATGAGACCCATGATCTGTCTATGAGGCTGAGCCTCAGTAATCAGGACTCGCCAAATCTGTCTTGGTCATGGGTGTTTCCTTTGGGCTGTTGTCGTGGTTTGGCCTTGGGCAGCAGCACAAAAGCCAGGTGGCCGCTCGTTGGCTCTTCCGCCCCACAGCAGTGGGGAGAGGATGGGAAGGGAAAGACAGACTCATGGGTTGGGACAAAAACTGTTTACCAGAACAACAAGTATTACAGGGAAACAGCAACATGGATGGAGGATACAAACACCAGTACGATACCGACCGCAGCCTGCACCGCACCACTCGACCACCACTGACACACATGGGGTGGAATAGCTGTATCCTGCTAGAGCTGGGGGAGAATCAACCCTGTCCATCCTGGAAACCAGGACACCTGTCAACATTCTAATTCAGAGGGGGGAAGGAACTGTAGTGTGTGTAGGCACATCTCGGTGAGCTGTTTGTCCAGCTCAGGCTGGGTGACGGTCACACTGAGCACACAGGAACAGCTAATGCACTCCAGCACCACCAGGGCTCCGCACTGGGTGCCCACTGCCTGGGTACACCCATTGCCACCACCCAGGTTGCAACCGATCACATCTGCCTTCATGTCCTGCTCTCCTGCCTCTGCAGTGGTGGCTGATCTGGGAGGCAGGGTCTGCCATCAGCTACACCCTGGGAAGCCGATGGACTCGGCCCTATCTCTGAGGGAGAGGTGATGTGGTGGATGGTGCAGAGGTAGAGCTGTACGTGCGCAGCAGAAGGAAAACGCACTTGAACTTTGCCCCAGGACATCCACCACCAAGAACAAAGAATGAAATATGGGAACAAGTCAGGAGTTTGAAAACAATCTCTCTGGAAACATGATGAATACCAGTGGTTTCATTTATTCTACTTGAAGAACAAAGGTCCTTTTCTATTTTTAATTTCCCAGCAACGATTATTACCAGTTATTTTTCTTGTAGCTTTGACCACAGTTCGTGGAGGTTTTATTAAACATGTTTTTGAAAAGTGAGTCAAAATGCCATTCTTCTCTGACTCTCTTGTGACTTTCTTTTTTTTTTTTTTTTTTTTTTTTTTTTTTTTTTTTTTTTTTTTAATCCATGTGAAACTAGAGCATATTTCCAGGCGAAGATTTGGGGCCAGATAATACTCTCATGCTGGTGTTCATGGAATTATTCCAGTTTTGTGCTTTTGTAATTGAAAGACATTTTGGCCCTTGCTAGTTCAGAAGACAATATATTTGTTTCAAATCCCTTGCCTTTACATGAAACACTACATTCATTTTTAGAAACCTTGAATACTGCGTTTAATAGGCAATATATTCTGCTGCAACTCCTGAGTATTCCTAAAGTTGCCAGTTCTCTTGTTATTTGACTTGGCCTTGACACATTCAGGCTTCCTTTGCTGGGGTCTTGGTAGTTTTCTGCAGTGGGCTTTTGTTTAGATCCCACGTGCGTGCTCCTGTAAGGCCCTGCTCTCCTGCCCCTCCGATGGTGCCTCTGTCCTGGGCACTGCTGAGGCCTCCCCTTGAGTGCTGTGCTCAGTTCTGGGCCCCTCATTACAAGAAGGACCTTGAGGGGCTGGAACATGTCCAGAGGAGAGCCACCAAGCTGGTGGGGGGTCTGGAGAACAGGTCCTGTGAGGAGAGGCTGAGGGAACTGGGCATCTTTAGTTTGGAGAAGAGGAGGCCGAAGGAGGCATCCTTGCCTTCTACAGCTACCTGACAGGAGGCTGTAGAGAGGTGGGTGTTGGCCTCTTTTCCCAAGGGAGTAACGACATTACCAGAGGAAATAGTCTGAAGTTGCAGCAGGGGAGGTTTAGACTGGATTTTAGGAAGAATGACTTCACTGAGAAGAGTGGCCAGGCCCTGGAAGGGCCTGCCCAGGGAGGTGGTGGAGTCACCATCCCTGGAGGTAG
The DNA here is from genome assembly GCA_013400375.1 of Thinocorus orbignyianus. Taxonomy (NCBI): domain Eukaryota; kingdom Metazoa; phylum Chordata; class Aves; order Ciconiiformes; family Thinocoridae; genus Thinocorus; species Thinocorus orbignyianus. The sequence goes on along the minus strand of VXBW01015362.1, from coordinate 11,948 downwards.
TTAAGGACCGTGTAGATGTGACTCTTCAGGGCATGCTGTAGTGGCTGAGTGAGATTGTTTGGGTGATTTGTTTGGTGGGGTTGGGGTTTTTTAGGTTTTTGTGTGTGTGTGTGTGTATGGTTGGACTCGATGATCTCAGAATGATCTCCCTTTCAATCATGAAGATTATGTGATTCTGGGATTTCATATCCCAGAGTGTCTCTTATGAGGATACAGTTTATGACAGGATTAAACAGTTCTTGCATTTCTGGGCTGAAATTTAGGAACCAGTGTTTCATATCTGGAGGGTGGGTTGAAGGAGGATGGAGCCGGACTCTTCTCAGTGGCTCCCAGTGACAGGATGAGGGGCAACGGGCAGAAGCTGGAAAATAGGAAGTTCCATTTAAATATGAGGAAAAACTTCTTTAATGTGAGGTTGTCAGAGCCCTGGCAGAGGCTGCCCAGGGAGGGAGTGGGGTCCCTTTCTCTGGAGACCTTCAGGTCCCTCCTGGATGCAGCCCTAAGGGATGTTCCTGGGCAATCCTGCTTTAGCAGGGGAGTTGGGCTGGATGATCTCGAGAGGTCCCTTCTAACTCTGACAATTCTCTGATTCCGTGATATGGAGGGCTAGATAAGTGTAAAACTGGAGAGATGCCTGAACCTTCGGGCTGGATGGTTCAGACACAACAACCTGTCATCCCGCTGAACCTTACAAAGACACAAGCGTGTACACACAGACGTAGGGAGGCAATTTCGGTGAAAAGCACATTGCTTTTGCCAGTTGCTGTTCCAAATTCAAAGTGTGTATCAGTCAGGGTGCTTTTGTGTGCCGCAACTCCACTTCTGCTGCAGTAGCTACAGAAACCCAAAGTTTTACCTCACCAGGCAGAACAAGTGCCCTTTGTTACCTAGACAGATTACAGCTTTTTCTAAAGTCTGCTCTTCATAAAAGCCCAGCTTGAACAGTGGAAATTCTGACTTGCCTCAGATACTGAGGAGACTTTTATAGTTTCAAGTAGCTCCAGGGTTATATTTTAGAAGTTGAATTTCATCACATGTTTCAAGTTTGGTGGAAAAAGAAAAAAAAAAAAAAAGGCATGATATTTTTAGCAGGAAAAAAGTCCCCACACACACCTTTTTTCTTAACAGATGTTTCATCTCAATCATATCCAAACCTCAAAGCACAAGTAGCAGTCAACCTTATTCTCCCGTGGAGAAAAAGATAAAATGGCATTTGTTTGGAAGAGGGGTTTTTGGGTTGGTTTTTTTCTTCTTTTTTCTTTTTCTTTTTTTTTTAAANNTTTTTTAGTAACCACAACTAGTTTGTGAGTAAAAGCAAATAATAAATGCGGCACTATGGGGTTGTGGAAATGAACTTGAAGCAACAATTCTGCTCTTGAAAGAACTCCGGAGTCCAGCTGCTCTTGCTAGATGGAAAGTTCCAACCCCCAACCTACCAAAAAAATAAAAATACCAGTAATCAGGTTTTTTTCTTTCTTTAGAAATCCGATCCAACAATCCAGGTCTTTTCACCAGTAAAATACGTCATACAATGTGCCCGACTTTGTACCGAAAAGAATTTGAAACTGTAACAGTAACAAAAAGAGAGGAAAAGAATAGTTGTAAAACAAAATATCCAGAAGTAAAATAGCTGCTAGCCCAGGAATTTTCACAGGCACTGGAGGAGTGGGGGGCTTTGCTGTGCCCCATGGCCAAGGGGACTCAAGGCTGCCCTGAGCTCTGTCCACAAAAGCTTTATTTAAGAGGGAGTTATAGTCCCTCCTAGAGATTTGGGAGGCATGAAGGCAAAACCTGGTGCTCCAGACCCTTGGTTCGTTATTTTAATGAGCCCTTACAGTGGGTGGGGCCATCCAGATGTGGAAGGATGTTCAGATGCAGGACCCTTGGGGATCTGCATTGGGCACCTCTGGGGTGGCTGCCCGGATTTCAAGATGACAGATTTCAAGTTTGAACAAAAATTCACAGTGATGCTGTCTAGAAGGAGATTGGAGGGTTTTCCACCAAAAGGGTAGCTCAAAGAGGGAAGCTGAATCTTGAGTTGCAAAATTCGTGGGCTCTCTAGAGCAATAGGAAGGGCTGGCTCTTCCCATAAGCATACTCCAGACCATCTCCTCTTCTGCATTTTGAGCAGTACATAGCACAGCGGGCTTCCATCTCTGGTTGTGGTCTTTAGGCTTCACTACGTTTATTAAAAATGGTGAGCAGTTACCTGCATTTGCTCTGTGGGAGTTATTTCTTATGGTGCGATCCTCTGTGCTCTCTAGATTTTAAATAGGTGTCTGGGTTAAGCCTTGCTGGATTTTATTTCTCTGCATGTTTTGCAATATGTGATGTATCACCTCAGTACCATTCCTCACCCGTGTATAAACATGAGAAGGAAAAGAGACGTATGTTTGTGCCTGCACAGATATGTGCTGGACTATTAGTCACTGTATTGCTTTTCAATTGTCTTGTGGATCAATCTCCATTCTCCCCCACCTCTCAGGGTATCATACGGGGCTCTGAGGATGGGAACACTGAACCTGCTACTGAATATTGTCTATGAGAGGGTTGTCAGATGTGCAACTGATTCATCAGAGCCAAAATAATGTTGCAGTACCGGTCCAAAACAGTACTCTCTCTAAAGGGCCAGCTTTGTGAAGGTCAGAGTGACATTCTTCATCGTGGGAAGCAATTCTTGTGAAATGAATGTTACAGTTCATATGCCTTTAGAGGCCCCGTTATCACAGCAAAGGTGGTGGAAACATGATTTTCCCGTTGAACATCTAAGTTAGATGGGAGCGAGTTGATACCAAAGGCTACATTATTAATAACACTACCTCCTCAGCCTTCATTTGAATAAAGGGTCATATAGCGGCTGGGTTTTCTTTTTTTTTTTCTTTCTTTTTCTTCCCTTGTGAATCTCAGGGGGAAAAAATCTGAAGAGACAAAGAAAATTTGAGATAGAAAATCCTGTGTGAACACACATATCTGCAACTTACACTGAGAAGGGATTTTTGAAAAGAAAAACTGTTCTGGGATACTAACCAAAATCAGCGTATGGCCATCTTTAGAGAAAAGAGGCCTTTCTTCTTTTGCTTTAAGTCACAAATGATCAATTGGTGTCCCCATCTGTCACTGCTCAGCAGCAGAACTCATCCCTTCCTGGGGCCATGTAGAGCTCCTGGGACACCTAGTGCTTTTAGAAGGTGGTAAGTGGTCCATATGACAGTGACAGTTTTCACTGCAGAAGTACTTACCCATGTTAAATGATCCAGATCGTTATAGCAGATTGCGTTGTGTTAATGTGGCTTTTGATATGCCCATTGATCAAACACAGATCTTGCTGCTACAGGTATCATCCTGAACTATTCTCACCAGAGCTTATGGAGATTCTCCCCCGTGCCCCCCCTCTCCCCCCGCCATCTTTTTCTCCATCCCTATTTTTTTTTTAAGATAGAGGAGGGGAGGGAGAAATTATCTTCTTTGATCTCTGATGAGGAAGGGAAAAAGAAAAAAGACTGTTCTGTTCAGGCTTTTGGCTAACACAACAAACAGTGTTTAAAATTTAACTTTGCTTAATTAATTAGTAATTCTGTTTAGTGCTGTCTGATCTTCATCCAAAAGGTATTTTGAAGCTTGAGAACTGAACATCAAAGTGTATTGGGTGAAGATGGTCAAGTAAGGCATTGAATCTGGCAGTTGCTGTTGATGAAATACAGCCAGTTGGGGAACTAATTGGAAAAGGGAATCATAATCTGGCAAAATTCAGCGAACTCCCTCCCTTCAGCAAACTCACTCCAGCGAGAGTGTGAGAAATCTAGGTTTAGTGTTTAAGCATGCATGAGTTACACCCTAGCTAGCAGAGAGAGACTGGGTTGTCCCTTCTATCTGCATCTTTAGAACAAATCTTTTTTTTTCTTAAGGAGGTAGTAAAACTTTTTTCCCCTAAACCCAACAGCCAAAAAAAAAAAGAAGACACCAGACCTAGACAGAAACCAGTGACTCTGTGTCAAGGCTTGGAAATACTTCTGCTTACATATGTCAAGTGATTGGGGCTGGCAAAAGGAACTGAAGCTCTTAAGGGAGTTGGTGTTGCACAGACCTTTAAGTTTGACTGGTTTTTATTCAGGGGGGAAAATGTCATCTGAACTTCCGAGTTAATTTCAGTTTAGCAATTCCCCAGAGTCCTAATGGTGACTTGTCAGTTAGAGTCATTATCTGATGCCTGAATGATTAAACCAGATTTTGTTTGTCTATTTTTGTTGGCCTTTTTTTGCAAGCCATCACATGGTCTGAGTCACTCCCCCTCTGTTCTGTGCCTGACTGTTTCCCCCTGGTCGGGTGCTGGCAGTAGGAGTTGTGACATCAGGAATCTTTTTTTTTTCTTTCCCCTCCATGGTGTGCAATCGAACCTTTAATTTGCATTGTGACCATCATCAGGAGATGGTGAAACAGAAGAACGTGATTTCTCTCCATGCTTTCAGGTTGAAATAGCCATCCTAGCACAAAGCACTGCTAGTATGGCTCTTGCTAAATTGGCTTTGACTTGTCCCACTGGACTTAAAACGGACAATTAATTTCCCTACAGTAAGTTTCAGAGAAGGCAGCTTGATCTTTGTTGTTTTGAAGGGTGTGCCTAATTCATCAGCTTCAGCTTTCAGCCAGAGAAAGTTGAATACACACTTTTGGCACTGACCCAGGACGAGCCTGTTTCCCCGTGCGCTGATTCTTGTGGCGGTGGAACAGGAATGTTCCTCCCTTCCTGCTCCTGTCCTGCCTCTGTTCATTTGCTGCTGGAGAAGAGGACCTTTGCTTTGGCAAAGTTATCTCCATTGGGGATGTATTTCAATCAACTGTGGAATAAAACCAGAAAGTCTCCTTAATGGGGGGTGATATGTCTTAATCCATGGCCTCCAGGAGAACTTAAAAGTGAAATTTGAATGTGAATGTAATTGTTAATTAAAGGATGACTTCCCAATTTGGGCTTTGAAGCATAGTTGTTATTGCTCTGGTTGCTGTCGTGCAGTTAGCAAAGAATGTCAGTTATGTTTGTCAAACCCGATTTGCAGTGAAAAAAAACGTTGACAGAACCAGATAATTTAGCCATCAGAGATTTCAGGAAAAATAACGCCGTGAATTGTCTTTCTGTCCCTTTGGTTCTCGTAGTCTCTGATTTTAGGTTCTGCTGCATCAGCTAGATCTGTAAATTGGAAGTGAAGCCCTTACCCTATTGACATCAGTAGGGATTTTACTACTGGGCTTGGTTGGGCCGGCTCTTTGACGCACAGTTCCGCCAGTCTGATATTGCTGCTGAAGTTCAGTTTGAGCTGTTACAGAAGTGCTTATGACTTCATCTCCGTGATGTATCTATGCATTTTTTTATTTTTCCTCTTATCCTGCTTCCCCTCAAGTCTCAGGTTCTAGTGTGTGGTTTGTTGGGTTTTTTTCCCCAACGTACAGATAATTCTGTCCCTTTGTTTCTAGTAGTAGTTTTAAAGAATTATTGTGGGATCCAGGCTATCTGACTTGAGGGGAAGGCTAATAGTAGTTCACTTCAAAGGGTTTGGTTTCATGTATGCCAGATGCTGACTTTCATAGGTGGCATTTTTGTCAATTCTCCAATTTTACCTTTACTCTGCTTTCTTTCAAAAATTGCACAGTAATGACTTTGACGTTAAGATAATGGTAATGTCCAGTCATAATTTATCACTGTGGAATTGCATAGCTTCTCCCATAGTTCTGCTTTCTGAGTTAAGGGCCTGGGATCCATCACATACCTTTTAGAATGGTTGTCATCCCAAAGGAGTTCTGAAGCAGTTCATCTTGAGCCTGAGTTCTGCTGACTACTGGGCCTGCTTGGACTGGGTAGCTGGAACTTAGACCTGAACGTTCATCAGAGTTGCATCCTTTTCTGTTTCTGGCCACAAGATCTTCTTGATCCACCTCATTATGATGCTAAGTACAATTGAAAAGTAGGGTGAAACTGTCCTTACTTTGGGAAGGAAGACCATTTGTTAGCGAGCAAGGTGCTTTGCTTGAAGGAGGCTTTGAGAAATCTGAAATGACAAGTCCCCTGAGAGAGGGTGAAAGTTTAAGCAGTCACTTTTCAACCTGACCGCAGCTCTATTTTGGCTCTCTGTTTTTTCCCCCCTTGTTCTCAGACATGGGGTGGAGGTCAGTGAAGAATGGTTTAGATGTCTGAAGCTTGGCATCATACACTCGTTCAATACGTGCACCACAGCAATCACTTTTACCTCATTTCTGGGATTTTTTGGTGATTCCTAAGCAGCAGTTGGAATTATTACCTCTTCTTTTCTTAGGAATGGATAAACCTCTGAAAAAAAAGACTTAATTCTTCACTCTTAGTACCTTTAAACTGGTGTTCATTCTCCTCTTCCTCCCCCACCTCAATTACGAGCAATTGGGTGGTAGTAATTAACAATCTTAGAGAGAAACATCTGCTCGTACACTTAAGCCAGTCAGTTTGTTTTTCATGAAAGAATGGTATTTCACAATTTTTCCAAGTTAATATTTTTCCTTTATTGTCTTTCCAATTTCAAATATTGTCCAGACGCATTTTTATAGTGTCTTAAGGTTATAGAAGTGAATACAAGACCATTAATAACGAACAAGAAAAAAGAACATCATAAAGAAAACATATGCAGTATTTCAATTCATGAAACGTTCTGTAAGGAACATTGTTTTTGGGAGCATATGGTTATTCCCACGAGAAGCAATAAATATACTTTTTCTTTTTTCCCCTCTAGTTGTGGATTCCCACAACAAGGGTAGGTTTCTCTGCATATTCGTCTCTCTAGCACGTTCTCTTTGTCAGGACTTGTTATCTGAGCGGGGAGGTAAGGAAGTGTTTTGGGGGCAGATGATATATTGTACGTGGACCTATTTCTGACGGACTGGACTTTGGAAACACAAGTCTATTAGTTCTCCACACTCCTTTGAGATAGCTATCTTGTCTGGTCTAGTTTAATATCATTGGCAGAGCTAAAAGGAAGTTCACATTGTGAATATATCTGAGCCTTGGCACGCGGCTCACGGGTGGATCTCTGTTTACAGGCTGCCAGTTTTAACTGTCCCGAGCAGACATTCTCATTTTATTTATAAGTAGGTTCAGCATGTGTTTGTATCCTTCATGAGATCCAGCTCATGTCAATAGCCAAAACTGAGTGTAGAAAGAAGATACCAAACACTTGTACTTCTCTTCTCAGACAAAACAGTCCTACTCCAGGGTGTATTTTTAAATGTTCGTTGGGTTTGGATAAGGCATGTGAGGATATATGCACAGACACATTATTTGATCACCCGTAAATATTATTTTAATATCTTCATATTCTCCTTTAAAGTTTCCTCATTTACATTTCATTTTTCTTTGCTGAATGAAACTTGACATCAGGATGAGATCACCAGATTTCCCCATTCCATCTGAGCTCCAAAATGAGTAACTGATTTCAAAGGATAATTCCCCAGAGCAGCAAGGCCAATGAGTTTTTCAGATCAAAGGTCAGCAAAGCTCAAAGAGGATAATTTCTGGCATACGGTATTTAAACTCTCTCAAGGAGTGTACTGCAAGATGTATCCCCTCCTTCCCCAATGGTTGAACTCTTGTTTTTTGAGAAGACTAATTTGTCAGAGCACATTTTTTCCTCTGTTACATAAATTATACATTAAAGCGAAAGCTTCCTATCTGAACACACAAACTCTGCATCCTGAAGGGTTATTAAACGTGCCGGTGGAAGGGCTGTTCCTGCAACCAGAAGGTAACACCCTGCCGTTCCTCTCTGCAGCACCCTATGGGCTGCAGAGCTCTGGTGCTCCTTTGCTCCTTTGCGTGGTGGTGGAAGGGAGAGAATGGTCTCTAAGACACTTCATTTAGACAGAAAAACCTGACATAAAAAACCCCAAACATTGGGGCAGGGCATAAGTCACCTTGGGCAGGATCTGCTCCTCAGGACTCTCAGCCTGATGTTGCCTGCCATGCCAATGCCACGTGTGATGTTGGTCCTTCAACAGCTAAAAGACCACTGTAGAAGTCTTTTGGCCATTAGGTACCTTTATACATTTAAATGTATGTGTGATAACAGGGCTGGGTTTCTTTTTCAATTGGTTGTCCACTGTTCCAACGAAGCAAGGGGTCGTACCAGCCCATCTTTCATTGATTTCACGTTCCCTGCAGGGAGATTGTGAGGGGTTGCAAAAGCCCTTCATGCACGTGTTTCTATCAGCTTCCTTGGAACTGTTCCTGGTACAAATGAGCCACTGAAAATCCAAATTTAATAGTTGTGAAGACCCGGTGTCAGTGTAACACTGCTAATTATGAAAGCCCTCGTTACTTATTTATTTCTTGATGATTTTAGAGTGAAACAAGGAAGCTGGACTAAGATAGAAAAGCGAGTGTTGTCGCTTGTTGTACAGGGGACTTTTTGTTGCCTTAGCTTTGAACTTCCAGGAATATGGAATTGCATTTTTGGACAAAATGAGTATAATGCAAATGACCCTTCTTCAGCTATGCTTGAAATTTCTGTATTGTAAGCAGTATTTATTTTAATATATCATAGAATCATAGAATCATAGAATGGTCAGAGTTGGAAGGGACCTTAAAGATCATCAAGTTCCAACCCCCCTGCCATGGGCAGGGACACCTCTCCCTAGAGCAGGTTGCTCAAAGCCCCATCCAACCTGGCCTTAAACACTTCCAGGGATGGGGCATCAACAACTTCCCTGGGCAACCTGTTCCAGTGCCTCACCACCCTCACAGTAAAGAACTTCTTCCTAATATCTAATCTAAATCTCCCCTCTTCCAATTTAAAACCATTACCCCTCGTCCTGTCACTAGACTTCCTGACAAAGAGTCCCTCCCCAGCTCTCCTGTAGGCTCCCTTCAGATACTGGAAGGCTGCTATCAGGTCTCCCCGGAGCCTTCTCTTCTCCAGGCTGAACAGTCCCAGCTCTCTCAGCCTGTCCTCATAGGAGAGGTGCTCCATCCCTCTAATCATCTTGGTGGCCCTGCGCTGGACCTGTTCCAACAGTTCGATGTCCTTTCTATGTTGAGGACTCCAGAACTGGACACAGTACTCCAGGTGGGGTCTCACAAGCGCAGAGTAGAGGGGGAGAATCACCTCCCGTGACCTGCTGCGAACACTTCTTTTGTTGCAACCCAGGATGCCGTTTGCTTTCTGGGCTGCCAGCGCGCACTGCCGGCTCATGTTGAGCTTCTCATCCATGAGCACTCCCAAGTCCTTCTCCTCAGGGCTGCTCTCCAGCCATTCTCTGCCCAACCTGTATTTGTGCCTGGGATTGCCACGTCCCAGGTGTAGGACTCTGCACTTGGCTTGGTTGAACTTCATGCCATTTGCATTAGCCCACCTCTCAAGCCTGTCCAGTTCCCTCTGGATGGCATCCCTTCCCTCCAGCGTGTCAACTGCGCCACCGAGCTTGGTGTCATCGGCAAATTTGCTGAGGGTGCACTCTATCCCACAGTCCATGTCTCCAACAAAGATGTTAAATAGTACTGGTCCCAGTACTGACCCTTGCGGGACACCAGTTGTCACTGGCTGCCACATGGACATTGACCCATATGATAGACACTATACAAAAACCTCCTAATAAGCAATCCCCGCTCATCCGATAATGCCAGGTTAAAAGGCCAAGGGAAGAAACTGCCAGGAACTGAGGTTTCTCTTCCTTCAGCTGACCTTCCTGCTTGACATATGGAATATTTAGCCTAGGGAATCCTGACATGGCTTGGAGTGGAAATCAAAGTGTATCACTGTGTGTGAGTATGCATATAATAACTCCAGGCCCACTTGCATTTGTGCAGTGCAAATTACAGGTGCTTGTTGGGAAGCTGCTGTTAGTGTAACAACAAACCTGCAAATCAGTATTAAAGTCAGCAAATTCCACAGGTTAGGATTTCTACGTCATTCCCCCTTTCTTTCCTGCGCATCCAGAATATTTTCTAGTATACCACAGTTTTGAAAACAAAACAACAAAAAACCCCACCACCCCCCAAACAAAAACAAACAAAGAAACAAAAACAAAAAACAACCCAAAGAAAGGTGATCCAATAGTGTTAAATTTAAACAAAGAAATAAGACTAAAAAAAATGCTATATTGCAGTGTAGCAATGTGAGTGTTGTGGCAGATATTGTAGCTTTTGGAATTTCTGAGTGTAAAAAACTATGGTAAGGATAGATTTCTTTTGATAATTTTTTTTTTTTTTTGGTTAATTGTTCAATTTTAAGTGTTAAAGAAAATGCTGAAAGATGACTAATATAATATCTTAATTTCTAGTGTGTGCTTGTGACTTGCTTTTCTGGGAGAATGCTTGAGAGCCCCCTCAGGAGTACCAGACACCAGGAGAGCTACTGAGTAAACCCAGTTTGAAATGGGTCATTCTGAACTGGAGGGGATCAGGTCTCCTTTTTTATAAGGAATCTGGCTTTACTGAACTGGCACTTAGATGAGATTTTACTTACAAAGGCATCCCCGAGAAATGACTCCTACAGAGTATTAGGATAAAGGCTTTGGATAAATGCAAATGCTGCAGTGCAAGAGAAAAAATGCTGACTTTAAGACCCACGTTCTTGCAATATCTTCCATTTTTGGGGGAGTAGGCAGGATTACTGCTACGCCTGATGAAGTATGCATATAACATTGCTGGCAGAGATATGTGGATGTATAAAAATTCGTATCTAAAACATTTGAGGGTAGGGTTTAAAAAAATCTGTATATTTTCAGGATTCATTTTCTTCAGCTATAGGGTTACATCGCGTGTAAGGCTGAGTGCCTCAGCAGGAGCCAAAGGCACAACTTTTAAGTTCAGGGACATTCATCTTTTAATCACAGAATCATAGCAGGGTTAGAGTAGGGTCATCGAGTTCCAGCCCCCCTGCCCTGGGCAGGGACACCTCCCACCAGCCCAGGTGGCTCCAAGCCCCATCCAGCCTGGCCTTGAACTCCTCCAGGGATGGGAATCCACATGAGACATATATATGGATGTCTCTGTTACATATCTCATACGTTATGATATGTTGTGATATATATCTGATAGATGTCACTATTGATTCTCTTGATGAGTGCTATTGGATTATGCAAGTGCAAATGTTCTGACTTGAAACTTAGCTAAAATATACTTTTAATGCATACTTGCAAAACTGCAGCTTAACCTTTTTGGCAGGGAGTTGAGTTTTACCCTTTTGGAAGGTAGTAATGTTTGTGTGTGTTTGAAGAGGGAAATTGAAACAGAATGAGGACTTCATTTCAGCTTCATTACTTCATTCACTGCTGCTGAATGCAATGTGTTTTTGCAATATGTCACAAACTTTCAATATGTTGGAAAATTATTCAACTTATTGACAGTAACAATTCTGCTGATTTATATTCTCATAATACTGTGTTTGAACTTCTGTGACTAGTGATGTTTGTGGGAGAGGCTCTGTACCAAAAGCTGTTGCTAGATTGTCTGCAGAAATTATCCCAGATGCATAGTGAACACAAAAGCAAATCAAGTATAATGATCTTCTCATAAAAGTTTGCTGAAATCAATTTCACCCTAAATATAAAGACAGATTTGCAAATATGAGACTGCTTTGACATTTCCTTATGAGCGTTTTTTCTTAAATATATTTTTCACAGTGGCTTTGCCTCCGGAGAAGACAGATGGAGTTTGCAATGGAGATGAAAAGAAAGCTGAAAAAGAAAGTGACACACGCACAGGTTCCAAGAAGCAACTGAAATTTGAAGTAAGTCCTTTATATTTGAAAGTTTCACTGTACTGACATAATTATGGTAGAAAAATAACCTATGGACCAAATGGTGTCCTCTGATGCATGTCTATAGCTCCTGCCATTCTAATGGGTTCAGGAGGAAGCAGAACTGGTACAAGCCAGTGTCTGACTAATGGTGTTCCTTATAATAGCATCATACAATGGTTAGGGTTAGAAGGGACC